>JAKOPK010000003.1:0-298974 GCA_024195185.1 Coniferiporia weirii
GTTTTGAAAGCTCTTCAGCATTTTTCCTCCAAAATATTTATTTGAACAGATATCGTGTAGGTAATGGCATGTGTGTCTTCATAGGATGCTAATGAACCAGATTATGGTCCTTTTAAATAAATAGGTGCAATATTTGCTTTTATGTTGAGCAAAGAGTCTTAGATGGTTCATTTCCCGGTACAGCACAGTAATGCCTTTCTTCTCGGCAGAAGACCTGCGAGCGCGGGTTCTGGACGGACTTCTTTTGTCACCGGTCCCTCTAGGACGCGAAGACAAAACATTGAGAAGTATGGTCGAGTCCTATGGGATGTGGAGTATGGAAGAGGGATGCACTGGACGCGAACGAGAGCCCGGGAGCGAAACTACTGCGCCGATTATGGTATGCTGCAGACCATCGACGCTTTCGAGCCTTGACAAACTTCCCAGAAAGCTGCTCCACCCGGGTCGACTTCCGCCACCAAGGGGTTTAATTAGTCCGCGTTCAGAAGGTGAGCTACAGTAAATTATATCTAAAAATTGTCCTCTATTAATTCTGTAGAGCGTGGATTACCAGATGTTGCACGCAGTGTGATGTCTGGCACACGCTCACGTATTTCGTTCCTCCCCTTGCATTTAAATCAGGACACTGGTTTGCATGCGCACTATTGCAGCAACGATTGTTGTCGTTTGGGTGGTGCGTGGCTTCTCCCGCGATGCTCTAGACCGATCTTCTCCCGCCTCTGATTCCCCTGTCCTTGCTCCAGCAAGAAATAAATAAATAATGGAACCACAAAAGTCATATGAAGCCGCCGGGGTATGACTGGCGGCGACATCGCGGGGGGAAGGGGAGAAGATATGGTACATGCGCGAGCGTGCTGCCAGAGATGGCCGAGATGACCGGGTCTAGACGACAAGGTGGACGAGGGCCAGAATGGGCAACTTCCTTTCGTTTGCCAGCTGCTCAAAGAAGATTTTCATTTTACTCAGCGGGAGTCTCTCAGGGCCGCCCCCCCCCCAGGCTTCTGTGGCGGCCGGCGGCAAACGGCAGAGGGAGGGACGAGGGTTAGTTAGAGCGCCGCCCACTTGGTGGACTGGCTCGTGCGGGGGCGATCAACGCCAGTGTCCAGGCGGTTGGTGATACAACCCTGTCGGGCACCGCACATCTGGCCGAGAAGGCGGCGGCACCAGAGGGTTACGTGCAGAAGCCCGGGTCCGTCCCTGGACGCGCTTCCCTTGATTGGATTCTGTCCGCCGCGCCCACTCTTCGCGTCGGCGGACGTCTGCGTCTCCCGCGTTCGTACCCCCGCTTCAACCTCCAACGGCCCCAGTCTTCTTATTCCAATTCAATATCCTTAGAATCAAGACCAGTCGAGAACCAGGGAGGATCTGCGAAGCAAAGCCCTTGCGACACAGAAGCATGTACTCGGTCAGCTTTTTTTCAAAAGCACTGCATGAGGTTATCTACGAGTTTACAACTACATTCGTCGTGTTATCCGAGCCTAGTCAAAACGGTCCTCCTTCCTCAGGTCCTCACGGAAACGCATACCCAGGATCACTCATCGGATGCGAGAAAGAATGCCTTCTCCCAAGGCTCCATCCGTTTGTATCCGAAAAACCCCCCGCAATAGCACTCCTGTCCATCTCGACTTTAACCTCTGCTCGCAGCTCTTCATACTGAATCGAATTATACGTCAATTTATGCGCAATTCACACATGATCTTCTCTACCTTTATTTCGGCTTCCATTTTCTGATTGTGCATTTTTGACGTGCATTTCTGCATATGCACAATCATCGTCTGCAAATAAATTTTAAGTTACCCGCGTGCTTTTTCCGCATGTGCATCCATGTACCCACCCGAATAGACCGGCTCGTTAATCCCCTGCCAGAAGACACCCGTTCCACGGGTACTGGCTCAACCCCAACAAGGCGCAGCTGGCTGTGCAGATACAAGACGTACTGCTCCAGGCAATCAAGATAATACCTCTTCTTGTCGTGCGACGAGATCGTGTCCCTATGGAAAGAAAGAATAAACAATGACAGGCGTTCAGCTGAAGAAAAAAAAATCCCACTTACGGATCTGTCGGACTGTATCCCAAACTCTTCGCGATTTCATCCTGTTGCGCCTTTCGACGCTTTGCGCGCTTCTGGTCCTTTTGCATGTCGCGATCTCGAGCAGTGAGCTCGCTGAGAAGTTCTGACGGTGTCGGAAATGTATTTTGTGGCGGGGGAATCTTGTCCGCAGGATGAGCATGCAAATCCGAGGCCGTTGACGCGGCACCCAGAGGAAGCGGAGGGGGGTTAGATGGGAAATCTGCCGGAGACAGATGGAAGTCATTTGTTTGTATCTGGGGCAGCTGTGGAACGTGTCGTGCTCGGGGCAGCTGTATCTGAGGCAGCGAAGACGTCCGCCGTGCCTGCGGCGTCATCGCTGGATACATTCGGGTTGGAGGAGTTGCAGAAGGCGAAGGGTGAGTGTATGCAGTATTGGACGAGTCGTCGATTGACGATGCCGGCATAGACGCCACCTGCGTAGCTGCGAGCTCAGCATTCTGAGCGTCAGTGCTGATAGATTCAGACTGCGATGCAAAGGAGCCGAAAATTGTACCGTGGGCGCCTGTGCACGGACTAGAACGGGAAATATTACAGGCAGTAGCCATATTTGCGCCTGCCATGTCAAGGGCATGCACAGGATTATAGGACTGCACGGGGCGAGGGGAGTGCAGGGCAGCTGAGAGAGGTGTGTAGAGCTCCTCTGGGGCGTGGCGGGTGTCTGAGGATGCTAAAGCAGAGAGGGCAACTGGACTGGTCGCAACAGAGAGCGGATACGGAGCGGTGCGCATGCGACGCTCTTGACGATGCGCACTGGCAGCAGTGAAGGGCGGGATGTCTTGGGCGTGAGCGAGGTCTTCGTAGGAGATGTGTGGTATGTACGCGCTGGTTGTCTGACTGCTGTAGGCAGTAGGGGAACCGTCTGCCTGGGGGATGAGATGGCTGTGACTGTGGACGAGCATGACTGTGTAGTAGTGATCTGCGAGACGCGAGTCGGGGACAGGGACGGGGCGGGAATTAGCTCTTGCGATTATATATATGCCAGCACAGGGCAAGCACGAAGGGCGAAATAACAATAATACCAGTGGCGTTTAGCAACATTAAAGGCCATTAAATTACAGTACTCGCATGGATCGACGCAAAGTCACGGCATCTTGCGCCCTGCGCTGACACAGCAGCGGCGCAACACATCGAACATTACCTTTTCCGGCTGCCCGGACCCACCTGCGCCGCAAACGGGAATGCGAACTTCCATACTGGGGCGGAGTCGGCATTTATCCTTTTGAGTCGATTATGTTACCCGCCCTTAAGCTTAGCCATGTGCGCCCTACTAAAGAGACCATCGCCCGCGTCGTCCGCTCCTTCCCGCACAGCCCCGCACGCGAGTATCCCCCATGCATTTCCCCACAGACCTCGTCGGCGACCACTCCGCCGACTCCGCCTATTTCTACCCTTACCACATCCCGGATTCCATCTACTGCCCCAGCACCCATCCCCGCCAACCAGCCCTCGACCGTGTACCAGAGTAAGTCACCCCAATACAATACCCATCTGCGCCGCCGTCGCTCAATCGGACCTTCTTGTTCAGTTGCTTTTCCCAAGATCTCTCCCCTAACACGACGTATTCCCTCTGTCCGACAGAGACAAGCCCTCCGTGCACGTACCATACTGTCCCAGATCTGCAGACATTTAAAACAGAGCTCTGCTACTCGGAGGACAGTACCACTAGCCCAGACTACCCGGCTTCTCATGACGACACATCCCACCAAATTCCGACTCAAACATCCGCGGCCGATCCAGCAGCAGACTCGTTCTATTCTGACTGCTCTGCTGCTGCAAGCATGGCCTCCTTCTCCTCCGTCCATTCTAACAGCAAGGATGAATCGCCCGACCTTTACTTCTCCGACAACGGCGCCGCGGAAGGAAACGGCTTCGACCTTGCCCTGCCCTCACCTGCTTCTCCGATCGACTGCCACTCCCCCGTGGATGCCCAGTCGCAGTCTCAGACCCATGATGCTTTCAATTCGAAAAGTACGCCAGACCTAGAATCTCTGATGAATATCGATCGTTCCGATATGAAGAAACGCGGCTCGAGGCGCATTTGGACGCATGCACTCGAGAAGTATCTGTTCACGCCTCATGAAATGTAAGCAGCCGGAAAACCTGTCGTTTTGCTTCGGCTCCTGATGTCCAATATCCAACGCATTAATCGTCCGGAATTTCTCCTCTTCATATTTGACGTACAGTGCGACTCTCGGCACTCCCCACCGTCGAACGATTTATCTCGCAAGTCTGGAAGCGCATATCGACCGGCTCCACAGCCAGCTCCTTGGACTAGGCCTCTACCCCATTCCGGTCGATGAACTCCAGCCATACAAGGGTTTAAATTGCAAGACTGCCAAGGTAAATCTGCTATGCCCATCGTGCCTTTCTAGCCGTTCTCCGACTCTGACTTGATGACAAAAATTTCTGTTCCTCACAGGGCATGGTCGCCGGACTGCAGCACGACTACGCTGAGGTCCGCATGCAGATGCTGGAAATAGAACGCGCGGTAAGTAAGCGTTTCTCCATGTACTTCAGACATTAACGTCACATCCTGCAGACAGAGAATGTCCGCGCTATTGCATCCGCTCGTGAAGGTCACGAAATACTCGGAGCAAGAAAATTTTCACTGGACTCGTCCATGTCCGCGGGACATTCCTAAAACACATGCCGACTCCAAGGTCCATATTTTTCTGTTCTTTGATAAAGTTCCCCGATCATTTTTCATGTAAAATTAAGAATCGAAGAAAGCTCAAAAAATTTCTTACCCATTTTTGGTGGTACTGGTACCGTACTACCCAACTTTCAGCCGGTCAGCTGGTGAGGTTTTCAGTGTCTGTTGTGAGTCGGTAATTGTTCTTGGTGTGCTATGTAGTACTGTCTCCCGTGCAGCCCCAAAGGATCTTTGCGAACCGGTATGATTCCCACTGTTGCTTCGCCGTCTGATTTTGATCGCGCCACCAGGCATCAGCCACAACTTCCCGAATAGAGCACGTATTACCTCTTTCGGACTCGTAATCAGCGCAACACACACCTCCTGCCTTCGCCCACCGTCTAGCTTGTAATCACAAGACCCTCCCCTTCCAAACCAAGTCGGCTCTCAATTTTACTGGTAACAGTGCTTAGATGGATGAAAATGAACTCGAGACGTACCAGGTGCAGCTTTCGCACGTCGAGCTGGCCCTCTCCGCCGATCCGAACAACAGCGAACTCAAGGACCTCGCGTCCGAGCTGAAGGAGCTCATCGAACTCACGAAGGGCAGCCTCGAGCAGTCCCGCGCAGCTGCTGCTGTCCCGAAACCAGAACAAGCGAAGAAAGCCTCTCAGGGCGGTGGTGGAACGTCTGGGGCGGCTGCAAAGACGTGGGCGGCGGGCAACGAGTGTCTTGCGAAGTATTCGAGCGACGGCAATTGGTATCCGGCGCGCATCACGTCCGTCGGAGGAGCGGAGGACAACCGTGTGTTTAGCATCGTGTTTAAGGGTTACAACACGACCGAGCTCCTCAAAGCCGGCGACATCAAGTCACTTCCACCGTCTTATCAGTCGTCCGGCGCTAATGCTTACGGCAACGCAGACGCAAATGGCAGCTCTAGGAAGCATAAGCTAAGCGCAGAGGAGGAGAAGGAACGGGAGAGGAAGAAAAAGAAGAATGAGAGGAAAGTTGAGGTGCGTGCTGCGAAGGCAGAGGAACAAGGGAAGAGGCAGTCGACTTGGCAAAAGTTTGCGAAGAAGTCAGACAAGAAGAAGATTCATATTGCGGGTGTTGCTGGCACGAGCATTTTTAAGACGCCTGACAACCCGCTTGGAAAAGGTGAGACTGTCGTTCGGATGTTTTCTTTCTTTCCTCGTCGGCGGTGTCTGATGAGCGTCGTTTGCTCTTTCGTAGTTGGCGTCACCGGCAGCGGAAAAGGAATGACGGAGAATGCACCTAGACCGAAAAATAAGTTCGCGAAGGATTCGGAGAGTGTTTTGTGAGGCCCTGCGTGAGTCGCAATCTACTCTAGTCAACGCTTGAAACTGATCCTGGGCGTCAGGTAAATGTCTGCGCTTTTTTATCACCATGTTACTACGCCTATGCAAACCATTGACAGGTGTCTCTTTTCCCCAGAGGGATGGCGGGTTATGCGGGAGGGGCAGCCGTCAGTCTCGGATACGTATCTTTCTTTTATTGACAAGGACATGCCAAGCCCTCACCTTCACTTTTCCCTCAATATGTGTATTTAATATCAGCACCAGCTCTCGCCGTCTTTATGAAATAAGTTGGACGGCGAAAGACCCAGAATATGGCTTTTGCTACTTGTACGTCCTTATGCTTGCAGATGAACAAATGTTTGTTATTCATCACTCGCTGCGGAGAGAGCTCACAGCAGGTGTACTGTTACAACACGACTGTGATATTTAACACTATGCGAGAGTGAGTGTCGTACTGGTATTTCAGGCGCATGATTGTAAGTTTTCCTGGTTGAATTTCCCCCTTCACATCACCGCCGGTGGTCCTATGAAATCTGTGCGCTATGTCAACTAGACTTCAACAGGGTTTATTGTGGAATTCCTTGGGTCGTACTATGAAAACGTTCGCGACTTCCGTCGTTAGTAAATTGCCCTCGGAACTCCTGCCAAAGCGAGGTGCTCCAAGGGCTTCTCGTCGGCCTTTCCATCAGTTAATCTATATAGTAGCTTCTCTTATATCCATTACTTACGCTTCCAATCTCGCGATGTGAGGGTTCTGTTTCTGGGATGGGCATCTATTCGTTAGTCTGAAGGTGCTTGATTTCAAGCACAGCCTTCTACGTCTGTTGCAGTCCCTGGAGTCCATGAGTGCATCTCATATCCGCTCAGTCGCTGTGCCACATGTTGGGCATAATTTTTATATGAATTTGAGGAAGTCTCTCTGGAGGCATACGTCTCCCTAAGTATAACCGCGCGTCACCCGAGTAAGTGTTCAGGCGGTCAATAGACCGACAGATGTTGGCAGGTCCATGCTACCCTGAACCGTGTCCAAAAGAAAGTAGGTTATTGTCTGCGAAGGATTTGATGCTGTCAGTGCGCTCTAGTCTCTGCACTCAAGCAACTTGCGAACAATGTATTGCCTAATACGGTGGGCAAAGAAATGTAATACACGATTGTCATAAAGGAAACAAGGAAATCAAACGCAACGCAAATGCTGCACAATAAAAGAATAGACAAACATTATTTTATTCCCACCCATCTCCCTGATCAACTTTGACCCTCCAATCCTGCTTCGCCTTGCTGCCTTTGGGGCGCCCAACCATCCTCGCTCCGCGCTTTGAATGATGCTTGCTCATCTGCTTGGCATGCTGCCGATTGATGTCGGACACAACGCGCTCTTTGATCGAGTGCGTTTCTGGAGAAGGATCATCCGACTTGCCGAGGACGCGCACGCCGGACTCGGCACTGCCATTTTCGGCGTCTGCATTTGGGGCGAGCGTCATGGACGCAGTATGCGCGACGAGCGAATCCGTTGGCGACGGGGCGCGTGAACGTCGCGATGACAGAGATGCGGCATCATCGCCGGCTGTACCGTGAACGGGAGGGAGTTGTCTGGAAAAGGTCCCTGAAGCACCGAACTTGCCTTCCTCATTTTCTGATGACGAACCCGTCTCGGATAATTCGTGCTCGCTGGATTCCTCCCTCTCTTCGTTTCTGTCACCATACTGCTCGTCACCGGATTCGTCGCTTTCTTCCACCATCTCCTCTTCATCGTCTTCCTCATCTTGTGATTGGGCTTCTCTGACACTTTCCATGTACTTGTCGTATCGTCAGCGTGGCCGGGAAGAGATTTGGGAACGGATTTTCTACCTCCTCCAGTGTCTCCATTTCCTTTTTCCCAAACCCGCTTGCGGAGACCATGACATCCAATTGGAAGCCGTCACCTTTCTCTTCGCCCTCCTTCATGACAGTTTTAAACCGCGGGTACAGTACGCTCTCATATCGGAAGCGACGACGAAAAAAACACCGGATACACTCAACGTCCCGGTTAAAATACCTACGCACGATGCTTAGATCGATCGGATTTAATAATAATAAGACGTGAAAAACAAACCATTCGGCGTTCTCATGCGAAGTACTGACCATCTGCGGGAAATCGATGACGATGGGCTCTCCAGACACCCGTCGGATGAGAATATTGAACTCGTTAAAGTCGCCGTGTATCAGACCGGCGTACGCGAATCTTACGATCAGATCCATTAATTGAGAATATAATTTTCCAGGCGACGGGACGTCAGATATTTGTCGTCTATTGTAGCGAACAGAACGATAAGTTTATAGCGTTCTGCGTGTGAGTGTAATCATTATACTTGCAATGGGAAAGAGTCAATCAGTTCCATGAGTATGCAGTGTCTAGCCTGATCGACCGGAGCAGGTACAGGAAAGCCATGTTCATGTAAGACCTTTCGGAATGTTAATATCGAGCTGACATCGACTGAAGCAACGGTCACCTTCATGAAGGCCCATTCCTTCTGGGCGGCAAGTCTAGACATGTACATCCACGATGCAGATTTTCGCTTCCCCATGTAGTCCCGCTTCTCTTTGATCGCACGGAAAGACACTCGCCCCAGTCTGGCCCTAACTAAGACACGGACAAACATTGAAGAGAGAAGATACTTACCGGTGGAGTTTCAGAACTAACTGCTTCCCGCCCGCGTCCGCCACGACGTAGATATCTGTGTGGCGGATACTCAGCATATACGCGTCGAAGCAAATAAACCACCTTCTGGCACTAACCAGACTCCTTTCCAACGCCAATTTGATTTCCGACAGAATACATCGAATCCCTTTTGGAGAGGGCACGCATTGCCAGGAAGTCGTACCCGCCGTAGGTCAATCTATAGCCGTCATCTTAATCCTTCTGTCAGGTAAGATTGACAGACGGCGGGCATTGGGGAGGGGCTCACATTTTGTGTTTTGAACTCTCGAAATGAGGTTTCGCTTAGCCAAGGATCCCAGTAGTTTGTTGACACCACTTCGCAGACCAGCAATTTTAGCAATTAGAATTGTTGGGACGACTTCATGGTTTTTTGAGCCCATTTCAACCTGTACATTGCTGAGTGCTGAGCTCGTATAGTAACGAGAATACGCACAGAAGTGAGCACCCTGAATTCTTCGGAGGTTACATATCGCAGGTCGGTAGCGTCAAGCTTCATTTTGGAGGACTCGGGGGATCCAAAGCTACATGCAATAGACCAGCCCGACGACGTTTCCGGTTTTCCGGAAAGAGACGATCGGCTTTTCCCGTAAGTACTTACATATAGTACATGTATGCACGTGACCACGCCGAAAGCATGCATTTATTATCCTCTGCCAATGCTGTCTCTTTCATTTGTTCGTCCGAATACCACCAGCTCCCATCCAAGCTGCCACCGGCCAGTCCGCACACAGAAAAGGCTCCGATCAAGGGATCAAACTGTGGTCTGACACAGGCCGCGTGAGGCCTATGTCGATTCACGAGTTACGGTCACATTAAAGAGTGTAGAAAGGCGCATTAAATGGCTACTGAGGCTAATATTAGACATCCCGTAATAAGAAGGGCCAATGCGGTCAATGTCATATCATCGCTCGGTTGTACTATTACTGACTATTTGACAGGTTCCCTCGGTAGAGATACAGCTGTCCGTGCCACTAAGACAGTCCGTAAAAAATGTCGAGTAAGTATCCTATCCCTCCTTTCGGCTATTACTCACACGCGTTCAGATATCATTTTCAAGTAAGAGGTGCTTCTGAGCTGTCCCAGACATTGCGCACCCAGATATGGTCTATATTCGAACGTAACATGGGGACGATGTAAGCAAGTGGCGTAAGGTTCATATTTTTTTTTGATGTACCAACATAGCAGCGTTCCGCAGATATAAGACAACAAATGTGTTCGAGTGGAATCCACCGGAGAAGCAAGCAGAGATGTTCGATGATCTTTCGCGCTTCATACTCGTCACACCCGCTACAAATGTTGAGGACGAAAACGACAGGCAAGACCTGTTGTCCTATAGTATCTTCAGGTTTGAAAGGGAAGATAAAAGGAATGTCATTTATGTGTGAGTGTGAACGGTATCAATAGTATTCTGGTCCGACGGCGACTCGGCATGCCTTCTAATACAGGTACGAACTCCAAACCAACGAAAATGCTAGACGTCTCGGGCTGGGAAAAGCACTCATCATGAACCTTACCTCGATTGGGAGGGACTTGGGAATGTCTTCCGTCATGCTCACTCATTTCTCTGGTGCGTACGCATTTTCGTCCAAATGGACAGAATAGTTTCACGGTTACTTCAGTGAACAGTAAAGTAAGGCCATTCTACGACTCGCTTGGGTTAGCACTTCCTGTCCATTCGTCGTCTTTGCGCTACGTTAATTTGTCTTTCCCAGGTTCAAAGTGGACAGAACCTCGCCCGACTATGAGGAGGAGGACGATGAATCTACGGACGCAGATTATGGCTACTCGATTCTGTCGTGTCAATTACTGGCATAGTTTCTTTATACATCTCATCGATATCGAAATAGATCAGCCCTTCACTCCCCCAACATATATTGTGTCAGACTAGTGTATCATAGGACATACAATTGTACCAGTTGCGCGTCCTCGTTAAAAGCTGGCGCCGATAATAAATCATAGCCAGATTTCGGTGTGATTATCAACCGTGACTAATCTATTTGGTGGTGTTTGAATGGGTGAATTGAGAAGATCCACCTAAAGTTGCAAAAGAATTCGCATCGCCAGAACTTACAGCACGTATCCGCACTTGAATCTGCTTTGTTGACACAAATACGCCGCACTTGCCTCCTCCTCGCATATACTCGACTTAATCTCGCACCCAGCACATAGCTTACTCTATTCTTGTTTTCTCTTTTTGTGCTAAGTCTTTGTCCAGCTATTGTTCGTCCTAAGTGTTGTGCTAGGCTTTCTTGCGATATCCCATTGCCCCATCTTTTCCCACTGAAACCATGGCCTCCGCCTCCTCGCTTCCCGCTGCCGCGATACAAGCGTCAAAAGCAACTCTTTCTGCTGCTTTAGCGGATGGCAACATTGCGAACGGTGCAACTGACGCGTCCAAGACTCCGCCTCTGGAGGCCTCCACCGATGGAGACTTGGAGGATGGCGAAATTCAAGAAGTCGACATGGAATCCCAGGCTGAAGGTATCAGGACGGTGTTTAGCGACCCCACCAACTTCAACGTTAAAGTGAGTGCAATACTTTCTGACATGTTTTTCGTTGCTAACTGGCATGGTTACGTTGTTGCATATTGATGTGTCCTACAGCACCCGCTCTTCTCGCCGTGGACCCTTTGGTTTGACTCGCCTTCGACGAAAGGCCGGAACCTGCCTCAAACTCCCATAACGGCCGCTCCTCAAACACCCTTACCACAGACGCCTGGCGCTGCTGCTGCGATGGGGTGGATGGAGGATATAAAACGGGTCATTAACTTCGACAGCGTAGAGGAATTTTGGGGGTGATTATCTTGTTACTCTCGTCGATATTAATGCGAATTGTCCTCATTTTCTAATTTCCTAGATTATATAACAATATTGTGCCGCCATCGCAACTGCCGCAAAAGGCCAATTATTATCTCTTCAAGGCAAGACGGTTTATAAAAAAGCCTCGTCCGTTAACTTATCTCGTATTTAGGAAGGGATCATTCCTGCATGGGAAGATGATGCAAATAAAAACGGAGGAAAATGGAGCATCCAGCTGCCGAAGGATAAGAACAGGGCGAACGTTGATAAGATGTGGCTGTATACGGTGAGTACCCCGTGGCCAGACTATCCATAGAAATGTCTAAGCTTTGCGGACAATTTTTTTAGATGCTTGCAGCTATTGGCGAGACGTTCGATCCCTCCCTGACATCCTCAGAGGAATCTTCACTGCAATCACTCGTAACTGGTGTCATTGTATCGACGCGCCCGCAGTTCTACCGCATCTCTATCTGGACTCGCCTTGCCCCTTTAAGTCAGCAAGAGGACGATAAACTGCGCGGGAGAATTGAAGCCATCGGAAAGCACTTCAAAATGAGCGTTCTTGGTTACAGTGAAACACAGAAGTTAGCCGGACCGCTAGCGACCGAGGTAGAGTTCCTTTCCCATAAGGACTCAGAGAAGAAGGGCAAGTCGAAGAAGATTATCGTCTGATAGCTAAGCCGGTAATCTACTGATGGTGTACACTTTTCCATACATATTTCTGTAATGTCTATAAAAGATATGCATGTTGTGTTACATGTTAGGCGCCTTGAAGTTCATATGTAAATGTACTCACATCTTGTGGGAATACCATACCATATGTGCTCACGGTCATCATCGGCATGACGCACTGCCTCGCTTGCGGAAGCGGGACGACAACTGCTGCGGCTCAAGTTGGCTTGCAACCCTTGAACCACCCTCAGTATCTGACCACCATCATGTCTAGCTTCTTCTCTTCGTTAGCCAACAAGGCGCAGACTGCTTTTGAGGGCTCTCCTCTTGCAGACCAGGTCTCTCAGCTTCAGTCTAAACTGCAGTCCCATGGTGGCTCCGCTGAGCGTCCAACGGCCAACGAGGCTGCCGCACAGGGCGGACTCGGTGCCAGATCAAACGCGCTCGGAAGTATCACCCACCAATTCAAGACCCTCCAGATGCAGTACTCGTGAGTGATACGCTCGATGTATGCGCCTATGTTCACCCATTTACTGGATTCGATGTGACAGCTCCGTGGGTCCCGTTCAGCGTATCATCACAATGCAGAAGAGTGTTTGCCTCGACTTCAACAGCGTATGCAAAGATGCAAAATCCCAAAGCAAAGAGCTTTACATGTGGGGGCAGCATGAAAATGAAGATCTTAAGGATGGTGCGAACGGAGGCGCTTCATTGTGTTCAGTTGTCATATTTACTTATATGCGCTATATATGCAGTGACGGATCGATTGGCATATCTGAGTTTCGTTCAGGGGGCCTTGTCCGGAACACTGTCATCTGAGTTGGACGCTTCTCGAGCATCACTGAAAGTTCTCCGCAATGCTGAAAATGCCCTCGAGCCCAAGCGCAATGAGCGGATCAGTCTCCAGAATCAGATCGCAAGGCTGGAGCATGACCAGCAGAAAGGATCTGATAAGAGAATAGCTGATCTAAAACGACAGTTGCAGAAGGCCGAAGAGGACGATTCTACGGCGGAGAAAGATCTCGAAATTCTCAAGAGAAGAACCGTTATCGAATCCGAAAGATCCAAATGGGCGGCTCTCAGAGAGGTAAGGATAATAAACGTACGAAAATCCATGCCTTTTTATTTACCGTCATTTAGTACGGAGAAAAGCTCGTTCTCCTCGCCGAAGCATCCACTTCACTCGTTTCTGCTTTGCCTACCATCCCCCCCTCAGCCGACCGGCCTTATACGGGAGCTCGATCCACAGCTGCGACACGCGCGTCCCTCCAGCATGCTCTTGACAACTACAAGCCCGGAAGTCTCAGTCATTCATTCCAGCCATCCGTTGCCGACCTCAACAGGTCCGATTCTCGAAGCTTTGGCGTCACGCACGCATCTGAACTTTCGAGCATGACTCCCCCGGCTGCCCCCGACACTCCCCCGGCTAAAGGACCTGTTCAAGGACCTGCTCAGACACCTTCGCCCGCAAACGCTGCGGCACTTGCCAAAACTCCAGAACCTATTTTGACCAAGACACCGCCTGCGCCGGCCGAAAAAGACGCAAGTCCGTCGACAGCAACGGCTCCTGCTCAAGCATCACCTCCAGTAAACCCTGCGGCACTGAATAATTCCCCCACGCATATCCCCAACAGGGCTTCTCCTCCTAGTGAAGTTCAGAACTCGCTCGATACAACAATGAGCTCCTCTGTTGCCGTTCCGGTGCCCACCGTTGCAGAGACCGGTGTTCCCGTCTTTGCAAGCGCAGGTGGACCAGGCCCGTCAAGTGGGTCGCTCAAGGACCCAAAGTCGGACGGCATTAATTCTTCTACACTTCCACAATTTGGAGCAAGCACGGCAGTGGAGAAGGGGAAAGGCATCGACGTGAGTGCAAGCTCGGCCTCCACGAAACTGGAGAGTGCAGAAGAAGAGAAGACAAGGTTACAGCGTGAGGAGCGTGAACGCCTCCTGCGCGGCTCCGCGGTGACTCAGAAATATGAGACCGCTGAAGAAGAGAAGAGCAGGCTTGAGAGAGAGGAGAGGGAGAGGCTTTTGAACGAGAATAACTTCAAGCAGGGAGGGTCTGAGGGTCCAAGCGGTAAAGGCGACGAGGAGGATGCTACACCTCCTCCTTACGACGGTTGACAACGTTTAGTGGATAAGTGTATCTTCGGTCGCCCTATGTGCGTAATACCTGTGGGAAAACATGTAGTGAACTTTGTATAAGCCTGTAATATATAGGGATAGTACATGCCTGCTCTTTCGGAGAAAATAAGAGAAACGAAAATACAATGTTTGGGGTTGTTGTGTCGAGTTACCGAAGGAGGCTATCAGATTACGAGTCGTCTCGGCCGGACATGACGCTGTCCCAGAAGATTATTCACGAGTACACGATTCCTTCCTTCCCTCTCCCTCAGCCCCCTCCTCCTCCTCCCTCTTCCTCGTTCTTCCCGCAGGCTCTGTAACGACAGCCACGACCTCTTGGCAGCGTCATCAGCCTGCTGCACTAGCCGTCGGCATGGAGCCGTTCAATGCCAAGCTTGTAGCGGCTGCCACTGGGTCAACCCTGACTGCTCTTACTAGTGAGTGTTAGTTTTGTAAATACGTTCATTTTACTGTCTGACAAAAAACAATATTTTCAAGTGACGCCCTTTGATGTCGTGAAAACTAGATTACAGACGCAACGTCCTGCAAGAGGTCCGACATTTCCCAAGTCGCAAACCCCACAGGCATGTTGTCAACCAAACAACGCCTTGGGCTGCGTGCGCAACATGTCCTCATACGCCCGACAGCTTCCACAGGAAGTCGTATGCATATGGGATCATGGTATGATGAGGGCAGAGAGGGTGAACGGTTTCTGGGATGCCGTGCGTCATGTCTTCAAAGCCGAGGGCCTCTGGGGGCTGTGGAAGGGGGCAGGGACAACACTGTATGCCTTTTCATATCCATTAGTATTGTTACTTACTGACGTTACCATATAAGCTTGATTGGTGTGCCTTCTTCGACTTGCTACATGCTAACGTACGACCACTTCCTTCGGGTGGTGTTACCTCCCATATCACCCTGGCCGGGGTTAACGCCTTTGTTCGCTGGTGTCATCTCGCGAAGTCTGGTATCAACGCTGGCGACTCCTTTGGAACTTGTCCGCACAAATCTCCAGTCAACTCCACCCTCCCCCGATAATCCACATACGCTTCGTTCTGTCCTCAAATCTATACGAGGAGTTACGGAAGCACACGGTTTACGTTCTCTATGGCGTGGGCTTGGGCCTACTCTCTGGCGTGACGTGCCATTTAGTGGTATTTACTGGGCGAGCTACGAGCAACTTAAGAGTTCGTTGGAGAGGAGGGGTTATGATGGACTCCCAGTAGCGTTTGTTAGTGGCGCGGTAAGCGGCACGACGGCCGCGTTAATCACATCTCCGTTCGATACTATCAAGACCCGCAGGCAGGCGCTCGTCATGACCTCAATGCCAGGAGGCACCGGCCAGGCGCACGCCTCGCTGTTGGTGACTGCACGGAATTTGATTCGAACCGAAGGTTTTCCTGCATTGTACGCCGGACTTACGCCCCGAATTGCAAAGATTGCCCCGGCATGTGGTATTATGATTTCTTGCTTTGAGGTGAGCATCACCCTTCGCGCTTCCCCCAGTCATTAAACGTATTTTTGGACAGGGCATTGGAAAGTTTTTAGCGAAGCCGGCGGAGTATGTAGTGGACCGTAATTGATATATCCTGATTCCCCACCAGACACGATAATGGCATCGAAACGAGGAGCACGTTTGCATTTATTTTATTACTCGCATGTAGACCGGATATAGATCTTTAGTTGTGCATAATAATGACATTAGCTGGCCGCTCAGACTCGGACGTCTGGGCGAGTCTTTGTTTTTTGTTTTGTTTGCAAGGCCTAGGAGAGAAAAAGAAAAAGAGAGTTAGAGACCCGACCGGCCCTTGAGCGGCTCCTTCTGAGGTCCAGTGGGCACAGCGTTTCCGGTTCTTGACAACCGACCTTTGCCTTGTGTAAATTTGTGCACAGTCATCTCCAGCTTTCAAGCTCTTCTACTCACAGCGACCGGGTTGCTCGTAAATCGCCTCATCTATACAATGACTACCACTACTATGCATTTTGGACCAGAGTGGATGCGTGCAAAACAGCCTGCATCTGTGCGGACCAGCACACCGTCCTCTCCTCCCCATGTCTCCGCTAGCCTCGGTATGCCCGCTCCGCCTGGTGCTTCCTCATATTCTGCGCTAGTCACGCCGACTGCAGCTGCCGCCCAGACGAAGCGGGACATAGCCTACCCCTTCAAATACACACGGGACGAGATGCTGCAGGTCTGGAAAGACGGTGGAGGCGGAGGCATGCTACCCATCGAAGTAGAACGGTGGGAGGGTGTGGTGAGAGTGACGGCCGGCGAGCCCGCCTGTTTGCGTGAGCTCAGCGAGATAGAAAAGAAGGTGGCCACGTTTTTTTGTGTACGCTGCATTTCACCGCATGCTGACCGCTTGCACTCTTAGCTCTACGCGTCCTCGCTGAACTCGGAGCTTCGGCGTCGCCAGTCGTTGGACTACTCAGTCCAAGGTGATAGGTCTAAACTTCATCACCTTGGGCCCAACCACGGCGGGCCACTTAGTAATGGCTTGAGCGGCTCAATGGGGAGACGAAGGCGTGGAGATAGCTCTGGTGCTGGTGCGCGTGTCTTTGTTCTGTTTACTGTTCTCTTTTGTACGTATTGCGTTTTCAAGATCAACCGCCCTTATCCCTGCCACGCAAATCATCATGGTCTAGTGTTCCTGGTAGTTTGACGTCGCCCGCCCTCCCATCTCCACGAACGCGTTTGGGCTCAGGGAACGGGTTTGATGGAGTTCTTCCTGGTAGCGATAATGGGTGGGGTGGAGGAAAGCGACGCATGTCATCAGGGCAACCGCTTACGTCCCGGGTGGACGAGGAGGCAGGGAGTCGAGGGAGGACTGGTGCATTTGAGATAAAGGAGGAGGATGAAATGGCCAGCCCGACGTCCGGGGAGGCTGAAGGCCGTGCCTCTCCTTCGAGTTCCGTTGACGTACCGACCAATTCTACTTCAAGCATGAATGGTTTACCGCTCGCTGTCGGCGAACTTACTTTGGATGCCAAATCAACTGATTATCGAGATCCAACGTTAGGACACGTCAATGGAGGCGGCTCTGATGCTGTCCACATGGATACTCTGGATTTAGCAAAGGTGCAATGGTCGTATATTGATCTAAAGGGTGATCTACAAGGTGAGAGCGTTTCCCGAAGAATGATCGTGAACTGGGACTAACGGGTGTGTTTGGAAGGCCCATTCCCTGGAGAGACTATGCAATTTTGGCATGATCAAAACTATTTTTTTACGGATGGTCTCATGATGAAAAGGACTCATATTGATGCAGAATTTATGCCACTCGCTGAAATTAAACGACGTGCACAAGGAGAACGTATATTTTTGTCGCCTATTATCGACGTCGTCCCTCCTCCTCCAGGTCTTGGACACATATCGTCTGGGCCTGGCTTGAATCCCGTATTTCATCGGAGAAACGCTCTGGATTCTCCCCGCCAACCGACTCCTCAAAATTATATCAGAAGCAGCACTTTGGATTCGCACCTCAATACTAGCTCGACTGCGTCTGGTTCTCCATCTTCTTCATATGGAGGCAATTTCGGTCGCCCGTCTATATCCCCGGACCATATAGCGGTTGGAAACCGTCTACCAAATCAACGCTTCGCTGCGGATATTTCTTCGAATGGCCGGCTGAGTACAGGCAGTTTCTCCTCAAACAGTAGTCCTGCAATGCCGCATGCTGCCCGCCACGTTTACAATGATAGCATACAGCCGAACCGATCTTCATCCTATGACGCACAGACCAGCGTGCCTTGGCAGACTCCCCAGAACGGTGATATTCGAGCATGGGGTGGCCCGTCGGAGGCGACCCAAAAACAAAACCAGATGGGCCGGCTTGAGCCTCTTGTTGGAGTTTCTCCCGGTGGGCATTCGACTTTCATGCGGGAGCCCCCTTACACTGCACCCATGGGCCATGCTCCTGTGGATCCTTTCGTATTACCACCAGACCCTATGCACAGGCTTTATGAGCAACCAGAACACCCCGACTTCTTAGGTCGGAACCTGGCTCAGCGAAATGATCACGGCCTGTCAAATGATGGTAAGTCTCATTCTTGGATACGATCTTTCCATTTCTCACTCGGCTCCTTCCAAAGGGTTTCAACAAATCTCTGGTGATCCTGCTTCCAAGTACGTTGGTGCGACGCTACTGGCTCAACTACCTTCCGGATTTTCTCGCGATCTTGACCAAGCACCCAGTCCCATTGCCCCTTCGCATTCCGCTGGGCATCTGCAACCACAGTTGCTGACTCGCCAAGTTCCATTATCACCTTGGAATGTCTCTCAAGTCCAAGAGCCTCAGCGGCCACGGCCATTTGACGCTGATCGCCCGACATCGAGCAATACCTTTGTAGCTTCCACTGCAATTATATCACAGCGTCCAGCGTGGGACAAGCCTCAAATTGAGTTACAATCTCAGGCAACGAAAAACCCTTGGATATTAAATCAAGAAGCAAAGGTTCCTGATAACTTGGGACAACTCGCGGAGGAGTCACAGAGCCTTACGACTGCAAATGTGAACCAGCATAATGAGCAGCATGGATCTCTTGGTCCTCGAAAGCCCAACGGACCTGCGGCGGCTGAAATTAACGGACTTACTGAAAGGGTTGTTGAAACACCGCATGGTCCCCCGGCCGCTGCACCAACCACAGCTGTGCAATCAATTACTGCTGAGACGGCCCCTCAACCCTCGTCAAAATCAAAAGGAAACGCTACAATGTCGACGGTACCAGCTGAGCAAACACAGCTCGCAAGCGTTGCGACAGTCTCTAAACTCTCTATTGTGTCTCCATCTTCTCAGAAGTCGCCTTGGGCCACGGACGAAGACACCAAATCTAAACAGGCTGCGGCACCGATGGGACTTCGCGAAATCCAAGAGGCTGAGAAAAAGAAACAAGAGGCCCGGAAGGCTGTGGAGAAGGAGCGCGAGCGTGCGGCGCGTGCTGCCACCGCTGCCTCGCCTGGCGAAGAAGTGCAGTTCACCGCGTCGTGGGGGTTGCCTACATCCCAAGCTGGTATCCGCAGCAATGGTGTCTCTTTCAATAAAGAACCATCTACCCCATCCCCCGCAGTGACGTCGGCACCAGTATGGACGAGTGCGTCGAAGCCGGCTGCCAAGACTATGAAGGAAATTCAAGAAGAGGAGGAGCGCCGCAAGCTGCAAGTCACTAAGGATAAAGAGACTGTTGCCTCTGCAGCAAAGAGGGCAGCCCAAGCACCAGCAGCTAAGGTACGCGACCGATATCTCGTTTCAACCAAACTAAACGAAATTTTCCAAAGGGCCCACTCGCTCAGCAAAGTGGTGGAGCTTGGACAGTAGTGAGTTCCGGGGGAAAAACTTCGGTGCCTGCTAGTGTTGTCTCGCCCCGACCTGCTGCTGTTGTCCAGGTCCCTACCCCAATTACTCCTGCGTCTTATCGGCCAGGCGCCACTGTCAGCGTGCCTCGACCAATTATTTCTCAAGTCGTCAAATCTGTTCCGCCTGCTTCGAAAACCGATGAGGAGCCTGGCGCCCCGTCAACGGAATTTATGAAGTGGATGCGAGATTCGTTGAGAGGGTTGAACAGTTCTGTACAATGTATGTCGAGATCCATGCAGCTCTGACCGCTGTCGTCGTGCTGACTTTTTTATTATTAGTCGAGGAGGTTGCACAAATGCTACTCTCTTTTCCATTAGATCCCGATCCGTCCACTATCGAGCTAATTGCCGAGACGGTGTACGGAGCGAGCACGACGGTCGACGGTCGGCGCTTTGCATCTGAGTTCATCGCGAAACGCAAGGCAGATGTGGCGTTGCGCCCGCGCGGCGTGCAAAGCTTAACTGGGGCCAATGGGAAATCGACATCTCTGGCAGACGTCGTGAAGGCCCAACCAAAGCCGGCGCAGAATGACTTTGGTGGATACAAAGTTGTGAAGAAAAAGAACAAGGGTAGTCGATCATGAAGCTTATATCTGTCCATAATGTTCTCAACGTATCTAGTTGTGCAATAATTGCCCATAAAATTACAATTTGTTTTCACGTCTAACTAGAGCGGCGTAACTTTCGAGTGGGCACGGAGTGTCAAGGGTGAAGAGACTGAAACCGTGCCAAAATATAACCGAATCTTCAGTCCCACGCCTCATGGATTGATGCTAGTAGTAGTAAGTACTGAGGATTTTTACAAGCTTTTCCGCGAGTGATTTATGGAGGCCCAGCAGCAAGGCTCTCCTCCAGCCACACACCTCGAGTCAATGATATGCGGCATATACACCGACTGAACCCCGCACGCATGGCTACTTATTTCCAGTAATATAATACACCCCGCGGCAGACAAAGAAACACGCAGGCGCACACGACTAGACTCCTAAATCACCCATAATATCGTCGCATACATCCTTTGTTATCGGAAAACATGCCATAAAGCTGTTAAATAACAGGACCGGGTGTCGGTACCCCAGAGCACGAAGTGTACCATTTTTGTGGAATGCATAGCGGCATACAACACGTTACAGAGGTCGTTTAATCCTCCTCCTCCTCCTCATCGCCTGCCCTATTAGCCGTATATTCTCGTCAGTAACTTACAAAGTAAATTCTTAAAATGCACATACGCGATGTTGTAGAAGCGGAGCTGGTAGACGTCCTTGGAGGCTGCGACCACGCTGAATAATTTCAGTGAGATGTGCGTTCCAATACAAACTAATTTTTCATACCGAATCCAATCACGGAGCTGGTTCTTCTTCAAGAACTTTTTGGTGAGGTACTTGAGATAGCGCTTAGAAAACGGGATATTCGAGTTCACGACAAGTCTGTCCTTGCCTTCAGGTGCCTCGTCAGCATCACCGGATAAAGAAGAGAGTGGCAGAGCACGTACCATCCCGGGAGATCTTGACGCTTTCACCGAGGTGACCCGCCTTCCCGTTGACCTTGATGCGGTCATGGAGAAACTTCTCGAAAGCGGCGCCATCGAAGACACCATCGCTGGCAGGCTTGGAGAAGTCGACAATAAATGTGTGCTTAGTAGCAGCAGACTTTCCGGCGGGGGCCTTGGGCTGAAACGCGGTGTGGTAAGCCTACTGAGAAGATAACTCAGCAAAGCGGTCCCAGACACTGACCATCTTGAGGGCGACGACGAGCGGGGGGGCGGAGAAGGGGTAGTTTTCTTGAGGATGAGGTCTTTCCAGACGGTCCGGAGCGCTAAGCCTTGGCGACTTTTCTGTGGTCCTATACAGGACGTCCCAATATGGGCCTGTATTGACACGTTCTTCTAAATATAGGTATAAATCTCACGCCCCCATTTTTTTTAGAAAATGTTTATAATTGTGCATTCGGGATCAGCCGAAGCTAGTTGGAGAAACAGGTTCCAAAGATTCTTCAAAAGTCTTCACTGTCTCTTTTTAAGAGCCCCCTCCGCTTACCCCGCCGCTCTTTTCTTGCTGCCTTAAAAGCCATAATAAATGGCGAAAGACCTAACTCGCGACCAGGTCGTGTCGGCTCAGCTGGAAGGAGACTACGCTATCAAGTCTGAAGCCACTGCACCCAAGCTCGATACTTCTCAATGGCCTCTGCTGCTGAAAAACTATGACAAGTTGCTTGTCCGTTCTAGTCACTTCACCCCCATTCCGTCAGGTTGCAGCCCCCTCAAGCGGGACATTCAGACATATATCAAGTGAGAAGGCCAGATCCGTTTAACACTCTCGAGTTCACATGTACGCTAGGTCTGGTGTTATTAACCTCGACAAGCCGTCAAATCCGTCTTCACATGAAGTTGTTGCGTGGCTGCGTCGTATTTTGCGGGTGGAGAAAACTGGGCACAGCGGTACCTTGGATCCCAAGGTAACAGGCTGTTTAATCGTGTGCATTGATCGTGCAACAAGATTAGTCAAGTCACAGCAAGGAGCAGGTATGTTCTTCCAACTGCTATTGTACAATTAGGCGTTATCTCATTCCCTCTCCGTTTGCAGGAAAAGAATACGTCTGTGTTCTCCGGCTTCATTCCGGCTTGGAGGACCCTGCTGCTCTCCCTCGTGCACTTCAAACGCTTACTGGAGCGCTCTTCCAGCGCCCTCCCCTCATCTCAGCTGTCAAGCGTCAGCTTCGTGTTCGCACGATTTATGAGTCTAAACTGCTTGAATTTGATGAAAAGAGGAATCTTGGTGTGTTCTGGGTGAGTTGTGAGGCAGGAACATATATCCGAACGTTGTGTGTGCATCTTGGCTTGCTGCTAGGTGTCGGCGGACACATGCAGGAGCTGCGGCGTGTGCGGAGCGGAGCAATGAGTGAGAACGATGACATTGTCACCATGCATGATGTTATGGACGCGCAATGGATGTATGACAACACGCGGGATGGTGAGTATTAATGTTACTGTTACTTTTGCATCAGTTGATGGCATTCGCGTTTCGTTCAAAGAATCATACCTTCGCCGTGTCATTCGTCCTCTTGAATGCCTTCTGGTGGGATACAAGCGCATCGTAGTAAAGGATAGCGCAGTCAACGCCGTGTGCTATGGAGCAAAACTTATGATCCCTGGTTTGTTGCGCTACGAGAATGACATTGCCCTTCATGAGGAAGTTGTCCTCATGACTACCAAGGGTGAGGCCATTGCTCTCGGAATCGCTCAAATGACAACAGTTGAGCTTGCGACTTGCGACCACGGCGTGGTGGCTAAGGTGAAGCGATGCATTATGGAACGTGACACGTACCCTCGTCGTTGGGGATTAGGCCCGAAGGCTATGGAGAAGAAGAAGATGGTCAAGGACGGCAAGTTAGGAAAGCACGGAGAGAAACTTGAGGGCGTCACTCCGGCAGAGTGGAGCCGAGACTACGTCGACTACACGCGGGAGGTACGTGATGACCTGAAGAGTTATTGGGTCTGGTAACTAAGTCCGAGTAATTTCACTCTTCAGAATCCTGTTGCTGGTCCGTCGACGGTCACGCCTGCGACCGAAGGCACCGCGGTCTCTATGGCAGTCGACGAACCATCAAAATCTTCCGAGTCCGAGCGAGGAACGAGCCCGGAGAAGGAGAAAAGGGAGAAAAAGGACAAGAAGGATAAGGAGAAGAAGCGCAAGAGGAAGTCGGAGCTGGTCGAGGACGCTGACGCGGATGTCTCCATGGATGTAGGCGCGAAGGCTGTAGATGAGAAGGAGACTGAAGAGGAGCGGGCAGAGAGGAAACGGAGGAAGGCAGAGAAGAAGGCAGCGAAAGCGGCTGCGGCTGCTGGGGAGGACGGGAGAAAGAAGGAGCATAAACGACAGAAGACCGACTAGCATTCTGTACACGCCTTGTAGCTGTTGTTCCTCGTGATTTATTTTTCTCCTGTAATTCATCTTGTTTTTCTACCTGACACCGTGCGCGCTGGAGGCGTTTCGCTAAGCGTGTGCTTCTCGTTTAGGCAATTAGGCAGACGCTGCTTCCGGGCGACCGCGTTAGCGTTACTACTACTCGTCGCCACAGTTGAACCATCCCCCCCCCTCGTCTGCCCCGTCTTTCGGCCTGCCCTCTCCTCCCTGCGACATACAAACTCGCCATGGGCAACGCCGCAAGCAGCTGCTGCGACTCGTGCTGTGCGTCCTTTCGCGGTCTCCGCAGGCTGAATTTCGACTACTTACTCGGCTAACTCTTATTTTGTGCCATCTACCCGCCCCAGTCCACTCGCGCAGGTCGCATGCGTACGAGCCGTTACTGCTGGAGAATGAACGTGAAGCGGTGGCAGATCTCCTGCAGTATCTTGAGAGTGGGTAGCTGGTTGTGCTACTTTTGCTCGCCGTCTTGGTCTGACTTGCTCTTTTTCAATCCCAATTCAACGAACCTGACGATGCAGACCGCACGACAACCAACTTCTTCACGGGTTCTCCGCTTGCAGCGCTCACAACGCTCTCCTTCTCAGACAATGTTGACCTGCAGCGAAGCGCTGCGCTTGCATTTGCCGAAATCACGGAGAAAGAAGTGCGTCCTGTGGGTCGGGACACCCTCGACCCGATCCTCTTCCTGTTGAGCAGCCACGATACAGAGGTGCAGCGCGCTGCAAGTGCGGCCCTTGGGAATCTCGCCGTCAACAGTATGTATCTCCATACTACGTCTCTTAGTTCATTGACGAAATATCTGGACGTGCCAGCCGATAACAAACTCTTGATCGTCAAGCTCGGAGGTCTCGAGCCTCTTATTCGGCAAATGCTGAGTCCGAATGTCGAGGTTCAATGCAATGCTGTCGGCTGTGTTACGAATTTGGCGACGCACGGTGCGTCGTAATTGCCAAATAGTGGGGGCTGGAATCGTCCTTGGCTCACGCATCTGCAGATGACAACAAGACAAAGATTGCGAAATCTGGTGCTTTAGTACCGTTGACTAGGCTTGCACGTTCCAAGGACATGCGCGTGCAGCGCAACGCAACTGGTGCCCTGCTCAACATGACCCACTCCGGTGCATATTTCCTGCTAACATCATTTGGTTATGATTTACTGAAGCTTCCCAAAGACGAGAACCGTCAGCAACTTGTAAATGCTGGGGCGATTCCAGTCCTCGTCAACCTTCTTAACTCTCCTGACACGGACGTCCAGTATTATTGCACGACTGCGTTGAGCAATATTGCCGTTGATGGTTTGTTACTCCTCCCGCAACTAGACACGACTCTAGCTTATCTAATGCACCCAGGTAACAATCGAAAGAAGCTAGCTCAGAGCGAGCCTAAGTTGGTATCCAGCTTAGTTTCCTTGATGGACAGTCCCAGCTTGAAGGTCCAGTGCCAGGCTGCTCTGGCTCTTCGCAATCTCGCTAGTGATGGTTAGTTAAGGTCAATCATTGGAAATGACATGCTCACTCTGTTTTCTGCAGAGAAATATCAATTGGAAATCGTTAAGGCGGATGGCCTCGCTCCTTTATTACGCCTCCTTCAGTCTGCCTATCTCCCTCTTATACTTTCCTCAGCTGCTTGTGTTCGTAATGTCTCCATCCACCCGCAGAACGAGTCACCGATCATCGAGGCCGGCTTCCTACACCCCCTTATTGCCCTCCTGGGCTTCAAGGACAACGAGGAAGTACAGTGTCATGCAATATCAACACTTAGGAACCTCGCCGCCAGCTCGGAGAAGAACAAAGGACAGATTGTGAAGGCAGGCGCGGTACAACAGATTAAAGAACTAGTGTTAGAGGCACCCTTGAATGTGCAAAGTGAAATGACAGCTTGCGTCGCCGTTCTTGCTCTGAGCGGTATATCTTTTGCCTTTTTTCCCAGTTGATTACTGACGTTAATGTTCAACCAGACGACCTCAAATCGCAACTACTTGACATGGGCATTTGCAAAGTGTTGATCCCGTTGACGAAGTCAAGCAGCATCGAGGTTCAAGGCAATAGTGCAGCCGCTCTCGGCAACTTGTCTTCTAAAGGTATGTGAAACTCGATCTGCCCGTATCGGAAATCACATTTACGTATGCGCTTCCATAGATGGCCGCAGCGACAAAGATGATTACTCCGCTTTTAACGAAGTTTGGGATAAGCCGGACGATGGCATGCACGGATATTTGTATCGCTTTTTGACGAGCGCAGATGCGACTTTCCAACACATCGCTGTCTGGACGATTGTACAGCTCTTGGAATCCGAAGGTCAGTCAGCTTTTAGACGGGCGAAGAGTAAGTACCGGAGCTGACAGGCGCCCTTCTGTCGACCAGACCCACAGCTCATCTCCAATATCCGGAGTTCCGACAAGCTCCTTCCGCACATACATGATCTTGCCGCATCACGCTCAGCCTCGCCTTCGTCGTCTATGGATACTCCCCGTTCACATCGTTCGCAGTCGCAGTCGTACCAGGAAACGGACACCGGGGACGGATCAAGCGAGATTCAGGTACTTGCGCGGAAGATCCTCGAGGCAATGGAAGCGGAGGCGATGCCCATTTTGTCTCACACGCCGTCAACACATTCCGTCGCAAGGAATGAAGGCCCGGAGAAGACAGACGAGGAACTGCGCAGAAGCGTGCGGGCTGCGTTCGGCGGCCACGATGGCCGGTGACGAGTTGTGATTGGTCGATTCAGAGGCTTTTTTCTGGTCGATCGTGTGTACGGATTGCTGCTTTGTTTGGCCCTTTCTTTTGCCACGTTTTCCTCCCTTTGCTCCTTGAGGCCCGCCGCCGTACGTCGTCATGTTGTTGGTTTGTGACCCATTATTATGGACTTCCCTCCTTCGTTCTCTACCCCTTCACTGTCTTATTCTTCCTTGTGCATCTGCGATGCGGTGGCCGAGAGTTAGTCGAGGACCACACGTCCGCGGAATAATACTATCGCATATTTGCTGTACATTCGACATTAAATTTTATGTGCTGGTGCTTCAAAAGGTAACGAGAAACACGAGGCGCCAGGTGGGCCCCAAAACCTCGAGCCACGCAAAGTTGGCCCGTCCCCACCGCGCCTGCGCTCCCATCGCTCTGTACTACCCTCCTTTCTTTCTTTCAGTCCATCATCTTCTCCCTTCTACTCTCTCTGCTATACTTGGCTGCGCCACGACCTGCAACTTGTTAGACGCGCGACCTAGCGCCTTTACGACCCACTAAACTGTTCCTGAATATGTATTCCCGTACCATTATTTTCTTTCTTCTTTTGCTCGCCCAGGGGGCACACCCGGCCTATGCCTTTGCTCCCCATCGTTCTTTGGTGCATGCAACGGAGCGCGTGCACAAGTTCGCCAAGCGTAGCAGCCGAAGCCTTGCGCGGGACCTGCGCGTCGTGTTCCAAGGTCTCTCGGTCGACGAGGCCGAGTCTGACCCCGACTCGTCCCATCGTGTGTACTGCGTACGCCCGGATGACGTCTCGCAGCTGCAGGGAAATACGACGTCGACGTCGCCGGCGACAGCAGCCGGGGTGGTAACGCGTACAGCCTCTGGGTCGAGTGCGACCCCTACTGCTACCTCGGCGTTCACGCTGGTGCAGTCCTACGTGCGTACGCAATTGCCATTTTTGAAATTTCTCCTGAAGACCAGCTCAGGCCGGAAGCAATTTCTTCGACGGGTGGACGTTTTGGGACATAGCGGACCCGACAAACGGTATGTATGCTCAGCTACGGAAGCATAACTCACCTTTTCACTACCTTTCTTCTCAGGCATTGTGGACTACCTGAGCCAGTCAGATGCTGTAAGGACTTCTATTTGGCACTTCGTTTGCGAAATACTTATCGGTATCTGATATACACAGGAATCGAATAACTTGATTGATGTCAACAGCGCCGGTAATGCGGTCATGTCGGTCGAGACAACCCCGACCGTTACGGGAAACAGAAAGAGCGTCCGCATCACAACCGAAGCCACTTTCACCGGTATGTTGTCTGCTCATCAAGTGAATCCTATTCATGTCAGAAAGGTGGTATATTTGTTCTGGACGCCGTTCACATGCCGCAGGGATGTGGCACTTGGCCGTGAGTCTATAACGTCTATCTGTGTCAGTTTTAATATTCATTAAACTTTGCAATTTCAGAGCATTTTGGTCAGATGGTATGTCCCCTTTTTTTCCTTTATTGTTTCAGCTTGCCAACAATACACTTAGGCCCAGACTGGCCCACCTTTGGAGAAATAGACATAGTAGAGGTAAGTAATTGCAGAATATTGCGCTTTTGCTGTACTCAAAATCGATTTTCCAGGGAGTCAAGTAAGTTGCGAAAAAATTGGACTTGGACTTTCTTGACTAACCTCACACACTAAGCGACTATACGAATAACCAGGCGACTATACACACCGCTCCCGGATGTACGATAGCGTCGAATTCAACGCCTGCTAGTCTCGATATATCAGGCACTCTTGTCGGAACAACAAACTGTGATGCGTTAGCAACCGGAAACGAAGGTTGTGGCATGCTCTCGAGTTCGAACACAACTTACGGATCAGGTGCGTTCGCATTTCACCCTGCTCTGTGAACAAGCTTAACGACTTGTGACCCTATCCATGCCAGGCTTCAACTCCATCGGAGGCGGTGTATACGCAAGTACGTCCAAACTCTCTTCCCCCTCACATAGCGTAGATTCGGAAGTCCCTGAACCTTGTCTATAGTGTCCTGGGACGACTCGCAAATCGCCGTGTATTTCTTTCCTCGTGGCTCCATCCCCAATGATCTCCTGGCTGAGGCACCACTCCCTGACACATGGGGCGTACCTATGGCTCGTTGGCCCTCAACGAGTTGCAATACTACGCAGTTTTTCCAGAATCATTCGATCATTTTCGATACGACTTTATGGTACGTACCTTCGCTCTTTCGCAGAATTTTGGACTAATGCCTTGTTATTGCCTTAGTGGTGACTGGGCGGGTAACGTCTGGGATGCGTCCGGTTCTCCGGGCCAGGACACCAGCTGTGCCACTCGTACTGGTTATTCAACCTGTGATGAATTCGTACAGAATAGTGGCGCATCTTTCGCTGAAGCCTGTAAGTTTGAATTGGCGGATTGTCATCTATCTCATTGCTCACACAATCTCACAGACTGGGAAGTATCGAGTGTGAAGGTTTATCAAACGTCTCGTACGCCATAGATCACCTGTTTTGCTGTCAAATGTAGTGTGATGGGCCATATGGAATACCGACGATTTTGTATGTTTTATAATTTAAGGTTGACTGGATATATGATAGAGTAAACGGAATTAACTTAAATAAAAATTATCATGAGTTGATTGGATACCAATCTTAATCTTAACTTGAGGTGACCCTTCGATCTTGAGCAATTAATTTCCAGTTTCAATAACGGACTAATGTTTGCATAGTAATCGGCACTTATGTAACTGCAACTATTTATATTCTTCGCGCGATTGTGTCTTCGACTAATATAACCCTCCGCCTATAGTCTACTTCTGATTTCCTAGTTTCCGCACCGCTCTTCCGGGGAACCGAGTAAATGTTCGAACGTTGCGGCCGCGAACACAATTACACTTTAATCTAATGCACGATAATGCCCAGACTGGCGCTGCCTGTCTCCCCGTCCGACATAGCGTGACTTCCAACCTTTCCCAGAACACGCACAGCCAGCTCATTCCATTTCTGTTGGCGTTCGGTCAATTCTTTCCCTCGGAACTGTGCCGATAAGACTCCCGCGAGCTGCGCGCGCAAGTGCTTTAATGCAATACCTGTCTTCGGCGCCAAGCGATAGCGAATCTTACGATCAATGATGACAGTGTCCGCGATGAGCTGGACGTGCATAATTGAGCGATTAAGCAAGGACGAGATCCGAGTAGTAAATATGACTTACTTTGAATTCACAATCCCCACATAGAAGTAGAATGGCCATGTCATCCACGGGTCCCGTCTCCCACGCATAAAGCCTCTTAGATTGCCTGCCATCGACGTATTAGATGCAAATGTAAAGGTAGAGGGGAAAGACTGACATGATCGTGAAGTAGTTCAAATAATTCACGCCGAAATCGTGAGGTCGCCTGCCAAAGTTTACCGAAGACGGATGGAAAGAAACTAGTTGATTATTCCCGAGTGTACGTATCTGCGCCTGCTGGCCACTCGCAGAATCTTGGGGAGTGAGCAGCTTGGGATATAAACCAGCGCATAGGGCCGCATTCACAAGCGCCATACTGCCTGTGCTGTTCCTGTCATACTCTGCAGGGATGGGAACAAAACGTGTTCGATAACCGCGTGAATAGCGAGCCCTATGCTCGATTGATATGATTTTCTGCCGCTGATTCCATCAAACTCTTAAACTTACCGATTCAGTTCCCGGACAAACTCTTCCTCAACGATTATGAACGACGAATCAACAAGATAACTGTTTGTGGTATAGAAGTGTCAGCATGAGGGACATCTTCGCGTTGCCAAGCGTCGACTCACCCTAAGTACTGCTGCCTGAGCTCTTCGATCTGTTGCAGGTTCTGTATGCCATTTTCAAACGAATGAGCCATGGAAAGCTCAGCCTGTTATTAGATGGAGGCAACACCAACCTGCTGGCTCAGATAGTTTTGTTTACAGAATTTACGCAGGAAGCTATGGTTAGCAGAGGCTCTCCTCCAGCTGGCAAACGCATTATGAATTGTCAAGAAGTCAGAGTTCCCTGGTGGGGCATTAGCTTTTGGCATATTCTCAACAATTAGACGCTACTGCATACCTATCTTGAAACTGCACTTCGCCCTGTCAGCCTCTTGCTCTTGTCCAAAAGGCGAAACAAACGGGGACTTCGAGTTTAGCGCGGCAGCTATGGTAAGGGCAGGATCCAGGCAACGGAAAAGCGCTGCGACAAGTAGGAATTTTCCCAGGTGTACGTCCGTAGGCAGTTTACTCAAGAGGCGACCCATCGGTGTAATATCCTCTGTTGACGTAAGAGCTTGAACTTCGACGAGGGAGGATACAGCGCGCTGAATGTTGACAATAGATGGCGGGTCTGTAAATTGATGGATGGGAAGGAGGTTATTAGTTTCAAAGGTGTTTGTAAGATTTATGCGCTGACCTAATGCACGAGTAAGGACATCTTCGATAGACGAGCCCAAGTTGACCTTCATAATTTTGATCCTTAAAGCTAGGTCAGAAAGACTAAGCCTCATCATTTCGGGTAACGGGTGTTCGGCCATCTTAAGGATGATCCCTATAAGCAAACAAGGATTTGAGGAGAGCATGAATCTCATACCAGATCATTGCGAGCTCGCGAAAAAAGGTGAAAACACAACCCTGCCTGCACTCGGCCTGCACGTCCTCGGCGCTGGGCAGCATTACTCCGAGCAATGAAAGTTTCAATCAGCCGGCTAATCTGACGTTTTTCATCGAATCTGCAAGTAACGAGCATTTAGAAGCTGCGCAGAAGCGCACAGTCGGAAGTTATAATACCTCATCTCTCGATGCTTCCCAGAGTCGATTACGCAAGTAATGTCGGGAATGGTGACACCCGTCTCCGCAATATTGGTAGCTGCAGAACAGTAGTTAGAGGAGGCTGGGAGTGCTGTGCCGTTCGTCGGTACGTACCTATGACGATTTTGCGAACACCTCGCGGAAGAAGGTCAAAAACGGCGCTTTGATTTTCGCTGGATATCATGGAGTGCAAGGGGAATATACGAAACGCATCGGACCCGAAAAACGGATGTTCTGAGAGCATATCATTTAGACGACGGATCTCCCCAAGGCCCGGCATGAAGACTAAGAATGCAGAGGACATGTGAATAACGGATGAATCACTGCATGTAGTCTCCAGTATGCGAATAATAAGATCGTATGGAATAAATCTTTCATCAAGTAAATTCATTGTCGAAATAGTGCTTGGTGAGTAGCGTTGTCCCTGGAAGTTCACAGTACCTGAAGATAGTTCATGGTCGTCCTCGTCTTCATCCCTAAGAAGGTCTTCGAACCGCTCTGCCTTCTTAGCGTTACGGTTATACTTGTCATTGACTAACGTGGCTTCGGTCTAAGCAATTGTTCGGTGAAAATCAACCATAACTCACTTCTTCTTGCATAAGGAGATGATTCCTTGATTTTCCACTGCGTGTATTCGACAGCATCTTCGACATATCGAACGTCAACGGGGAAAGTCCGTCCCGGGACGTGAATAGTTGGGCAACCCCCGAAGTAATTAGAGATCTTCTCAGCATCTAAAGTTGCAGACATAAGTACAACCCTAAAAATGAAGTTTCAGTTTTCGGATGATGCGATAGGGCACCCAAACCTACTTCAGATCCCTGCGCTGTTTTAGGAGCGATTTCAGCACGATCAGTAGGAAATCCGATTCAATGCTCCGTTCGTGAACCTAGAATACAAAAGTTGAGAGGGGTTTAAATGCGAATCATCTAGGAACATACTTCATCTACAATAATATGCTTCAAAATGAACGTTATCAGCTGCGCTTCCCCGACAGAGAATAAAGTCGCTCACCGTTATTTCATCGAAAGCAGTACCATGGCCTTCAGCACCACTTCCACCCTCAAGCATCCTCAGGGCTATACCGTTGGTGACAAAGGTTAAGCGAGTATTTCTGACCTTTTAATAAGGGGATTTGCAGTACAACCAACGACTACTTCACCCACCTTGATGTATGGCTCTCCAATCTGATGGAGTAGCCAACCAAAGACGAGTTCGTCCCTACGGACCCCGGCGAATCCCCCAGCTCTCTCGAGACGCGTTGTGCGAGAGAGATAGCTGAAATGCGACGCGGCTCCGTCACCACGATCTTACAGTGCTGACCCTTTGAGAGATGATCTTCAAGAACAAAGCTCGGAAGCTGGGTAGATTTACCGCTGTTGAAAAGTTCAGTAAAAGTGGATAGACTACTAGGCCTATTTACTACACGCTTACCAACCGGTTTCACCACTCAACACGACCACTTGGGACATCTCTAACATTTCCACGATCGTCTGACGGTATGCAGCGATGGGTAGCGTATTGCGCTGCGCCTGAAATCGAATGTAATAAGATGGAATGAAGCAAACGCGAGCGGTCGAGACGAACAATCATTTCCTGATAGGCAAAACTCGATTGTCGTGCTTGAAATCCGGCCATCATCTGCTCCGGAGAGTACTCCGGAGCGCCTTTGCGATTACGGACGCGATCTTCTGAGGCAGTTGTATCCTTGAAAACCTTCTCGTCCACCTTGGGATTCCGCTTTTAAGGAAAATGGGTCGTTAAAAGCGCAGATGATCAGCTCACCTTCTCTGGTCCAGAAAGTTTTTCTTCGAGAACCGAGTCGAGAATGCTCCATATGCCTCTATTGATCCTATCGTCGTTTTCCTTTCGCTGTGTCTCGAGTTCATTCCACAAGTCGCGAAAAACGGGAGGGATGTGCTTTTTTTTCAGGTTCAGATTTCTTAGCGAGTGTGTAGAAGGTAAGGAATCGTCCTTACTCGATATGATGTCTGGGCACCCCTAGGATTTCCAGCGGAGCATCGGAAACCTTCATCCGACGGATATGTGAGGGAATGCAAAGCCACCGTAGCGATGTACTGCTCCGCCTGCAGATAATCATGACATGCGACGTCGTCCATGGACCACTCGTTTGCCCTGCCGCCGGACCAGCGTACGATTACAGACGCTCGCTTCACTCTCGACCCTCCTGATAAATCGTTATATATAACTGCCGCATAGCGATCCGACTTCGTTGTGAGGTCGAAAAACATAGACTTCGGCGTCCTACCTGCCCACTGCTTCGGCAAAGCCATGTCCCGCACGGTGACAGTAGTGCCGGCTGCAGTGGTCTCTGTGGTTGGCATGGGTTCCAGGAGGTCAAGCAATCCACCTGGTGAGTCGTCGCCGTCATCGTTATCGAAAACGTCCGAGCCCTGGACGACTTCTCCTGCAGGTGCCACAACACTCAATTTCTTCTTTGGCTTCTTAACAGGCTTTGGCGAAGAACCAGCCTCGCCACGAAGGCGCGAGAGTAGCGCGGCCTTGTCGATATCACGACGCCTCTCCTGAAAGGAGGCTTCCGCATCTTTCTCGCTGAAGAAATAATTCTTTTTAACCGACTCGAGGCGAATGCGAAGCTGTCGGAGAAAGTCTTCGTCAACAACCCCGTCGTTTCGTTCGCGGCGCTCTGTTAAATCAGTTATTCTCATCTTCAATCTGACGTATTCAGCGTTGGGGTCGTCAGTATCAGAAGCCTCGCCCGAGTCAGTCCCATCGGCGAGCAAGTTAGAAGTACGCGAGGTCTCTGCGGGATCCCGTTCCGGGGTCTCGGAGCCCTCACGAGAGCTTGCAAGACTATGACCATTACTCAATGAAGAAGACGGGTGAAGTAGTTTCTTCTCCAATGCCTTCGGGGTCCCCGGAAAACTTGAAACATCGGGAGTACTGGGGGTCAGCGGTGCGCTTGAATCCAACAGATCTAGTATGCGCCTCTCATGGTCTAATTCTTCAGCGGAACAGTGCGTGTAAAGCTGTTCGGTCGAGAATCAGACCCGAAGCAGGCACGAAAACCGGATCTACCCACCCAGTCAAACGCTTGCTCGAGATCAACGCCTGAACAGTCTTTCAGACAATTGAGAACGACGTCTTCCCGGAAACCTAGTCGCCTGAGTACCCCATAGGTGATACCGATTTGACCGAGGAGCTTGTCCCGAGGAACTTGTCCTATAATCAATTTTGTCTTGTCTAAGAGGTAGATGGTATACCGTCCGTTATTAGAAGTGGAATAAGAAAGAAAAAGTCCACTCACCCTGGGAATCGCAACTAAGAATCAACTCGTTAATTTCATCTTGCAGAGCTTGATCCAACCCTAACTGAAGAAGGCTCTTGGCCATGCGTCTATCATACTCGATGACCTTGAGGTCCAGAAAAATTAGTGCAAATCGGTACTTGAAATGGCGTAAACTAACCTTGAGAGTGCGCGAAATCTCCTTCTCGGTTTTATCCTGAAATTTGTCGACCAAGCGTTGCAAAGACGCGGTATTGTCATCCGCAACGGGCTCCAGCGCCTTCGCGTCCGAATCTTCGGTAGCCTTTTCTTCTGGTACCGAGTCCGTAGTCTCCTCAGACGGCGGTACAATAACAGGTGCCTTCTTCGGGATGGAGGTCGTTGCGAATCTGTTTTATCATTAGCAATGTTCAGTTGTCCGTGAAGAGATATATCTTCGAACCCGCGCTCGACCTTCTTCAACTGCGTTTTCTTTTTCTTGGGCGGCATCTCTACAGACCGTCCTTTGATAAATAAAGCCTAGTAGGCTGCTCGGTATATTCGACCCCCTTAGCGTCTTCAGTCCCAGCTCAGACGTTCTTTGCTGTTGTGGGTGAGTATACCAGTATAAGAGTGTAGCGAGTAGTAAGAGGTATTCAGATCTTGCAAGATTCCAGAGTCAGTTTTTTCGTCGTCTATAGCAGAATGCGAGCTGCAAAATAGAAGTTGTCCCTGTCTTCCAAGCATGAGCTCGAGTTATGGCGAGACGTTGGTGGTGGTGGAAGGGATACCCAAGCGTATGCGCCTGTGCTGTTACGCAGCCGCTTGGTCCGAGATAACCGAAGAGTACCATATGCATACAGTGAGTCATGGGCCAAATAAAATCCTAGTGAAAGCTGTGGTATTGAGGGGAGGATAGTTCAATCATACAAGCGAGAAAATTCAACATTAAGTCTAGTATACGAAATTTTGGTCTACAAGTGACGACAAACCAATACCAATAGATAATGCAGCAAACATTTCGACAGCATTACGGGGAAGATATACAAATACCATACAAAACAACACAATGCAAGAGTCGATAGTCTAGAACTCATCGGGCAGCGTGTCTCCAGCAGCCTTTCTCTTATAGCCTTTCTTCGGACCAGGCTTATTACGTCCACGAAGAGCCCCGCTGGCTCCTTTTCGCTTCTTGCCCCGTATGTTTGAGCTGGGATCGGGAGTTCCATCGTCCTCGTCCGCAGGTGTGATACTGGCGGCAGGGGGATTGCTGTGACCGAAGAAATCATCTCCTTCTTCAGCCCAAAGGTCGCGTACAGCTTGCGAAGTACCCTCTCCAGGACGATCGCCAGACTTTTTCGATGTCGCAGCGTTGTTAGAGCTGTTTTTTTCCAAGTTTGCCAGCTCATCGTCGTTGAGCAGCAAAGAGACGATCTCATTCGGCTTGGCGACATCTGTGAATTGTTTGTTGCCGACGACAATGTCTTGAACCTGTTATTTCATTTCATTCAGTAGCTGGACCCAGCTGCGTGACATTAAAGACGTACATCTTTCTTAACCCGTGCCAATTGAACGATCCGTTCATCAATGGTACCCCTTGTAATCAGTCTGTACACAGTCACTTGACGGGTTTGTCCGAGACGATGAGCCCGATCCATGGCCTGAGCATCATTAGATGGGTTCCAGTCGTGATCGTAGAACACGACAGTATCGGCTGCCGTAAGGTTAATACCCAACCCTCCAGCCCTTGTGCTCAGGAGGAAAACAAAGATGTCAGGCCTGAAAGGATAAATAAGTATATGGGTTTATTTGCTATGGAGTTATGCTGTTTACTTCGTTTGCCAATCAATGACCATATCCCGACGATCTTCCAGCTTCGAGCTTCCGTCGAGGCGCAAGTACTTGTATTGGCGATATATCAGGTACTCCTCCATAAGGTCCATCATACGCGTCATCTGGAAGTAAATCAAAACACGGTGGTCGCCAACTTTGAGCTCATGTAACAGTGCGTCCAGCCGAGCCAGCTTGGCGGAATCGTAGACCAAACGCTTCGCCTCTGGTACTTGCATATACGACAGAGGAAGCTGATCAACCGGCGAGTCACCCATTAAGCCATTTAACGGCACACCAGGCAACTTCTTGGTGAAGCTCTCACAGGCCACTGGGTTCTCGCGAGAATCTGGGGGTAGACCGAAAAGAGCCAAGGATTCCTCTGGCGCATCAAGAAGCTGCATCTGACGCTCGATGAAATTCCGGTCTGCGGCGTACATTGTCGTCGGTGGCGCAATGACAGGGGGAACGAACCATCGCAATCCCGGACGGGACAAACATGACTCAGCCCAGCTATCTTTCGCGGCCTCGTACAAAGGCGGAAGACCCTCTGCGACTTCCAGATGTCGTAGAGAAACAGGTTTTGAGACACGAAACTGATCCCGAGCTGCGTAAGCATCGAAATATGGATCCCTTATCCATGAACAGGTCAGACAACAAATACACAATCTTAACCAAAGTTAACCTACGCGACAAACGGATCCTCCTGGAGACGCTTGGCCTCGACGGAGGCATCAATGACAAGCCGTCGGATAGTCGGGAGAAGGTGCAAGGCATGCATTTCACCGGCAGACATGCCGAGCAACGGAACAAAATTAAAAGGCGAACGGTCTTTTTATACGTAAATGAGCTCCCAAATCCATATCAACGATGCTTGGTTATAAACTCACCGTTTTCCTCGATAGATCGTTTGATCCAATCGGATGACCAGATATTCAGCAGACTACGCATAACTCCTCGATCCGCACTCGGAGGGGAGTTCTCGTTTGGTACAGAAATTAAACCACCATCGAGGTAAAAGAGTCCAGGTATGGAGAACTCGATAGGACTTCTTGTCGAATAATGGCAAGAAACGAAATCACCTTCCCGCGCAATCGAGCCGGGGCGACCAAACTCCGAGAAAGAAAAAGGAGCGACGACGTCTGCACGCTCGAAAAGCTCGGGGTGGTTACAGACTTTTCGGAATTGCATGACGAGATTCATCAGAGTGCGAGCAGCTTCGGCATCGCCGATGTTTGCAGCCTTTTCAATTAGTTCTGCGACAGAAACATTTGCACGAAGGGCCTTGTACAATGCACGCTGCCGGGCGCTCAAGTCGACATAAATATCAATCTCGATCTTTGATAAATTAATTAGCGTCACAGATATAATAAAAATTAGACAAATGGTTGGAAAGAGTGCCTACCTTGTCGCTTAGTTCGTTTTGAACATGACGTTTTACTCGCCGTAGCATGAAAGGCTTAAGAATCATATGCAAACGACGGAGCTGATGCTCGTTCAACTTACTACCCTTGTTCTCCGCAGCTGCAGTCTCAATGTCCTTTGAGAACCATTCATTGAACTCGTCGTGCGAATCGAATAAGCTTGGCATGATGAAGTGCAATAGTGCCCAAAGTTCTGGGAACGGGGTAAATATTGAGCTGTAGTGTAATTGATTGGATTGTTACCTTGCATGTTGTTCTGAATCGGTGTTCCAGTTAAAAGCAAACGATTCCTGCAGTGGAATCCTAACAAGGTCTTCCATCTTACACTCGAAGAATTCTTGATGTTTTGAGCCTCGTCAAGGACCATATACTGCCATTTAACCCGCTGAAAATATTGCTGGTCTTGAGTAATCTGACCGGAATATGCGAATCAGCAAGGATGCGGAAACGCAAATGAAAGAGTTTACCAATTGGTAGCTCGTAATCAGGACATGAAATGGAGCATCCTGATTATAGCTTATCTCCTTTTTACTCCAGAATTTGCGCAAAGTCGCACGATCCTTGACGTTTCCCCAATACGGGAGTGCTTTTAACCGTGGAACAAACCTAGAGAGCTCTTGTTGCCAGTTATGTAAGGTAGATGCAGGAGCGACAACAAGGAAAGGGCCCCAAATGTCGTGCGTTTCGGCCAAATATGCCAAGAGGGAAATCGATTGAACAGTCTAAGCCATCGAGTTGAAGTTAACACTCGTCTTGATGCGTCTCTAGAGTAATGGAAACTTACCTTTCCAAGACCCATCTCGTCAGCGAGAATGCCGTTGATACCTTGCTCATACAGAGTACCGAGCCAGTTAAGGCCCTTCAGTTGATACTCCTTCAGCTGGGCCTGTAGCATTCGTGGTTGACTAATTGTCAACGGGCCAGTTAATGACGTCGGGTTTTGGAAGTTTAATTCATCCGAATCGACTGCAAAAACCCAGATGTTAACCCAATAGACGAGTAGATCAATAGAAAAGAACACGAACGATCAACAAGCGTTCCCGAAGGCCTCTCCCCCCTCTCGGTGAACTCATCGTCGTCGCGGAGATGAGCTTGCGCCTTCGCGAATGCAAGGGCCTCGTTCGTTTTACGCTCCAGGGCAGATTGCGCGTCGAATTGCGAGGCTCGCACCTTAGCTAGAGCTATAGCCTCCTTCGCATTCTTGCGCGCGTGTGCATGAAGATTAGACTCGTCATCATCATCGAAGTTAATGTCCGCCAAATTGAATTCTCCTTCAGGACCGTCTGCGCCTTTCGGAACCATAGAATGCGCACCCCCCTCGCCTTCCAATTCGGCAGCTGGTTTGTACGTGTGAGCTTGGTCGCGCACTACGAGGGATAAAGGGAATAAGACGTACTTTTTAGCTTGTTGCCGACGAAATGTGAGTAAAGCTCCGTTTGGCTGATCAAGAACTCAAGCTTTCTTGCTTGACGGGCGGCCTCCCTCTTCTCTTCCTCTTCCTTGGCTCGACTGTCCGCTTCCTTCTCCGCACGCTTCCGCATGTCACGTTCCTCCTTTTCGTTCTTCTTCCAGAAAACCATCATTTCGCGCATCAACCTCTTTGCCTTCGTCTGTACTTCCTTTGTGGTTTTCACGGTGCGCTGGATAGGCTTCTTCGCCTGCGTCGCGCAGAGCGTAGCGGTGCGCTTCAACTGGAGCTGCCGCACCTGGTAGCCTGTAAGATGGTGCTTATACACCTTCGCCACATCCCTCCGTGCAATGTTCAGCCAGACCTTTCGCTGTGCCTCTTCAAGGCCCAAAATTCGCTTGTACATAGTCTGTTCGTCGACACGTTTCGCGCGCTTCATCGACGGTGCTATATCTCCAATCTCATATATCATCGTTGCCGACAACGCTGGAGAAGGGGGCCCCGATGGTGTAGGGGTGATATCACCCGCGACGGACGCAGCAGCAGAAGGAGTTCCCACTTCCTGCGTGCGAAGAGCAAATGGATCTCCTCTTTTCCTCGGTGCGCGTTTCCTGACCTTGTGCGCACCCGCATCGCTACCAGCCACCGAAGGCACAGGCGTCGCGCGACCCTTACCCTTGCCGCTTTTTGAACCGTACGACTTCCTGGCATTGGCAATAGATATTGACTGAGGTTCGTCGATTGCGATCGATCGCTCCAGGTCGTCCGTGATGTTGCTCTCGAAAGCGTCCATCTTTCGTTTCTTGGTAGACACGTTTTCTCTTTCGCGCCAACCTGCGTTAGGAACATCTAAATCGCTGCTATCGTCCGACAGAGCTGCTGCAGCGCCGCGTTTCCTGCCGTCAAAATGACCGCGCCTACTCGTCGAAGGGCCGGGGCCCAAAACAGATTCCTCAAGTTCCCTCGCAGCATCCTCCGCTCCCGAGTTGTAGCCAGTCTGATCGGGATAGTTACCATGCATAGGGTGCTCAATGAACTCTAGCCCAAGACTATTTCCGTCTTGAAAACCCGGTGACGGCGAACGACGTGGTCTTTCACCCTCGAACGTTTGTGGTATCACATAAAGTGGACGGGGCATTGCCGCAGGAATCTGCGCTATCCGCGTTGCGTACTTGTTTGATGTTGCCCGTGCTATGTCGTTATTACGAGCCTATAAGAATAGTTGACAAATGTTTGATACATGTTTGCCCTCGCGACAAAGAATGAACTCACGACACAGCTATCCTCAAACCACATTTCCACCTGCCGCTGTCTCTTCTGCGTCTCCAGGTAGTAGTGGCTCATTTCTTGTATCCATACCTCCTCGCAATCACTTAAATCAGACATTGCAAGACGTAATTCCTCCTCGGTCGGCTCTGGCGCAGGCAACTCTGCGGCAGAATGCATGTCTTTGATTCGTGACGACTGCCGTCGCGTGTTCATCTGCAGAGAATGATTCAGCAATTCAAGTCAACGAAGACCCGGGGGCAGCCTAACGTACACGTCGTCCGGGTTGAAAGTCTGCGTCATCACTCGTCTTTTTCTTCTTCCGACTCGAACTTTCTGCGGACCCTTCCTTGTAAGACACATTGCGCTGGCGGCGCGTTCGACCAGGTGGCTGCGGTTCTTGCTCCTGGTAAAGCATGTCCCCAGACTCGTGGGGCTGAGCAGAGCCATTTTGCCAGTCTGCAGAGGCGGGGTACAGCGTTTGATATCCCTGCGGGCCATCATACTCTCCTGATTCGTACGCACGGTCTCTGAGGCGTGCCGGTGCTTCGTCCGGACCAGGCCCGCGCGAGAGCACAGGCGAGACGCGTTTTGACGAGGAACCACTCGGGCCGCCGTGGCTCCAGACCGGGGGTGAGCGGGACATGGGCCTGACATAGTCGTCCAGTGGAGGTCTGTCCTCGTACTCGCCGCGCACACCGCCGGCGCCCGAGTGACCACGCTGGCCCGGGTATGGGGAGTGTGGCGGTGGCGAGCGACGGTACGTGTCTACAAATGCCGGGTCGACTGTGCGCACGGGGACAGGGACGGAGAGCTGGATTGCAGTGTGCTTTGGCTCGACGGGCTCATCGTTGAGAATGCGACTGAGCGACATGGGGCGAGTGGCCGCCGAAGACGGAGGTGAACAGAAAGGCCGTTATCAAGGCAGTAGTTTTTGTTGTTGTCGTCGATGTTTTGCGAACGGGACGGAGAGAAAAGGCGAACGCGTGGGACTTGGGCCGAGGAGTAAAAAGTAGATATGATATTAGAAGAGGAAGAAATAGAAATAGTCTTGTGCGCGGACCGGCGGGTAGGAAGGACGAATAAGCGGGAGGAGGGAGGACGGTGGCGGACGGGCGATGTTGTGGACGAGGAGAAGGGGGAAAGAGGGAGTGGCGCGGTGATGCGAAGGGGGAATGAAGAGCGAGATGGCATTAATTACAGGACCGTAAGTATCGTCCGAATATAGTTGCGATTCGTTTTGTCAACGGAAGTCTCTCGCTGCTCGCAACGTGCAGCCCCCGAGCACAGAACGCCGACGTGGTAACAGCCGACCGCACTTTTATGTATTTTCTATATTTTCGCTCTCTGAGACGGACAGCACGGAGAGCGCAGAGGCGTAGACGGGCTGCAGCCCCCTGAGAAGAGGGACTCGAGCGATCGCCCCAGTGGGACGACCCGCGAGCGACAGAGCAGTAGATGATCCAAAACGGGCATCCCAGTTCCTTATTTGGACCATTTCCATTACATACATGCAATCCACAACTACTCCTCGTCTGGGTACAACATCAGCTCCGGCCGCACCTTCTCGTCAAACTCCCCCTCGCTCAGCAACCCCAGCGACACCGTCGCCTCCTTCAGCGTCGTCCCCTCCTTGTGTGCCTTTTTCGCGCACTTTGCAACATCTGCGTTTTTTATACAGCAATCAGCAATCGTCAATCACCCGTCCACAATCAGAGCGGCCACCCACTATCGTAACCTAGATGGCTGTTCAGAATCGTCGCGAGCATCAGCGACTCGTTCAGCAGCTGGCTGATCCGCTTCTCGTTCGCCTCAATCCCCACCACACAGTGGTTCGTAAACGACCGTGCTCCTTTTTATTACCATTATCAGCTCTTTCTCAATGAGAGAAAAGAAAAACAAAGAACAGGGACGCACCATCAGCAAGCAGTCGGATGCTCTGTAACACGTTCTTAATGATCACCGGCTTGAAGACATTCAGCTGTCCACGTGGCCCAGATGAGCCCATCACGTCATCATGTTTTACAAACAACCGCATTTCCTTACCTCGAACTGCCCGTTTGATCCAGCGACGCTGACAGTCGTCTGGTTTCCAATCACCTGTGCCGCAACCATTGTCAATGCCTCGCATTGTGTTGGGTTCACTTTGCCGGGCATGATGCTGCTGCCGGGCTCGTTCTCTGGCAGGCTCAGCTCCCCAAGACCGCACCGCGGACCGGAGCCCAGGTATCGAATGTCGTTTGCAATTTTCATGAGCGAACACGCAATGACATTCAAGGCGCCATGTGCCTCGACCAATGCATCGTGGGAAGCGAGCGCTTCAAACTGCGGTAGAAAGAGTATATGGAATTACGATCCCAACCGGGATTATGTAACCTTGACTGACCTTGTTCGGCGCGGTCTTGAATTCATAGCCCGTAAGCTTTGAAATTTCCGCTGCGACCTTGACGTCGAAACCCTTTTTTGTGTTGAGACCCTGGATTTGAGAGAGGGTTGTCAGGAAAGAGAGTTTGGATGGAATTAGAGCGTTCACTTACGGTGCCAACAGCCGTTCCGCCCTGTGCGAGGAGACTGAGGCGGGGAAGTGTATCCTTAATACGCTCGATACCGTTGGACACTTGCTGGACGTAACCACTGAATTCTTGACCGAGGGTTAATGGGGTAGCATCCTAAAGTAGTGTTGACAAATGAATGCAATTCGGTAGTAGCAAGAAAACGGACTTGTAAGTGAGTGCGGCCAATCTTGATTATATCCTTGAAAGCGATCGCTTTTGCATCCAAGGCGTCGCGTAGATTTGTTAATGCGGGGAGAAGGGAGGCATTGATCTCCATGACGGCCGCAACGTGCATCGCGGTCGGGAAGCTACGGAGAGTGTTCAGCTTCTCAGACGCACCCAGGCCAAGGGGAAGATCGTACGTGTCATTTGAGCTCTGGCTCATGTTAACATGGTCGTTAGGGTGCACGGGCTTTTTTGAGCCGAGCTCGCCGCCGAGGATCTCGATGGCACGGTTTGAGATGACCTCATTCGTGTTCATGTTACTCTGTGTGCCACTTCCGGTCTGGAAGACGACGAGAGGGAAGTGGTCGAGGAGTTTGCCGGAGATGACCTGCGGGCCCCAGTATGTCAGCGTCCGCCTTTGACATTGAGCGCTAGAAACACACGTCGTCGGCCGCCTGTTGGATCGCTCCACCGACTTTCGGGTCCAGCCCGTACGTCATGTTCACGATCGACGCCGCCTTCTTCAGTATCCCGAACGCCTTGATTAGAGGCGGGGGCAGACGCTCCGTAGGCCCACCAATGTCAAAGTTCTGCAGCGACCTAAGCGGCGGTGAGGGACGACTCGATAGCTGTTCAGCATACGACAGATACCTTTGTGTCTGGGCACCCCAGTAGCGGTCTGCAGGCACCTGCAGCTCCCCGAACGTGTCGCGTTCCGTTCTGTACTCTGTCTGCGGCAAAAGCGTGACGTGTCAGCTCATGGCGGGCTCTGATTGACCGGGATGCGTACCATGGCGCGTAGGGACGTGGAAAAGAGACGAGGTTGGGCAGAAAGGAGACTCAGCCGCTGAAGGACAGTAGTGGAGTCTGTATCACATGAGAGACCCAGTTGAGCAGATTCGCGTTCTTACACTTCTAGCAGCTGACCCAGTCGGTCGCAGACTCCGCAGGTGTGCTCTTGCTCGGTGCATCGTTCTATGAGGGGAGCTACGCGGGAAGAATTCCTTTATAATAGGGCAGGGTCAGTGCCGCGGACGGGGCGGGACGCGACGAGGTGAAGAGCGAGCGATGAGGCCGCGGTCAAGAAAATTCGACCGCACAAATTTGGCGGTCGGGTGTTGTCGGGCGCATATCAGTCGAGGCAGATGACGTGTGCATACAGCGTGCAATACTATTTACCTCCGAGTCGTCAACAACCCACAGTCCACGGCTCCTGAGGCTGACCCACGTCTGCGAGGAAGCAAATATCGAACATCCTCGCCCGTCGGCGCCCATCCGAAAGTCAGCGGATTTAAGTGTCCAATCCTGAGGGCGTTTGAGTGGTCCTCGCACGTGAATTCCGCGCATAAATGTCTCCTTCCGATGCAGTAACACGCTCCCTGACGCTCTTCCCTCTCATCCTCCTCCCACCATGTCCACCGTAGCCGCTCAGGTCGTCCTCCACCCGGCCGCCACACAGGCCGTAAAACTTCTCGGCACCACCCTCGGTCGGGACAAGGTGCGCGCTCAGCTCCCCGCGAAATGACGTCGCCACTCAACTTGAGAGCGTGCAGATCTACCGGGCCGCCCAGTACTTTGCCCGTTTCTACGCCTGGTTCCTCATCTCGAAGGGGTACAACATCGACGCCGCCCGATGGGACGCGCTCAAGACCCATCTCGCGTCGGGGCGGAAGCGTGAGTTCTGCATGGTTCCTCCCTGCGTCGCGTGTCGATAGTTAATGTCCTACAGTCATGCGCATAGGAAAGCCGCTTGAACATATCCAGGCCGCGCTGAGGGCCGCAAACTCTACCGCCCGCCCCGGAGAGCAGATAACCACGGTCCTCAGACAGCTGTGCTACGCAGGATACCTCATTTACGACATGGTTGCTTGGGCAAGCACATCCACCCTACGTTGCATTTATATAGGTTTATTCACAATTATATTTCATGCAACAGGCAAACACTGTTAAGTTTGTCACCTTATCTAAAGACAGCAGCCAAAAAGCGACGAGGAGGTCGTTCCGCTTTTGGTTCCTGGGTATTGTATTTAGCATCTGCCACGGTCTTCTGAAGGTTCGTCTCGGGAGTCGGCACATGGAGTTATAAGAGTGAGCTGACGACACGATAGGCTGGCAGATTAGCGAACGAAGCGAAGGAGCTTCGTGGCCCAACTTGGGGAGAAAAATCCGTCGGTAGCGAGGCGGAGCGAGCCGTCAAGTCCTCCGCAGTGGACAAGTGAGCCGCACAATGCTCGATTGACGCATATTTACTAACAGGGCTCTTCATAGGGAACGTGCTTCAGTTCGGTCCCAGTTCATCATCGACCTGTTTGATGTCTGGATCCCCGCCTCTAATCTCGGTTACGTCAATCTCAACGACGGTGTGCTGGGTATCTTTGGGTGAGTTCAAGCTTTATGTCGTCTGGTGTCCACAACGTCGCGCTAATGCATATCTTCGTTGCAGATTGATCACGTCACTCTTGGCTCTTCGCACCCAATGGGCGGCTGTGACGAAGGCCTGAGCCCGGGTTATATCGCCGGCGTAGACCGACACATCCGCCGTTTCTGTACTTTATGCACATATCCTTAACAATCTGTTCATTGAGACCAAATTGATACTGCCTAAAGCAAGTAGGTAAAAACCCAGTTGGTGAGAGAGAGGGGAGGCTGGACGAGAACTTTAGTCAGGCGCTTTAAAGTTTCAAATGAGAGAAGTAGACTTGCCTATTAACATTACAGTATTGTCTATCAGTGAGTCGGGAAACGACGCCGAGCCTACGATGGTGCTTTCTGCGAAGCAAGGTTGCTATCTCTGAGACGGACATACTCCGCGCGTACGCTGTCCATGCTCTCCGGCCCGGTACTAATGGAAGGGGCACGGGTCACAATCGAAATCCACTTTCAAAGACCAAGCCCTAAGTGTACTCACTATTGGAACATGCAGTCCTGTACCTGTTTGTACTTGTCCTTACATGCCCAGGCTAACGAAAGGGAGCGGCCCTGCGTGCACTCTGCAAATTCTAGTTGTCGTTGAGGAAATGAGCATAACTGTGGAGGTGAACCGACGGTAAAGCACCTTTCACGACGGCATCACATTCTTTGAGTGCGCGGGCCTTTGTGCTTTTGAGGAGCGTCTCTTCCTCTCTCCGTGACAATGCATTCATCGTCGTTCGTGCCGAGGCCAGTCTGGAGTTCAGAGTTCTGCGAACGGACAGGCGGGGTTCCTCAGAGTCACGTGGTGGAACGCGCGAATGAGAATTGAGTCTTGACCAATATCATACATTACAGAGTCAGCAAGAACGGTCTCTTCAGACAGACTCTCTGCCTGCTTCCCCACTCCTATCCGTGCTGCATACAATACCGGACTGTGCCGTACTATGAGCTTGCACATCCTTAAGCGCAGCGTTGGAAAGCAGGCACGGTCCGTCACGCCCCGCATCCGAAACTTGGCGACTCCGTCATCCTCCAGGGGCGAGTTCTCGCAGACGCTCGCCACGGGGCCCTCACTCGATGACTTTGTTACGGATGATGTCCCGGAGAAGGTCGTACTCGGAAACACGAAGGGGTAAGTGGTCAGCGTCGTCAGATACGCTCTCGGACCTCATTCAATTCTGAAATTTGGAAATAGGCCACGGCTGCCGTCATACCTAAAGACAACGATCCCGACCGGCGCGTCTTTCTCGAAAATCAAGAAGGATCTGAGGGGGTTGGGTCTGCACACTGTTTGTGAAGAAGCACGGTGCCCTAATATTGGTGATTGCTGGGGTGGCAAAGAAGGTGCTACGGAGGAGGAAGGCAGGCGAGCGGCTACCGCCACCATCATGGTATGTTTCATTTAGTTGTATTTTATGTTCACGCTCGCTAATACTAGCTTAGTTAATGGGCGATACTTGTACACGAGGATGTAGATTCTGCTCAGTGAAGACTTCTCGAGCTCCGCCGCCCCTGGACCCTCACGAACCGGAAAACACCGCGGAGGCTATTAGCCGTTGGGGATTGGGTTACATTGTGCTCACGAGCGTTGACAGAGATGGTAACTCCTTCCCGATTGCGTATGTTCGAAAAATGTATCTGACGTCCGGAATTCAGATTTGGCGGATGGAGGCGCACATCATTTCGCTGAGACTATACGAAAGATCAAACAGAAGTGCGCGCAGACATTCCACCACCATCCTCCCATTCTAACCATATTTCAGAGCTCCTCACATTTTGGTTGAAGCACTGACTGGAGACTTTGCCGGTTCAATACCCATGGTTTCAGTAGTGGCGAAGTCTGGGCTAGACGTTTATGCACACAATGTGGAAACGGTCGAAGCGCTTACGCCATTTGTCCGGGACCGTAGAGCAGGGTTTAGGCAGAGTCTGAAAGTTCTTGAACACGCCAAGGCTGAGGGCGTCCGAGTGACGAAGACGAGTATAATGCTTGGGGTTGGAGAAAACGAAGAACAGGTCATGGATGCTTTGCGAGGTAGGTCTCGTCGTAGACCATCTATTACCCCCATCACGTTGCTTACGGTCATTTTAAAGAGCTGAGGAAGGTGGACGTCGACGTCGTGACGTTCGGTCAATACATGCGTCCGACTAAGCGTCATATGAAAGTTGACCGCTACGTGGAACCTGCCGAGTTCGAACGGTGGAAGACAATTGCGGAGGATATGGGATTCCTGTACGTTGCCAGTGGTCCGTTGGTGCGGAGTAGCTACAAGGTATGTCGTGGCACTTTTTATATTTCACCGGGGCTAACATTTAAAAAAACAGGCTGGGGAGTTCTACATCGAGAACGTGCTTCGTGGCAAGGGCGTAGAGAAACGGACGAGCCAGCTACTTTCCAGCGGGAACTCGACAGTTGGTCTGGAAAGCAGCAAATCTTAGACTAGCATTTAATTTATATATTGTACTAAGCACCTCCGCTCAATAATACTTACCTAGAATAGTGAGCCAATAATGAAATTCGAGAATACAAAAGAAATGGGGTTCGGCAGAAGCCGTAGGTGGACGTGGGAATACAGAGGTGTCGGCCTTCAAACTCTATTTTTCCCGTCCACCACAGAACTCATCCGCCTTCACCGACGACCTTGCTCGCGTCACCTTCGCCCTCTACATCCCAATGGTGAGCCCTTTGCATGTAACTATCCTGGTTGTGAAATCTGACGCTGGTCATAGGATTCCAAAGCAGCTCCCGTCAAGCTCGTAAAAGTCATCAAGGTCCACTAACTTTCTTTCGTTTGTGGCTCGTTTTGCACAGTTATGTTGACTGGGCTGCGTCTACCTCAGGTCCTCGGCAGGACCGGATCGCGCGGTGGTGTCACCCAAGTGCGCGTCGAGTTCCTCGACGACCCGTCGCGGACGCTTATTCGCAACGTGAAGGGGCCCGTGCGTGACGAGGACATTCTGGCATTGCTCGAGAGCGAGCGTGAGGCGCGGTGAGTGCCTATTCACTCTTCGCTTGCGGGGTACTTTTTCTGACGGGACGTGTCTTTCTGGCTGCCTACACTAGTCGTCTGCGCTGAGGCATTGTCTTACATCAGTCCCTGTCTGTTCTCCTGTTTTCTGCTATCGTGTTACCGCATGTATCATTGCAATTGCACGAAGTGGCTATTAGCGCCATAAAACACTTCTTTTCTGGTTTCTGTAACTCGCCGCGGCACTTGAAGCCTTGGACTTTGTGTAACGTCCGAGTGTACGTTGTCCATCCGTTATTTCGGTGGCTCTTCTCTTCCTCATGTGTACAACTCCGACAACTATCTCACCAAAGCGGCACATTTACTACTCTTTAAAACGTCCTCGCCGCGGCCGCAGCGGCTCTGGAGTTCTGATTTTAAAAAAATCGGCTCACGTTCTCTAAAAGAAGGGTGAGAAACGAGGGTTGGCCGAAGAGAATGATATTGCGCTGAAGCACTTCATGTGAACGCGGTCGAGGCCGATAACAGCGCGAATGGCCGCTGCATACATATAATCTCATTTTGACCCTCCCTTTTGCATATCCCCCCCCTCCGTTGCGACGCTCTGAGGCGATCATGAGCGATACTGCGAAAGCATGGCTGGCCCTCTTGACCAACCCTGGCTACCTTCCCGGTGTGCTCGTCGTAAACCACACGTTAAGAGCGGTGGGCTCAAAATACCCGCTGGTTGTCATGACCGTGCCCACTCTGTCGAAAGAGGCGTTCGGGATACTAGCGCTGTGCGGCATAAGGACTGTGTCTGTCGAAAAGCTGCTTCCGAGTCCCGAGGGCTCAGCCATACGGGAGGGACGCTTTGGAGATACTTGGACAAAATTAAGGTCGGTTCGCCGCTCTTCTTGTACGGCCCGTCCCGAAACTTTCTTCCCCTGCAATATAGTGTTTTCCGGTTGACGGAGTTCAGCGTGAGTGGTACGCTTCATAACTAGTAGCCGACAGCGGGATTAAGGCTGGCCATCAGCGCGCCGTGCTGCTCGATGCGGACATGGTCGTCCGGAGAAACATGGACGAGCTGATGGAGATGCCGCTCGAGAAAGACTGGATCGCCGCGGACCATGTATGCGCGTGCAACCCGCGCCAGTACGCTCACTACCCCAGGGACTGGTAGGTTTCAGGCGCATATACCCAGTGTTTGATGCACACACCCCGCACGTTCCGCTGAATCTATCCCCCCGTGCAGGATCCCTGAGAATTGTGCCTACTCGAGTCGCGACTACCCGCCCGCGATTGTGCCTGGATGCCCGCGCCCGTACACGCTCTTAAACTCTGGCCTGGTCGTTCTGAACCCGTCAATGGAGACATTCGATGGGCTTATGCGCTTCCTCGCGGAGTCGCCACTCGTCGAGACATTCCGATTCCCTGATCAGGATCTGTTTGCAGAGGTGTTTAGGGGGAAGTGGAAGCCTTTGTCGTATATTTACAACGCGCTGAAGACGCTGCGTATCATACATAATGACCTGTGGAGGGACGAGGATGTCAAGTGTGTACATTACATTCTCGAGGACAAGCCTTGGAAGTACAGGCCCAAGGAAGGGGAGCCACCAAAAGGTGATCATCATGAAGTGAACAAGTGGTGGTGGGATGCGTACTATGATTTGGGCGAGGACATCAAAAGGGGTGGGACAGAGGAACACACTCGTGCATGGGATTACATTGATCAATACGTTGCGAGCTAGCGAAGAAGTTGTAGAACTATGGATATCCCGTATAATACAGTTATTTACGTACAGCATACATTGACATAAAGCAGTATTTCTATGCTCTCCATGCGACATGCACTTCGTCTGTCCTGAACCTTAAGAAATTAATTCAGCTAAAGATATGTATCTGAGGCGAAGTTCCACGCTCACCGCTGTGTACATCTAGTTTTAGCAAGAGGTGTCCTAAAGCCCATGCGGTAGCTCAACAGGCCAGCCTGTGCAATCATTATACCATTGTCGATGCAAAACCTGTGGATGTACCCCCGATGGAGTTTAATGGGAGGGAAAGGCGAGAATTTGGTTGATATTACCGTTCATCCGTCGCAAAGACTTGTCCTCCGCGCTCTTTTGCCATAACCCCCATCATTTCTTGAAGTCGCTCGTTACCTTTATTTGTTTAATATAAATTGAGAAGCATCCCTTTCCGGAGAGAACGTACGTACAACCGACACCACCAACGATAAGCACCTCCTTGCTTCCTATATGTGCCATGGCGCGCTCCGTGATCTCGACAAGCATCGCAAATACAGTTTCTTGTAGCGAGAAACATAAGTCGGCAGGCGTGAATGTTCCTTCCTCCCCAGTTTCCATTTTCCGGAACCCTTTCTCGAATGTGAGTGCTTCAGTCGAGGTGAGGATACCCGATAGAGAGACATCCATCCCCTTCGTTGCGTACGGGAGCGGCAGGAGACGCTTTCCTCTAAATTTCGGGTAGTTAACAAAAGGATGTATTTTTGGTTGTTAAAGCATACCGCTTAGCCTCCTGTTCAATGTTGTATCCGGGGCTGGGATCATTGCTCAGATTTATCACCCTTGCAAAGCGGTCTAGACAATTTCCAACAGCGATATCAAGTGTCTCTCCAAAAATCCTGTACCTCTGCTGGGAGTACGCAATAACTTGAGTGTTTCCTCCCGAGACATATAGAACAATGGGGTTTTGAGCCTCTGTAATTTGTCTGCCCATCTCAATATCTGCGAGAGTATTACAAAACAGGGCATTTTGGGTGGGAATGTGATAAATGACATACGACCAACACAATGATTCACGCCGACAAGCGGTTTGTCATACAGCAGCGAAAGTGTACGCGCGACGAGGGCAACAGATTGTAGGGGCGCGCCCATCCCCGGACCCTGAGTGAAGCATATACAGTCCAGGTCACTTAGCTGAATGCCAGCTTTCTGCATGGCGTCGCGGATAACAGTGAGCGCCCAGTCCCTGTGATGCTGCGCGGTGTCGCGCGGCTGAAAGCCTTCCCCGGGAGGTGTTATGTAGGTGTGGCGGACATTTGAAAGGACAGTTGTTGTTCCGTCAGGCGAGTGCTTTATGACCCCGGCCCCGAGCTTGTTGGCAGATCCCTCCAGACCGAGCGCAATGTAGTCCCTGTCTGTCGTAGCAATCCATGGGCTGCGTCGTCGGGAACGCGCAGCGGGTGCGACTTACCGAGGGGCTTTAAAGGCGATGGACGGACGCGTCCTGGCATAGTCGATAGCAGCTAGTGGACGCAGAGTCGGTTGTAGCTAGTATGGTCTAAAGTAGTCAGGCTAATATAGCACGTGGCTCTGCCCACTAGGACAAAGTAATGTTGACCAATTCGACTCGTCCCCGAGTCGGAGTACTAGTGCAATTAGTGCCACGTAATGCGAACGGCTACTCAAAGTACAGATGAAATCTGACCGGGAAGGGGGGAGAGAGAACTTATGAGCTCGCACTTGCATTTGAATTAGACAAAGTAGGCTTGGAGTTTCTCTCGGACGGTCACGGTTTAGACGCAAGCCACAATTAATCTTTGACTGGTCAAATTTTAAATTTGTCGGACCGACTACGACGTGAGATTTGGATACAAATTCGCTGCAAGCTGTTAACTCTAGCTTCATGCAGGAGTGATCAGCAACGCTGCGGAATCGTGCGAAGCCAAGCTGGTCGAAAAGCTCCCAGAGAAACTGCCAATATCTTCTCCGGCCCACATGTCGTGAACCAAGTATGACCCCGCACTCTCCAAGCCATCAACATCGGCGAATTCAAAACTCATGGTCTCCGTGCTTCCCCCGAAATTTATTATAAAGACGTGCGTGCCCTTCGAGGATGCTCCGCTGTAGTACTGCGGTGGGGATGATGTGTCGGAAGTAAAAGGTTTGGCGGGAGCCGCTATTGTAGTGTCTTGTGAAAACGCAAGTAATTCAGTATTGCTGACGATGGCAATCTGTTCCGCACTAAGCAGGCTGATCTGTGTTTAGGCAAGTTGTCAAGTTTTCTCTCGGACAAGATATGATGGATACAGGGAAAGATAGGTACACTCACATCTGTTCCGAGTAATATAGGAGACTTCAAGAATACCCAGGCAGCAAAATGACTTCGCTGCTCTTCAATTGTCAAGTCCCCATTCCCAATCTCCATCATGTCCATGTCGTTGTGTGCGTAAAATCCGATAGCGTCCTAAACATGAACGCAAGCTCCGTCAGGAAAACTAGAGAAAATGACAATGTGATGAGGGGAAAAAGAGCCTGACCAAATATGCAACATTAGTGGTAATGATGGAAGAAACGTAGGACCTGGACTTGAGATCAGACTAAACCTTTTAATTCCAAAAATGTGCGGCGATACACACCAGGTAGCCGAAGAGTCTCCAGACATGCGCCAAGAGTGTCCCTATTTTCATAAAGCTCAGTCCTGAAAACGGCTAGTCGGGAGAAAAGACGCACCACTCGGGCACCCCAATCCCACACGTTGGCAGTACCCCACTCACACAGCTCAAATTGGATGGGTCTCGAAGCCCCCGCCAATGCACCTCTTTCAAACAAAGGAAAATTCAATATCAAGGGCACTAGGAAGAGAGAAAGGAAACCCGGAATACATACGCCATTTGCCGATATCTAATGGCCGTGTTGGAATTGCTTTTGACCGTCGCTTAGAAAAGGCTGTATCATATGACTGAGGCGAGCTGAGTTGGCGTACTAATAATCATTGTTTTGTGGTGTCTGCAGGGAATGAGGGATGAGACAAACGAACAACTAAGAAAAGAGAAAACGCACTCCACTATCGCTCCAGTTTCCCGGAACATTGCAATTATCTTATGAAATATCGATAGGCCAAAACGACACCAATGTGCGTCTATAAGACACTTACCGTACTTCAAATCTGAAAAGTGATTCTTTATTCACTAAACGAGAAAAAACACGCATAATGCAACATACAGTCAATTCCCCAGCTGGCGAAGGTTTCCGCATCCAGAACCTCGTTTCCCAAAGACCCTGGGTACCCGGAGCATGTTGCCGTACCAGCGTCGCTTCAAAAAGAATGCTTGAAAACGCAGAAACAGATATTGAACGTTTCGTGAAGTTCACAAACCCATAAATACCCATCTTGAGTCCCAGGGCGTGAATTTGGTCAGCTAGACTGGCTATCCCATTCGGGAATTTGGTAGCGTCTGGGACTATTTGGTTAGTGGTAGGATCACGGGACATCTGAGCCCAACAGTCCTAAAAGTACACATTGTTAAGGGCCGTTGGTAAATGCAGAGGTAACGAAATCACCCACGTCGATGTTCACATATTCATAACCGACATCTTTCAGTCCGAGAGACACGATATCCTGCGCTGCTGAGAGAACCTTCGCCTCGTCTATGTCTAGAATGGGACAAGAATAGATTCGGGTTAAGTCCCCTGTCGCCCGTGTTTCGTTAACGACGGATGAAACTGACTCCCTCCGTAAGCGTTCCAAGAGTTCCATCTTTAGTGCAGATGTATAAATTTACATTCGTTTATTTTGCGATGCTGTGCGTAATACACACCCTAAAGCCGGGAGCTGTCCCGTTTCGTGGGAGGGGCCTGCGGTAGGGGCAGAGCCTGCTAGTCCAGTCACAGAAGTCGTCGCTGGGTGGCTCGTAGTCGTACTCTGAACTGATGTTGAGGACGCGGACGAGCTACTGACTGGCGTGGAGGATACGGATGAGCTGGTGACCGGTGTGGAGGAGCTACTAGCCGCATTTGGAAGACATTCTAGTAAAGCACTGTATGAGTGGGCAGAAGGATACGTCCATTAGGCTGCGGAATTTCACGAGAGTAATAATCGTTTAGGATTGTACAAACAGACCCTGCAACGCAGGTCGTTGAACCGGTCCAACCAATGCCCTTGACGATAATTTACAAGCTTCAATACGGGTGCTGGTCGGGACAATGATGAGTATACTCACTCCGCATTGACCGTACAGTGCAGACTGAGCCGAGATGAGAGGCACAGCCGATAACACGGCCAAGAGCACAATGCGCTTCATTTTGCTACGGAATGCGGCCATAGACAAGACAAGTCCGGGGCTCGTCTAGCATAGCGTGCTTCTTATAGTGGACGCCGGCACAAGGTATAGATTGTGTCATAGAGTAGCAGCCAGCAGTAGCACGAGCACAGGGCAGCAGCGAAGTCTAAAACAGCGAACTTGAATACCAGCACAGCCGGCGTGGACTAAATCCGGGATTTGCTCGGAGGGTATGAAGCAGTATTGCAGTATTGCCAGCAAAGTGATACGGGCTTGTCCTGTATCGAGTACGGCCCGCCCGAACACGCACTCTTACACTTGAAAACAACAAGCATCCTGTAGCCGCCAGCAGAAAAATAACTTCGGTCATTTTGCGGAGAAGAGTTACCGTTCGAGAGTACAGAGTATGCCTTACGAGTTGAAACTTCGGCAACGCACGAACGACACATGTGATGGCAAGGATAACTAGTAGCAACTGACATAGGATTTGAAGCAGCACCGGCCGGACCGCACGGCTAAAGGAAAGCCACAAGCCAATACGCATGACTACGGACATCAGTGTTGATACAGTGGTGCGTATCCTATGAGGGTCCAAACTTAATCACACGGAATAAAGTAGACTGCACGGACCAATTGGAGCTATAACTTATAAGTCTTCTGGCTTGGCGCATTTACGTTTCTCGACCTTTCCAGTTTTTGGACAGCGCATCTCCTGCCATGATACGGGCTCCATCGTTGCCCCTTTGCAAAATTTTATAAGAGAATACACGCGGGGTTTCGGAAGGTGACCTACCCGCTTCACTGGTTGCAAAGATAACACCGAGGTCATTACGTGCGGTTGTTATATAGTAGCTCCTCGCATCACCGAGCGAAATCTGCGACTGTGTTGACTTCTATTACTTGACAGAGAAAGACTGGAGGCTTACGACAAGACCTTTCACGACGTCACCTCCGCGGAAGCAGTCAGCGAGCTTGACTTTGTCCTTTTCGGTTGCGCGAACGTCTTGAGAGCGGATCACGCCCGTGAACTCTTCGCCGTGAGGAAGCGGAATACCATCGACGACAGTAATAGAGACAATTGCCTGGAGGGGTGAGAGACGGGTTACCGAGCCCAAAACGAGGGAATTTGGTGCGGGAGGATGAGGCCGTGTCTTTTGAATGGAGAAGGACTGGGGATGAGGGATGCAATCAACTAAGGACTTGTGGCAGTAAAGCACTGGCAGCTCCTACAAAACCGTTGCGCTCGGGGTTACCGATAACGCTGGCGCGGGCAAGCCCATCTCTAACATAAAGGCCGTCGCCTATGCGTGGAGAAGGGCCATGCGGAAGGACGACTGGCTGGCCAGGTAAAAACAAGTCGGACGAGGTGGAGGCCATAGGATAAGCTCGACTACTATAGAAGTGTAATGCAAATAGAAATACGAAGAGTAATCGAGTGTAATAAAAGTGTACAAAGTGTACAACCGCGTCCGAGCAAGGACCCTGACGGCGCGAAGCGAGCCGGGTCTCGCCGACTCTTGTCGCTTGTCCCCAACGCTCTCGAAAAACAGCTTTCCAGCGCGTCGCTGCTGTCCATCCCTTCTCCACCACCCTCCATGGCCTCCTCCTCTCTTGCGCGCATTCTTTCAAGAGGTAGGCCCGGCCCTCTCGATGAAATACACTGAGCTTACAGTACCGACAGGCATCCACTCCTCGGCGCGTCGCCATGCGCTCTCCAAGTTTGCCATGCCTGCCATGAGTCCGACCATGAGCGAGGGTGGTATCTCCTCCTGGAAAAAGAAGGAGGGCGAGTCCTTCTCTGCCGGCGATGTCCTACTTGAAGTTGTGCGTTGTTGACGACGTGGTTTTCTCTCTCTCCTCGGCCTACTGACAGCTGGCAACTCAGGAAACTGACAAGGCCACTATCGACGTCGAAGCGCAGGACGATGGCATTCTTGCCAAAATTATCGTGAGTGCTGTTGGACGTGTGCCTTTCCTTGTCTTTTTTGCTTATTATACCGCTTGCAAGGCCCCGGACGGCTCGAAAAGCATTGCGGTTGGTTCGCCGATAGCGGTCCTCGCCGAGGAGGGTGACGACCTCTCTGCTGCTGCGGATTTTGCCGCGAAGGCTTCCCAAGAAAATGTTGAGCCGCCGAAGGCGGAGGAGGAAAAGGCACCTGTCCCCCCTCAACCAGAGCCAAAAGAGAAGCCTTCCGCCAAGGAAGAGCCCAAGAAAGAGGAGCTACCGTCGGGCGACCGTATCTTCGCGTCACCAATTGCGAAGAAGATCGCTCTCGAACGTGGCGTACCTCTGTCCAAGATCAAGGGCTCAGGACCTAGCGGCCGTATTCTTCGAGAGGACGTCGAAAAGTACAAGGCGCCAGCCGCCGCCGCCGCCGGTGCTGCTGGTCCTGCTGCACCCTCTGCTGATTATATCGACATTCCGGTCACGAACATGCGCCGTACCATCGGCTCACGCCTCACTCAGTCGAAGCAGGAGATCCCGCATTACTACCTGACTACGACCGTGGATATGAGCAAGGTTGCGAAGTTGCGTGAGGTGTTCAACAAGACTCTGGGCGAAAAGGACAAGGCCTCAAAACTGAGCGTGAACGACTTCATTCTTAAGGCGGTGTCTTGTGCGCTCACTGATGTTCCGGAGGCTAACTCGGCGTGGCTGGGTGAGACGATCAGACAGTATGTGGATTCTTTCTCTGCGCGTCCGTGAGGACGTTCTAAATCTAACTTCAAACTGCAGATACAGCAGAGCGGATATCTCCGTCGCTGTTGCAACGTCCAACGGTCTCATAACGCCTATTGTGAAGGATGTGGGTAGTAAAGGCCTAGCGGCTATTTCTGCAGAGGCGAAGGCCCTGGCTAAAAAGGCTCGCGATGGGAAGCTGCAGCCTCACGAATACCAGGTAAGTGTATCTTTGACGGGCGTTCAAGCAGTTCACTGTGCTTACTGCGTAACGTTTAGGGCGGAACGTTCACGGTATCGAACTTGGGCATGTATGACATTGACCACTTTACGGCAATCATCAACCCGCCGCAGTCGTGCATTTTGGCTGTAGGTACGACACAGCCAACTATTGTTCCCGCGCTGGAGGAGGAGAGGGGCTTTAAGACTGTACCATTGATGAAGGTGACCCTGAGCTCCGACCACCGCACCGTGGACGGCGCAGTCGGTTCGAGATGGTTGGCGGCATTCAAGGGATATCTTGAGAATCCTTTAACTTTTATGCTATGAGCGTCGACACATTATGGATTCTAATAGCTTGTAGGGCACTACACTAATAACATAGAATTTTTACTCGACTTTGAGTTTGGATATAATTAAGACGGTGGTGGTGCGCATTACATAACCAAGGGACTAACCCGGAAGGAGGCTACTTTCAATAGTGCTTGCCGTCTTCGTCCTCGTCTCCAACGTTGCCATCCCTCAAGTTCCTCCGCGCCCTCCCCCGCCCCTTTCTCACTCAAGCACGACCGCCCACCCCTCCTGCGCGTTGCTGAGGTCGAACTGCAGGCATGACAGCGGTGTTGTCCCCGACAGACCCCCTTCGGCGCAACACAGTCATGGCCTCGCACGATGACAACCAGATAGAGTACGTCTCCATCTCCGTTTCTGTCCCCGTCATCGACTCGACGTCAATCGTCCTGGTCCTTTCTCATCGCCCTCGTACGTGCACAGCTACTCGCCAAACAATGCTACGGATTGGAAGGACAAGTACTACGAGGCGGCTGACATGCTTCAGGAGACCCGCGCCGAGTTGGACGACTTCCAGCGCAGCAGTAAGGAGCTGGAGGAGGAGCTGGAGAGGGAACTGGAGCGGACGGAGAAGGCCATGCAGGATTTGAGAGTAAAGGCGACGCGCGCCGAGACGGAGCGCGACGACTGGAAGGTGCGTGTCTGTCCGCTTCTGTTTCCTTTCCTCAACATGTGGCCAACCGCGACTGCGGACAGGCCAAGTTTATGACTTTACAAACCACGCACAACACCACCACCACCTCACTTCAGCGTGAGCTGGACCAACTCCGGCAATCTCACCAGCAACTTAAGATCCAAATGCGTGAATTGGAAATGGGCAATGATGACCTGGAGCGAAACGAACGTGCAGTTAGCTCGAGTTTAGCAGACGTCGAATCCAAATACGCAAAGGCACTCGAGGAGAAGATCCTGATCGAACACGAACTTCTTGACAAGGCGAACGTGGAGGAAGAATGTCAGCGGTTAAAGGATGAAGTAAGAGGTGTGGTGACTTTATCCTTTTTCCATGTGTCCAGCAGTCTCAAGAGTCGCTTTAAGATGCCAACCTTGAAGTTTCTGTGTTGAGAGATCAGCTCGCCCAAGCTCGTTCTTACGCCAAAGCACAGGCTCGCTCATCAACAGTCGACTCATCTACATCCGCTACTTCGTCCTTCAGACCACGCATGCCTTCATCAGATGAGAATATACTTTCCGAATCACCCCCGACAGAGCTGCACATGTCCGATTCAATGCCTAAAGAGCCGCAGGGGCCCACTAGACAACTTTCTCGGTCCTCCTCGGAGTCGTCTACAAATTTTGGTACAACGCGGAATGTCTCCTCATCATCTGCGGACTCAGTGGCTGGCCGCTCGTCGCTACTAAAGCGGGTTGGCCTTCCGCCTACTTGGGCAGACTCGCCGCCGGCTAGCGAGAGGACTGCTACTGCTATGATATCGCGCTCGCATACAGTCTCGACTTTCTCGCCCTCTCGTCTTCCAACAAGTACACCTCGCCCTGCCTTCCCGCGCGCCCCGACGGAGGCCGGCGTTAGCTCAACGTCTGCTCTTACTTCAAAGAGCAGGGGTGTCCAGATGGTGTCGGAGATGCGTGCCCGAGTGAGAAATTTGGAGCAGCGGCTGCATACCCGCGTACCTAGGTTACGAATGGGCAGCATGTCTGGGCGCAAGGCTGAGATGACGACTGCAGCTTCGATGGCAAGTTCAAAGAGCGCTTCCTCTGAATTCAGCACACCGGAGACGCGCAGGACGAACCCCAAGAGGAGGAGCGTCGACTTGGAAAGTGAGAGGAGAATGGGATCTTCAACTGCGACCAAGCCGGGCGATACTTCGGGCTGGGTATTAATTATGGAAGAGGCTATGAGTCCATCGCCGATAAAAGACAGAGAAAAAGAACGTCGGCGGCTTTCCAGCCCGACCTCGTCATCACCGTTCAGTCTTAGCTCTTCTATGAACGCTAATAGAACCTCAAACATGAAGACTGCGGGTGTTTCTTTAATCGATGCGAATTTTGCGAAGTCTGGTATTCGTCGACCTCAGTCACGTTTGTCCGGAGATGGGCGAGACAGTACTAGTACCGTCTCAACCACAAGTACACTTCCTACACCGACTTCCCGACCCACCACGCCGACATTTTTACCAATTTCTTCTTCTGGAACGTTTGGGTCCGGTTTGCCAACGATGAAACGGCCAAACGTCCCAGGCCAGAAACGATCGTCTCTTGGTACGAGCTCACCTTCGCCAGCTCCGACCTCCTTCCTTCAGCCACCAAATACTTACCGAGACGCACATGTTCCATCATCTGCAACGTCTACAAACAAATCTCTACCTCCCCCGCCGGCCAACGGAACAGCACGCTCCTCCCGACCACCGTCGGCACTTGGGCAAAGTCGGATAGGGAAGCCTGCGTCCGGACGGAGAAGTGCTGGTTCAGACGAGCACAACCCAGGCCCGACCATAAAGGAGATGAGCCGCTTTAGATCGGGTAGTACGGCGTCAGCTGGTCGGAGAGGGCTGTAACAAGCAACTTTTTTGTCGTGTTGATGGTCGTGAATAGGTAGACATTTCTCCGTGTTTTCGAACCTTAACGTTATTTGCCCCAGGCTAGTCTCGCCATCTTATGTTTTCTACGCCATTTCTTTCTTTTTTCTGTAATACTCACTGGTATGCTCTAAGCCTCACCGCCACCGCTCCTTGGAACCTATTCATATTCGTATTCCCTTGCCCTACTAGGCCGCTTTCTTTGATATCCCGCGTCAGTCACGATAGGTTATGACAGTAAGATTTAATTCATGTATTGGTATCATCTCTCGCATGCAGAGAGAGGGGTATATATATGATGATTAGTGCTAGCGTCTTATACTTGGAATTTGGAATAACGATGGTCCGAATTTGGAAGCCCTGGTGTAATGGGGCTTGGTCGTTAATTACAACACAGACCTTACTTGCTACTTACCACCTACCTCTGGTTGCTCGCCTGTTGTACGTAGAGCCATGTCTGACTTGTCTAGGGCGAGCCAGACCCCGAGTCCCGCATCTCTTCAGCCTCAAAGGTCGCTAAACCGCCAACAAGTGCTCGAAGAGGACGAGTACACTGAGGCTCTCTCACACATCATCGCTCGCGACTTCTTTCCCTCTTTGATCCACCTCGGCGCGACAAATAACTACCTCGATGCTCTACGCACCGAAGACCCACAACTTATCAATGCCTCGGTCAGACATCTGCAGGACCTCGCCACGCCTGCAACAGGCAGGTACCGGCCTCTCCAGACGCCCTCCCAGACGCCCTGGGCAACAGGTCCGTCGGACACACCGTCACGCACGCCTCTTGGGGCAGAACGGCCCTCGAAACGGCCCCGGTACGACGTGGATATGAGTCTCGACTCGTTCCAGGCGAAGTATACGTCTGAGGACAACGCAAGCTTCACGCAGATCTTGGATGACGAGAACAGAAAGCGGCGGGAGAAATACGGATGGGCATGGGATGCCCAGAAGCGCGTAGAGGCTCAGAGGGACAGGATGCTCGAAGCGCGGGAGAGACTGCTGATTGAGCCGTCGTCTGCTCCTGGAATCCGAGAGAAGCTCGTGATTGAAGCACCGAAGCCAATTGGCCTTATTACGCAGGATGTCAAGGGCAACGACGCGAAGGAAGGTGAAGATGAAGAAATGGGTGACCAAAATGCTGCGGACGAGGCAGTCAAAGACGTTAGCTTGGTGGTTCGCCAGTCAGACGCAGATAAAAGTGGTGGACAAGTCGATGTAATGGCTCCAAAGAAAGACACACGGCCTGCCGGTGTTGATGGCTGGAAATTCAGGGTGCGTATTCGCGTCTTGAATTACTTATAGGCCAATGTTCATCATGCTCTCACAGACGCGCAATGCATTCATGTTCTCCCCAGATGCCGACATTGCTCCATATGAGTCCATTTCCTCGTCCAGTGTCCCTCTTGCTCGTGGAGATTCAAAGGTAGTAAAATATGGGAACACTCGGCTACCAGAGCAGAGTGAAGGCACTTCATCGGGGATGTCTGAGCCTCCCAGCCCTACTCGCAGTCGAATCGATGCTGCTATTGCCGGTACGCCCTGTAAGTATAAGTCCCAAAATGTATCAAATGAGTACTCACATATTTCACGTCTAGACCGTCCGCGCTCTCCAACGACTAATGGCTTCTCTCTTCTGCCTTCCATGCCATCTCCTACACCTTCCGAACTCGGACCCGTGGCCGTGAAGCAGCTCATGACCTGGGGTACATTGAATGCGACGCCCCGAATACTCCCTGCATCTGATCCCGCGGACGCAGCCTCTAATCTGGACCTCCCTCCCGTCAGTACACCGTTTCATTTACCACCGCCTACAAGCCGGGAAGCTTTAAGCCACAGGCTTTCTAACAACGCTTCAAAAAGCTTGCGCGCTAAAGCTGCATTAATGGCCGGAGGGAGTACCAGTCTTGGTTTCCGAACGCCAACGGCCACACGAACAGGGGATGACAGATCGATGCCCCCACCAAGCTGGACACCCCGGAAGGCTGACGCTGCAGGCGCACTCACGCCAGCAGCAAGGCGACTGTTGGATAGGACGTCTGCAGGAGTAGCAAGTGCGCGGAGGGCGGACGCGATGGGGAAGACCGCCGGATGGCAGGGCAGCAGTGCGAAGGCGAAAGAACGGGATATGAACAAAGTACGATGGACACCCAGTCCCGCGCCGGTCGCTGGGAAGCGATGATCTCAGCTCCTGTATAAGTAAGATAATAAATGTTGAATTTGTATGATACAGACGCAATACATAATAAGGGCTGGTTAAATATATACTATAATGCAGGGGATGACAACTTCTGCTTTTTTGATACCTTTTCAGTGTTGTCGGACTCTCCCGACTCTTTCGACGCGACGGGGCTCTCGGACGATGCGTTTGATGCACCCTCCGTGGTCGTTTTGTTCGGCTTTTTCTTGACAATCACGCCCTTCAGAGTCTTCTTCGCACCCGATGCCCTCCTGGCCGGTGTTGCTTGTGTCAGTTTCCCCTTACTGGAGGAGGCGGGCTGTCCGCTCGGCGGGGCTGAACCAGGCGGTTTCTCTGGCAATGCATTCCGAGCAGCCACAGCCCTTGATAGAGTTTAGAACACCAGCAGCTTTCGGAACAGGTATAGAACGCACTGCTTGAAGCCGTTGACTTCCTCGGCGTCGTCGAGTTTCCGCTTGAGCTCTTGTCTCTGCTGCTCGTTGCGGAGGGAATCGAGGAAGAGCACTTCATCTTCTTCGAGGGCGCGGAATTGGTTCGCTGGTTATTCTTCGTGAATAAGCAGCAGTATCCGGTATTATATTACGGCCAGACGTGCATACCTAACTTTGTCTTTTCCTCCCACTCTTCTTGTTTCGCAGCCTGGATTGTGTCAGAATATTTTTATCGGCGCTCTGTAGGGTGCTACCTTATTCGCCGCCAGTTTCTAAGACAAACGGTCAGAGTGTGAGCGACAGACACTGAGAGAGCAGGGGGACGCTCACCTCGGCGAGACTCCTTCCATCGTACACATCCTCGACAGGCTGCGGGGGCGGGGCTTGGCCGAGACTGTATTGATAGACGGTTAGAAGGCGCGAACTCAGCGCAACGTGCAAACAGACCCCAGACTCACCGTGCATACGCCGCCTTCCACTGTTCATCTCTCCTTGCCCGCGCAGAGTCGATGTCGCCCTGGGAGACAAAACGCGAACCCACCGAGCCTGGCTCGGACGTGATGGAGGGCAAGGCTTCGTCCATGGCTGTGGCTGGTTAGCTGAGACTTGTCGCGTACAGTCGGCGTTATCACTCGAAACGGAAGCCCAAACTAGCCGCGTCCCTCAGGCTGCGGCTGCGCAATGCTCAGTATCCCCTCGCAAGTTCTCCTTCCCCGGCCGCCACGCCTACATCCCGTCGTGCTCCTCGTCGCCTCCAACGATGAGCTCGTTGAATTCGGGTCGGCATGCAAGCGTCCGAACCCAACACACCCGAGACACCCGTTCGACGGTCAGGACCGTCGTAACCTCTCCTCGTGAGTTGCAATCCGGTTATCCTGTTGTACCGTCCTCGGATTTAATCTCTAGGGCTTACAATGTCTATTTCCTTGATCAGCGTGGGCTAGCGACGAGCCACCCTCACCCTCTGAGCAGCAGATCCCTTTGTCGTCCTCAGGCAACTCCATCCACCCAAGACCCTCGCAGTCTGGTCTGTCCACAACCGGGGAATCTACGGCGTCGACCTCGAATCAGACCGCAACGCAGATCTATGGCCAGAGGGACGAGCCGCTATGGTGGATGTTCACACGGAAAGGACGGGAGGAAGGCCCGCCACAGCGCTCATCCGCGGCGAGGCACAACTGGCCGATACTTGCCTCCAGGTCAAATGGGTCCCCAGCGGAACGCGAGCGCGATCGGCCTATGAAGCAACGGGCTATGTCGACCTGGCTTTCTGGAGCACAGCGCGTCCGACAACCTCTCATAGAAGGGGATCCTGACCCCTCTTCCGACGAAGAGCGAAACAGGAGAAGCTGGGGACTTCATATCCCGTTACCGACTCCTGCGCCATTTACTCTCTCTCAGAATCGTACGCCGGGCTGGGAGACGCCCTGGTCGCCGCGCGTGGGCCAGCCTCTTCCCGCAATGAACGGGCAGGGGAGTAATTTAGGTACACGAGAAAGCTCACCCGGGCTCGCGAACGGCTTTGGGGAAATCACACAAGAGAGAGGGAGGACGAGATGGTATTATAGGAGAAAGGCACTAAGAGCATTCATTTTAAACAACACCTACGTCCCATTAGTGCGCATTCAGTCGGTTAAGATTTTGACGAAAAAAATCCTCTCACTGAACCCTTTATTTTTGTTAGTTATTCCGCGTAATCAATATTACTCTCACTACAGCTGCACTTGCGGTGGCAATCACTATCAGACGCACAGAAACGAAGTACAATATACTAGGCGCGGTCGGGAGCTCACCGTACGTTTTGTTTTGGAAGGAGGGATCTAATCGATTAACCTCGCTTTTTCTTACAGGATCATTGTTATTATCTTCGCACCTCTGACGCTCGTTCACGTCATGGTAGCTATTTATGTACGGTTTATAATTTTGATTCGCTGTTGTTCGTATGAGTGGACTGACTGGCCTTTTAATTTTAGCTCGAGTATTTTGGCCGTCCACTTGGGTTGTGGAGAACGTCCAGTAAACTCATTCACACTCTTTCGGAGACTTTATTTGTCTGCGCGTGGTCAGCCGCGCTTTCTCTATGCTTTGACAACTTTTTCACGTCCGTCATTGGATGCGCTTCTCCCTCATCTATATCCTGGTACAATGAGATCCCTCGCCCAACACCCGACGTCCCTAATCTCGGCCGTGGCGAAGGCGAACCCGGGGACTACATCTGTGACCATCAAGTTGCACTCATCTGCTTGGTCTTTCTCGGGTTGATTATGTACTGCTCTAACCTCTTCATTAGTCTTTTTCGTATATTCGAGAAAGTCAAATATCACATCGCCACCCTACCTCGGTAACATTGACAATGGCTTGTGTACAAAAACTTCGATGCTTTTCCTTATTTCCTCACTGCATTTATCCTTGTGTTCGGATATTTAACTCGTTTACGAGACACATTCTGTATTACTACACGTTCACCGTACAAGAATACAATTCAAATTTCCTCAGCGTAATATCGAAGACTAAGAAAAACAAAGTACTAATAGGGTTTAATATAGATGTGCCGATCCTACCCCAGCAGTTCATCATCGTGAATGTGGAAGGTAAACTTGTTAATCTTGCTTCCTTCAACAACAGTTCTAATGAATCCTGTAATCTCTCCATCTTCTTCGGCTACTCTCTGCTTTCCCATCATTATTGCTTCCTCCGAAAATGTCGTCCCAAAGGGAACGCCTCGATTTGTTGGCAGCGAAAGGGTGATATGGTGCGTTATCGGAGGAAAAATGTGTGCGCTTGGCAGGATACGAGGTGGGACCTCGAATGGAGCAGGAAACGGGTGCAGGTGTTGGCGATAAAATGGTGTTTGTACAGGACCCGTACTGTTCGTTTGCGAGACTACTGGATTTGTTCCAGTGGAATCATTGTATAACGGCGCGAGACCCCAGTTTGTGAGTACAATGACAGGACCATGGCTCAGTCGAAATTCTTGAAGGGCAACGAGGACCCGGCCCAGCGGGCTGGGTACATCCTTTCTTTCGATCGCGCTCTGACGCCGTTGTTCGAGGGCGTACCTGTCAAGCCAATAGAAAGCGCTGATGGAGTCTACCGCTAGCAGAGCAATCTCCAGCGAGGGCATACACTCTGCATGGTAAGCTGGCAAACGTAAAAGAGTGGCCGCGAGAGACGCAGAGGATACCGGACAAAATACGTGCACCCTTTGCAATGACTCTGCAACTAGCTCTTGAAGCGAAGGTCGGAACTCTTCATGAGATGTTGGGAGTAGGCGATCAAGATATCTGGTAAGGAAGCTTTTCAAGCGTTGGATATTCCATCGCCCGTCGGTATTTATAATAGCGGCTGCTTTACACCAGCCTCCTACATCCACCTTGTAAGGCTGATGTACCGAACCGTCGACGGGGACCAGAGTAATTTCCTGAGGGAGGACGCATTTCATAGTGAGATGATACACGAGCTGTGTTTTACCAGACGCAGCAGGGCCTTGTATTTCAATGACATCGCCGCGATTAAGCGCAGAGGTTGGAGATGCATGCTGAGGAGTGCTGAAGAGGAGATGCGCGTCAAGACTGGCCAGACCAGTGGATCCGGGTGGGGACACTAAATTGATCCACATTGAAGCTCTGAGGACATCGAAATTAATTAATAATTACACACGCTGGTACAGGACCGAGTTCATAAGCTGTGGTTGTGTTCGTCAGACAGGCACGAAGCAAATCTAGGTTGCGTGCATACCTGAGAGGCTGACTCGGATTGAATCTCGTCAAGCACATCTGCAGCATTGGAGGTTTTCACTGGCAGCATTCTGCAGAGACCGACTGTGAGGGTAGATTCAATAAACTTGATAGCCCGGGCCACCACGCCGGTCCAGGTTGTTGAAGCTAAAGACGAGTTTGAAGTCAGCGTAGGGACAAGTATTAGAACGAGGTCAAGGAATCTGCTGTCTGTCGTCCGGCATCCGTCCGTTGGTGGGCCTCAATGTTATAAATCTACGGACATGAGATAGCATAGCGGGCAGCCCGGTTGATGCCTATTTCGGGTTGGGGATTTCCCTGAAAAAACAAAAGCAAATAACGCTGTTTCAATACGGCGATTATAGTGCACTTTACCATCGACTTAATTCTCCAAAATGGTCAGACTATCGCAATCTCGGTATATATATCTTGCAACTCACACCAAGCATCACCATGTCAGCCTAAGGAACGTAGGAAACGGACTAATACCCACGATCAGTCCGTGCGCCTGGATAAACGCAGTTTTGTCCTCGATGGCAATACCGAACACATCAAAATCGGAGAACACGCCGATTCACCTGTAAGGATATTCAGCGAACTCGTCTGCATCACAGAGAACCTATGATACAACAGGCGACGGAAGTTCTGTCTGCAGTATCTGTTGACGAGAAGCCGGCTCTTACCAAGAAAGAAAAGCAGCAGCAGAAACACGATGCGTTCATTCAACGTAGGGGGCTACTATCGATAAAGACACAGACAGCATGCTTATCCGACCTACAGGCCTGGAAACTGGCCACACCCCATACTCAAAGTCACACACAAGAAGATTGAAGCGAAAGGCCAAGGAAGAAATTGCTAGTGGCTTTCAAGATTTCGCTCTTGCTTTGCCTAGTGTGGTAGATGACTCCGAGGGCGGGACGACAGAAAATTTGGATTCAAATGCTGTGAATGCAGATATTGTCGGGAAGCCGAGAGCTAGACCAAAGCAGAAAGTTGGCCGAATCGGCGGAGGAAAAGGTGTCCCTCTCTCCAAAAAGCAGAGGAAGCAAGTATTGTGAGCGATTTCTTGCTGACCAAGGCTTTGCACTCATAACGCTGTTTAGAAAAACTGAGAAGTTCCGTCAGCCGCTACTCCTAACCACACCCGAGTTCGTCAGCAATCCGTTTCAAGCTCTACGGATTCACGCCCAAAATACTCTCGTAAAACATCAACCAAGCTAACTCTCGACAGTACAGGAGTTTCAGAGTCTATACTATGGGCTATTTTTTTCCTTCCCCCCCATAGGATAGAAGTTAAGCTCATTCATAGTCAACTACTTGAAGTTCTCACCAGAGTAGTCGGTGAACGTCGGATATATCATTACACTAGGTATAACATATATTCCACAGTGGCCAGGTGCGATAGTGGGTGATCAGTACGCATGTAATGTTCCAGAATCCAAACACGTGAAAGCAGGGTATAACATGACATGGAATGCAAGAGTAAAGAAAAAAAAAGATCATCACCGGGCAGGCTCTTCATCGTGCTCGGGCTCCCTCATCACCACTATCACCTTCTCTATGAGTGCTCATCCCTGCACTCCAAACGGTGCTGCCACTTCCACTCTCTCCACTCCGCTTGCTCCTCCTGCTTCGCCACTCCTCTCCTCGTTGTCGCCTACTCGGTAGCTCCGTGAATCCACCGTTTGACCCCTTCGCAATCTCCGCGCTTAGTGCCTTTTCCCGCTCGTCTAAGGCGGCAAGGGTCGTCTCTGCTTCGGCGTGCTCTAGTGCTTCCGCCGTCAAATTGGATCTCGGACCAGCAGTTATTGGCGTCGAGTTTGCAGAGTTTGCAGAGTTGTCTGAGGTGTTGGACCTGGAGCGAAAGAAAGAAAAACGGGATGGCTGCGTAGGCCTTGGACTTGTCGCTTCGGACTGAAGACTTGGCGTCCCCAGTGATGGACTATTGGATGAACTAGGACTCCCAATAAAAGGCGACGGCGGTGCTGACATTTGCGGCTTTTCAATGCCCATGAGCTTCATAACGGCATTAAGACGTTCTCTCTCCTTCCTGTCTTCCTCATCTTCGAAAGTATCAAGCTTGCGCGCGTTTACTACAGAAGATACTCCTGGACGTAGACTGAGAGGACGCAAGTTTGGGTTCGCTTCTGGTTTCTTTTCTGACGAGCCACCAAACATCGAAAATGACTTCCAATCAAACGACATTGAGCGTCTTTGCGTCCTTGTAGTTGGCGTAATTTCAACGGGAGTCGGAGGAGCTGCAGACTGCAAGTGCTCTGGCGATAGCTGCGTTGGTTCCGCGCTGGGAAACGTCAGGCCGAAAATAGCGCTTTGAGGCCTTGCCTTTTTCTTCGGCTCAGCCTCTTCAATTTTTTTAGGCGATTGCTTCTTGACAGGGGAGGGAGGGGGTTTCTCGTAATCAGCGGCAAGTACGTGTTCAAAGCCTTCTTGAGCAATAATGCGGTCAATGATTTTCGATGCGTAAAGTGACAGGGCCTTGTTCGCATCTTTAAGAGACTTGACCTCGCTTCGGAGTGCATCAATATCTCCACCCGATGAACCCGAAGGGTTCGAGTCAAGCTTGGCGTTGGAGACCTTTCGGTCGATAGATTCGTGTTTTCCCCGCTTTGCTTTCGGGTTGATGACGGACCGATCGCGGGAGTCCGCTGGGTCTGCCCTACCTTCAAGGATTGCCTGATTTTCCGCACGACCAAGTTCAGCTGCGAGATCGAGACCGGGACCAGCGACGGGGAGGTCTGCAAGTGACTCGCCCTTCGGTGCAGGGGAGCGTGAGGATGCTGCAACACGGCGTCCACCACGACCCATGCGACGGCTACGCTCGCGATTGTCTGCGGAGGATACGGAGCCCACATCGTTCAGAATGGCACCATCCGAATCCTGCTCTTCGCCATAAACTCCGGAGTCCATATCCTCGGCAAGTTCATCGACACGGTCCAAAGGAGCTTTGTCAACCGAGCGAAGAGAGCTACGATCTTCTGTCTCATGGTCCTCACTATCCAGATCTTCCTCCTCCTCAACGGAACCTTCATCGCTCTCCTTTGTTCCGACCGTCCTGAGAATATCGAACTGGCCGTTAAGCGTCTTTTCACGGAGAAGAATATTATAGCTCTCGTTTTCTTCCTGCAACTGGTTATTGACTCGTTTCAGGTCTAAGAGCTGAGACGACAAGTGCTGGACGGTATTCTGGAGAGAAGCATAAGATGTGGAGAGAGTAGATAGTTCCAACCGCAACGAGGTCATTTCTGCGGGCTCATTCTCATTATCGCTATCAGAAGGTTGAGTGGTGTCCAAAGGCTGAGATATCACTTTGGGCTCTTCGCTGGACTCCTCGATTTCCGATACAGTATTATCTTCCTCCCGACTGACTGGCAAGTTCTGATGAACTTCTGCTGTCTTGCGGGCTTGGACGAGAGACTGTATACGAGATTTCAAATGTTGCTCATTATCGTAGAAAGATTGTCGTTCAGCATCAAATGTCGCGGTCTGACTATTTGTTAGTAATGCATAATGTTTGGAGCTCAAGCTTGACGCACCTGTTCGTTATATCTCCTAAACACGTCGCGCTTCTCCCTCTCGAGTTCCTGCACTTGCGCTCTGAGTCTATCCACAAGCTCTAGCCTCGCGACTGTCTCCTCCTCGACCCTAGCTTGATCGCTGTACAGCTCTGCCAAACGTGTTTCGGCAGCACTTAGGGCGGTGCCCAGATTAGCATTTTCGGCCGTTAATTCCGTCAAGCCTTGCTCTTTATTTTGTATCCGGACGAGGAGCTACGGATGGCGCACTTAGATTTGTGTACGGCCCTGCCTGAGAACATACCTCTTCTTTTTCCTCCGTTTCTCTTTTCAAAGCCGCAACAAGACCTTCCCTTGATGCAGTTTCACCATCCTGATTAGATGGAGGAGAAGTTTTGGACGTCGATCCACGTCTCCCCACACCGTTGAGCGAGGCGTGAACCTTCGGGGACACTGCCGAGCGAGCGGTCGCGCCGCGGGCGATTGAGGTAGCGGTCGACGCGGTAAGAGAAGTCGAAATGCGACGGGAGGGGGGTGACCTAGCTGTTGACGTCGCCATAGGTTAGGGGAGAGAGCGTCCAGAAGTGTACGCGCGCGAGTTCGTTCTGTTTAGTGCTGTGATGCTACGTGGTGGGAAGCGAGGACCGCAGTGGGAGCCGTTACCGTCGCCAGTGAGCAAAAGCGCGCGGCGAGGACACTGCACGCGCTGCAAAAGAATGATGAAAACACGTAGAGAGAGTTCTACGGCGCGTATAAAGGAGTACACAAGAAAAACAGAAAATACAAAGAGCTCGAGCCTTCCGCTCGAGAGCAGTATGGTAGTAGTGGCTGGCAAGCCTTCCTTTCTTAGCCGACGCGTTTCGAAGGTGCCTGTTACGCAGCAACCGAAATTGGGTAAGCATGGTTATGTAACCCTCCATCAGCTCAGGCACCCCGGGAACATGAGAGAAATAAGAGGCATGCCGCTCTGTAAAACACAGCTAGATGACACTACCACTGGCAAGAAATGAAACTTAAGATTGCCACAGACATGCCATGCGGCCGCGAACCCAGTTCCAGGACTGATGCGTTTCATATGGCTCACAGATGCGATCAGAGTTCAATACGCCCTTGTTTGGCTAAGTTGTCCCGCCGCTTCTCGTTTCGCAGCGGTCAGTAGTCTCAGACGCATGTTCACTGAAAACTTACGGGCAAACCAGTCTAGAATCACCTTGACTATGTATCAAGCAGATAGCAGAAAAAAAAAGTATATCGAGTCTAAACTAAGCGGGCAGGCCGCAGACCTAGAGGCCCTCATTCGCGCTCGCATCATGATTGGTTACAGGTTTGGTTGTACAGGGGGAGAGGGTCCATGATCGGAGTCGTTTTCAACTTCTCCCACCTCAAAAACTCCTTCAGATTGGTTTCCGTGTCTAGTAACGTCTTTTCCACTCTCCGCTCCAACGAGGACGAAAGCGCCCAAAACAAGAATAGCCCCAAATATAGCTTTGGGAGCGGTGGGTATCTTGAGGAAATAGTCGCCAATAATGGCGAGGGGGATTGTTAGACTAAGTCCGATAGTTACAAGAAGGGGGGTGGTCTTCAGCATGGCAATAACGTAAATATAATCGCTCAACAGAGTGATGAACATCTGAGTCCTCAAAGTCAGAGCTATCTCCTTTTAGGTTGATTAGGTCTGAAGGCACATACGTTAATCAGCATCGCGGACCATGCCTTGCCGCCTGGTGGTGTCGCGAAGACTTCTAAACCCGTTAAATGGAGAACGAGGCCGATCGGCCAGAGCATGAGAACGTTGAACAGGCCAACAAATCCAAAGAACAACTGCATATCTATCCGGCTTTCTTCTTTGATCTGAACCTTTAGCAGGATGACATATAATGCATAGAAAATCGCACTGAGAAGTGCGAGTGCATCACCAAACAACGAAGACGTCGGAAGGGAGCGATGAAAGAGTCTAAGGGCCCCGATCATGGGACCATCATGGATGATAGGTGTTGAATCTGACGCAGAAACGAGTACAACTCCTAGGAAACTTTAAGTGAGGTAAAATTAATATGATGCCTTGATAGGATAGAATGATCATGCCTAGTTATCACTGCCATGATCTTTACAATTGACATGGTTTCGACCTTGAAGACGCCTCCCACGACAAGCGTGAAGAAACCTACATCATTCGCGCGTGTAGCAGTCGCATAACTGCTTCGAAATAAGTGCTCACCACTGGTGCTCGACAGGATAGTAGAGCTGGCAACGCTCGTGAACTCTAAGCTCATATTCACGCTCCAATTCGCAGCGAACCAGATCAGACAGAACACCGACGCCAATTTCGCCGTTTGGCGGACCGTCAGCGGCTCAAGTGCCTCGGAAGCACAAGCATCTTCGGGCGGAGGACGGAAATTTGATATCAAGGCCGACGCGTGTACGTCAACAGCATCAGCAACAGCAACCGCTTCGTAGCCGCGACTGTGGACATGACGTGTATGAGCTGGTACCTTGGTTTATCTCAGCCATCAAGTAACTGCGCACCGTGAATGATTGTTCACATGCTCTTCCCTGCGCAGCACAAAAGTCCGAAATGCCCAGGGTAGGAGATATAATGCGAATGATGTCGTATTGAGATACGTGACCCTGTGTCCTCTGCATATCAGGACAGGACACGGACACGGACATATTTGCATTACTCACAGGAAGGGTTTCTCGTAACCACCTTCAAACAAATCCTATGCCGAATGTATAAGCATCGCAATAAAACGTATTTGGGTTAATAATGAAATGCACTTGTGTGATGAAGCTAGACGCTGTCCATAGGAACACGACTATCAAGAGGAGTCCGACGCCCTGCAGATATGTCTTGCGACTGTGCACCGACTGTCGAGTAGCAGGTGTGTCGAAGCCGTCTTCCACACCTGCTTCGCCGTCCATGCAGATACCGGCACGTCGAATTACCGCGCGGTACGGAAAACGTAGAGAGACGAATACAAGAGTGAACCGATGTGCCCAGTGAGGCCGTGCGCAGCGCCGACGGTCAGGAATGGCGTGCTGGGTGTCCATATGGAAATTCCACAGCGCTAATCATGGATCGGGGTCGGCCGCGGATGCGCTTCAGACCGAGGCCGATACTTCAAGTTCCAACCGCGAACAGAAGATAGTACAAGCCCGAGGCTGTAAGTACTGGCATTAAAAAAGTATTGCACATGTACAAGCATGATGCAACAACAGGTTCTACACATCCAAAATAACTAGCTATAGACGTATTATTATTACTCAAACAGTAACTAGCGGTAGTAAGTTCCAAGGTATACAAGTGATAAGCGGCATCTAAAAGGCAAAATAAATTATATAACGATACAAGCATGCGTGATGTGTCAAGTCCGTGGTGGTAATGCATCCGTATCCAAGATCCAAGTGTTTCCAGGCATAAGTTAATCTTTTTTTGAGAGAAGCGAGAGCGACGGGCAGGCGAGAAGAATTTAGAACTCCTCGTAGATTTCGTCCAACAGCTCCCGGTATGTGTCTTCGACGGCTTTCCTCCGGATATTCCCCTTCGTCTATAGGGGCCATAACTCGTCAGCGTTCACCCTTAAATTTGAATATTACTTAAATACTCACCGCTGTCCGTGGCAACGATTTAGGTTCCACGATGATGACCAGTTCAGGGTCCGTGATGCGCTCATGTATGTATCGGCGAGCGTGGAATGCACGAGTGCGTCGGATGATCTCGGATTTGAGAGCGCTGTGATCCATCTCCTTTGAGGGCTCGATAAACAGAGCGGGAGACGGCCGACCAGTTCCAACGACTATGCATTCATCGACGAGGTCGCTGCATGTTGCGCGGACGTTGTCTTCGATCGCACGTGTATCGCAGCGAAGACTATTGAGACTCTTTATCCAATCGTCGTCCCGTCCGCGAAAGAGATAATGGCCTTCCTTAGCCCTAAGGAACAAGTCGCCGGTGTGGAAATGTCCGTCGGCCTTGCGGAGAGACGTATGAGGGCAGTCAGGGGAATCACCGAGGATGACAAGCTCAAGCAGCTGGTTGTTCGCAGACACGTGGCCGGATTCACTTGCGGTAGAGGAGCCGACTGGGAAAAATCCGTACTTGACGCCGCTCAGAGGGCGGAGGAAGGGGCCAGTCCTCTGGGAAAGCATCATAGCACTGCACTCAGTGCTTCCAAAGAGGTTCTAATACGAGGAAAATCAGCGTCACTGTGCTTAGACAAGAGAAGGATGGCAGGCAATGCTCACCATCAACTTGAGTCCGTTCTGGTAGGCGAACTCCTCATCCTCTTGCGGAAGGGGAAGACCACTGAAAATTATAGTGTCCAAACACTGCATCTGCGCGAGGAGTTTGGGGTTGTTGCGGGCATGGCGTATATGGATGCTGAGGAACGTCGCAAACTGATGCAGACGATTTAAGTCACAGCGATTTATCATGTCGACAAGTTCCTCCGAAGAGAAGCTTATTTTGGAGGGCTGGATGGTGCAGGAACCGTGTTGGATGGATCCTATCAACACTGTTACGGTTTTTCCTTCAGTTTGCAGCTCAGCTTGTTGGGAAAGAATGGACTTACTGAATGATTGCGCAATGTGACACATGCTTCCCCTGAGAAATTAAATTGGTTTAATTAAGGTCGCGGAACAGGTTAACTTTTGGGACTCACATCCAAGTGCTGACACTTTGTTTAAGGGGGTTGACGGGCGCGCTCGCTTCATAGGACTTGAACACAACGCTGTCTACGTACCCAGCATTGCAAGGCACGAGTTTAGGACTACCCGATGTAGATCCACTGGTGTGGAAAATGAACACAAGATCATCTCGGGATTCCGGTGTAGGGAGAGGGGGTAGTATCTCTCTTGCACAGCCCACGAAACCTTGTACTGCAGGGGCGCGGTGGGATGGTACTGGGGAGCCCTTGACAGCGTCCTCGAAGCTCGGGTCGTATATGAGTGCTCCTGCCTGGGCGCGCTCCAAGAGCTCAAAGACGACCGTGGGGTTCGGCAAGCGCAAACTAAAGAGCTGAGGGACATATCCCGCTCTTGACACGCCGTAAATGTTAATTACGTCGGAGTAGTCCAGACCACCCAGCCTATAATGTCGGCGATGAGCAACTAAGCACGAATGGGGCGATCGGATTAATCACCATAGGCCGACGACAGATCGCGGGACAACTCCGTCCAAGGAGAGCTTTTTGAACCAGAAACGGGCAGCAAGCTCTACGTCGTTGAGGAAGTCTCGGTAAGAGATAGGTAACCAGGCATCTACAGTAGAGCCGGACGCTGATACTTGGGCGATCCGAAATGCGGGACTATCTGAGTGGGCAGACGCGGCCGCTTCGAGAACGCTAAGATGCGACTGCAAGGAAAGCATTAGCTGAGAGGAGGGAGGGTCGGAGAGGAGTCAGTTGGAAATGATGATGGAGAGGCATACCCATTTATACCAAGGAGGGAGGAGAGGCAGGGCCAGGTTGTCAAGTACGGTCCAAACGGCGATCGCGCGCCGAGACCCAAGCCAGGTAGACTATCATGTTTGGATAGCCACAGGCGTTTTACCAAAGCAGAAGGCATAGACGTTTTGCGGAAGCGGGTCTGTGTTAGGCCCGACCTGGATGTAGAGATCAAGCCGCAAAGTGCAAACGTCTGGGACTCGGGTCCCACGAGCTTAAGGGAAACGGCAAATTTTCGTTTGATCCGTCCAGAAACAGGTAACGGAAGATTTCAAAGATAGCAAGGGGGAGCACGGAGTTGTAATGCAAGGAGAGGAGCTGTGCAGATGGGAGAGGTTACGAGCGAGTTAACCTGAAGCAGGCTGGTAGTGTAGCGGTCCAATATCGAGCTACGGACGCGTCGCGTGGCCGACTGGCGCGGAAGATCTGATCAGCTTTCCTTTTGCGGGGTGTGACCCGCAGACGTGGTCACGGCGGGGGTGACCGTGCGCTTGTGTCCCCGCCTGCGGTCCTGCGCGGTCCTGTATACTTCGAGTCATCCCGCTCGCTGATAGATTGCACGAGCGAGTCAGCTCAACGCCCTCGCTGAGCCGTTGTCTCTTGTCATCGTGATAAATGCTATACACATCCCAATGCCGACTGACAAGGGCCTGCGGCCACCGCTCCGACGCACCCTGATTGATGGACGGACGTTTGGGCGAGTGATGAGTCGCACGAGCGCTGAAACCGCGCCCTTGCTGCAGGCAGTGTATGCAGTGTCATCCTTCAGCTTGCTTTGACTCGATCCCCGACATACTGCCTATTTCGCGAAATTAAAATCCCAATAAGCATGTATTTGCCTGGTTGGTTCCTGGCTTTCTATCCGGATCCCGACTCCCAGCGCGTGGTAGTAGATGCGGGCGTCAGGTATGCCGCCATTCATGCTGCACGGCCAACGGAGCCCGCAGCAACAATCTTGTGTTTGCGAACTGCGATCACGTTCTGATGACCGCCGTGAACTCGAGTTGAGAACGAGCTGCCCAGGAGGCAGCCCGCCGGTAGCTATGCTTCTGCTGCCTCGGAGTGGCTCGGGAGAGAACACGTTTCGAGCCCGCCGAGTGTCGCACTACAGTAGGTACTGGCCAACCTCTTCCAAGCCTCATCCGGGCGTACAACATGAAGCCGTTCGCCTCTGTTCAGGCTCGCCGCCATCGTTTCTCCTTCTCTCTCTCTCTTCCAAGTACTTGGCTGAGCCGAAGGGTGTTCCGCTGCCACAGCCTTGCTAGTATTCTTACAGGCACCGACCACTGGGGCTCCTCGACCCGGGTGCAATCAAGGCTGGCGATGGCTGGTGTATCCTGAAGCAGGAAGGAAGGTGGATTGAGGCTGTCGGGTCAGGTTGTGCTCGGAAAGAAAAGGTTCCGCTGTTGCTGATGGGGAGGGAGTACATATCTCAACATTTTTGACGGTCTGCTAAGGTCCTATCTCAGGCGGCTGTAGTGCTTACTAGGAACATTAATTTTAATAACGAAAATAAACAATACCGGCGTCCGGATATGGAAACGACGTCTCACGGTATAGTCCGAGTTTTTGGCAAAGGAAAGTGCAGGACGAGTGAGCGTCTTCAAGTTGTCGCACCCTCCCTTGCTGGACAGTCTCCTACGGGCTGCATGAACGCTGCACCAGTCCACTTTGACTCGGTGCGTTTTTGTCCACCATTCCTCCCCCGATTCTTACTTACTTTCCAGCTCAAGGTGAACTGGCAGCGAATCACTCCTCTCGGCCTGGCTGTCCATGCTTTGGAGAGGGTCTGGTCGATGGAGCACCAACCACTCGAGTCCTCAAGCCCTCTTTCGCTTCCTTCTCCTGCCGTCTGCCAAGGCTCCTCGTCCATGGCCCCTCCAGTCCGTTCGTGGGGCTCATGCCGCAGCCGCGACCGCCGCGGTAAAAGACTTTCATCGGCAAGATGCGGAGGCCTCCGCCACACGCCAGGTGAAGCAGAATGTCAAAGGGATGCGCGGAACCAACCAGAAAAATACTCCAAAATCGTCTACCGCGGGTCTGGACGGCCCGAAAGGCCTTTTGGCGTTATTGGGCAAAGTCCCTGTTACGCGCTCAACTCGGGATACCGTCCATCAGGAGACTATTCGATGGGCACCGTGGACCGCGTTCCTGACAGATGGCGAGGCCGTTTGTCATCTCGCGGAGCAGTTGGCGCGCACAGATGCACCACACCGTGTCTGTCGGCTCTTGCATGCCACCCACGCGGTAGGAGCCTGCTTCAAACAGAATGTATTCGAGCGTATCGTATTCCAACTTTCGGAGGTGAAGCACTGGCATCTGGTGCTTCTGGTTGTTGCCGCAGGAATTCGTTCCACTCGGAAATCGTCTGTGCGTCTTCTCAATTGGCGCGGGAGGGCCTTGGTGGAGATGCAACACTTTACACGATTAGACGCTCTCCTCGGAGAATTCGCGACCCTTGGTCTCAAACCTCAACGCCGCACGTTTCAGCTGATTTTGCGTGGTCATCTCCTCAATCACGACCTGGCCCGAGCAAAAAAATGCATTCAAGACATGGAACAAGCAGAGATCCCCCCAGATTCGTCTACGTATGCAGTTATCGTATCCGCTTACAAGGGCTTGGGTCTGGACAGCTTTGTCGAGGACCGGGCGTACGAACTCCTTGGAAGCTCAAGTACAGAACGAAAAGTTATGGTCATGAACGGTCTTTTGCGGCTGTACCTCGACAAGCACGACCTCGAAGGTGCTTTGCGTTTGTTGAACTCCTTCGTAAATCATCTGGGAACCATCGCATCGGACAGCACTTCTATTGTAGGCAAAGGCGGAAGGCGCGCCGGCAGCACTGTTACACTGCCACGCTCTGGTTTAATAGCCGACAGTGCAACCTACAGCATGCTGATCGATTACCTTTCAAAGCATGGGGATCCATCGTTACTGCATTACATCCTACAGCGCATGAAGGCAGCTGATATGGTCCTGGATAGTGGAGTTGCTGCCGCACTCGTGCGGCTGTACTATATTCGTGGTTCAAACGAACTCGCGTTGGGCGTTGTCGATGATGTCTGCAGGCCCTTTAATTTGGATACCCGGTTGCTGAAACTCCTTGGATATAGAAAAAGGATGTCCCTGCCATCTTATGGCCCTTTCCAAGGCGGGCCTACGGTCGAAATCTTTAACTCTGTCATGCAAGGTGTCCTTCATCTACGGGGCTATCGCGTTGTACCTGCTGTCCTGAAACTAATGGAGGCTACCGGATTATCTCCCGACGCGGCCACTCTGGAGATTTTTTTGTCTCATCTTGAAAGGCAAAGATCCCTTCGTCCGCGCCTTGTTGTCCGAGCATTTAAGTCCTTGCTCAAATATAACGTTTGGCCAACCTTAAGGCACCTTAACATTTTTCTGGGGTGTGTTGTACGGGCCAAAAAGAAAGCCGTACGCAAGGAAGGTTGGAACGCCACAGCGCATCATGTCAAGCAGACCACTGAATCGCTTGATTATGGGGTCATCCATTCGCTGGGGCAGAATACCGGGGAACCGCCGCCTTTAATTGACCCAAACCTGAGCATGACTATCCGTCGTTCAAGCACTTTCCGCGCGCTGCTGTACCCTATTATACGATCACTAAACGCGCGTTCTGTCAAAGCCGATCGGGCCACTTTCGCACTACGCATGCGCTATGATACATTCACACTTCCTCCTGTCGAAGCTGGGCTTTCTGCTTCTTACGTCCTGCAACACATGCGTGATCGTGGACTGCACCCAAACATGCACCATTACGCTGCGCTCGTGGAGGCGCACTGTGCTGCGGGCAACGTCAGCGCCGCTCGCGCGGTCATGAAAGACGCAGCTACGCACGGCGTGCAATCCGCGCCTGGGTCTCGTGCGGTGCTCTACACAATTCTGATCACCATGCACTCGCGCGAGGGGCGACCAGACCTTGCGCTAGGAGTATTCCAAGAAATGCTGCGCGCCGATGTTGCGCCCGATGTTGCAGCAGTGGATGCAGTTGTGGGCGCATTCTTCGCGGTGAAGGCTTTCCGTCTTGCGCGTCGCGTGTTACTAGACCTGTGGCCGATGGTTGCACCGTTCCCGGAGGAGCTGAAAGAGGGGACGCTGTTGGTTTTGATAAGGCGATTGAGAAATCTTAGGGGTGAGGTTACGTTATCGAGAAAGGCCATTTCGGGACCGACGGCGGGGCAGGTACGAACGCTGTGGTTGCGAATGAACAAATACATAAAGCAGTGGAATGCGATGACATGCGGAAAAGAGACCTCAAACAGTTCTCGTCGATATGGTATCAAGTCCAAACGGTTGTTTCTCGCCCCCCGAGGCGTGGTCAGGCGTCCCCCCGTGTTACAACAAGTAGGCAGTGCGGGATTATAATAAAAAATATTATTGCATGAACGAATGCCTGTCTGATCACACAGGCTTGGCATAGCTACAAGTTACCAAGTCGGAAAGGCGAGAAAAAAAACAGCTATGATACAATGTTGGGGGTCAGTATGTGGACAGAATACTTAAAAAGACAAGGCACGAGTTATCCTTCGCCATATATCTACATGGAGGCTTTAAATAGTCAGAAAAATACCCATGCATATTTGTGCTTTGTGTGCTTCAATCCGTCCACTATCAAACATCATCCGGAGTTTCGCTCCCAGGCGATGGGCACTCCGCGCCCTCGGTTCAAAGAGTTTCCCGTAGCTGTGACTGCAAGCATGGCTCAACGCTGTTTGCCGAATTGAGCATCAAGGATTCTGAGCGCCTCCCGTACGCCCGCCGCATCAACTTCACGGATGCGGCGACGTCCGCACTCGCGCAGTTCTTCTTGCGGGACGAGGGCAGGACGTCTTCCCGTAATGGGTCCTAAGCTTAGTTCTGGTCCAACGGTCTGAGGAGCAGGAGGAAAAGGTGGGAGGGCAGAAATCGAAGCAGAAACCGGAGCTGGGCTAGAAGCGGCGACGATGGATGATGGGGAAGTATGTCCGGCGCGTTGCTGTTCCTGCGCTTTGAAATGCGCGTGCGGGTCTGTTAGTAGAATTGGGGAATCATCCTTCCTCAACAGTTGTGCAGGGTCTTGGGGGCCTTTTCCGACCGTCTCGTGCTCCGGCACCGCCGGACTTTTTGCTGCGTCTCGCTCGGGTGTTATCGACCCTGGAGCAGGGTGTATTACCGTCACAGGGCCCGAACACTTCGTCCGTCGAGCAACAACGTCGGCGAGCATGCTGCATTAAGAAATAAAAATCGCATATATTAAGTCCGATCATCTCGCGCGGACGTGATCATAAGGACCTTACCTAAGGTCTGCAAATCCAATATTCGGGTGAGACTTGAGACGCGCCCAAGCCTCGTTCACGGGAATGATCTCAGCCGTATTCGTCGAGTTGGTTGTCGCCGAGCCAAAAGGATTTGACGAAGGCTCCGCGCCAGCTGATAATGGTGCCGAGGTGGCAGCGGCAAATGAGGGAACGGTGGTGGTGGGTCTCGACGAATGCGTTGTCGAGATGGCCGAACTGCTCGCACGGTCATTGTCCGGATTCGCAGGCGTGAGTTCGATCAGTTTGAGACCAGCCGATATTGAGGTCGAGCCGGAGACGGAGGTCGAGCCCGACGAACATGCCGAGCGAGGTGCCTTCCCACACTTCTCAGGATTGGGGCATGATGCGCATGGTTGAGAGGCCGAACTTGCTGAGTCTCCCAGAGCGCGGCAGAAAGCCTTACCGAAATCATCATCTTTACAAGCTGGGCAATTCGAAGGATCGCCAGAGCACATCGGAATAACCGCCGGAGTGAGTTGCCAGACCTTTTCCGTCATTGGGCGTCGGGTACCCTTCAAAGGAAGTGGAACGGAACGAGAGGAAGAGATGGAGGTCAACACGGGAGTAGGTTCGGGGGAGGGCAATCGAATCTGAAAGAGAACGTTGTTATCTGCTTGTTGTGTTGACGTTGAATTTCGTTGTAAAAGAACCGCAGACTGGCGGGCCGGAAGATTTTTCAGGACAGATGGCTTGGGGGATATAGGTACTGATACTTGGGACCGCCCATCAATGAACTGGGCATCCCTCGACGCCGGAGGGATCTCAATAACGCTTGAGCTCGACACAGTATCGTGAGCTTCGGTCTCCTCGATTTTAAGCGCGGTCTGGACACGATCTTGTGGCATCGAGTAGTCGCGAACATAGTCTTGTATTGATCCTCCAATCCCGGAAACAAGACCAACCTGCTGTAATGCGATCTCACGGCATACACAAGGTGTGTTCTCCGTGCACAAACCACAATCGAAAGTATCGAAGGGCGGTGCACTAGCAAGTGGATCAAAAGACTTGGAGACGTCGCGCGGCCGTTGGTGGATAATAGTCGATGTGTGGTATGACTGCGGTGGGTGGACTGATGTTGAGGGTGCCGGAAGGGGCGCAAGGGGCAGCGGCGAAAACTGCCCGCCAGAGATACCATTAGAGTCGGGAGAAGATGCCAGAGATGGAGGAGAGTGCATGTATGCAGTACTATAGTGGGGTCGAGCTGGTGTAGCTGAAGGCACAGGAGAGTCCGTATCCGCGCGAAACCTCTTGCGGGACATGGATTCTAAGAGAGTATCGGCATCGATGCCCAGCATGGAGCCAGCAGAGCCGTCTCTCCAGCGCTTGGGGACCCTCGTGTTTTCTACTGCATCGTTCCTGGCATTTTCATCTGAAATAGCGTCAGCGCGTCCCTTGAGACGGGCGACCTCCTCCTTGAGGGCAGCGTTCTCGGTTTTTAGCCGCTCGTTCTCTTCCTTGAGATGCTTCGAGATCTGCTGTAGAGCAACATTCCGCTCGATCTCACCCTGTTCGTAAGATTGGACGCGCGCTTGGAGATCTGCGAGCTGGGACTGTTTACGCTCGCGGAACGCGCGCTGGGCAGCGCTGAAAAGGAAGAGAAAAAAGGAGCGGAGATCAGCATTTTGTTAATTATGCATGCGCGGCGGGGGGAAACTAACCGGTTCTGGACACGGCGGCCCTTGCTATCGACCTGGGGTGGCATGGTGAGAATGCTAAGCGGGGCAAGGGGGGCGGAGGGGGAAGGGGGCTTACATACCTCCTGGGACTCTTTGGGCGGGGCGGGATCTTTCTTTGGCTTCCTGCCGGGCTTTGGTTTGGCGGGGATTACCCATTCCTTGGACGCTGTGCAGGGTGTTAGTAAGTGCATGAGAACGCGTTGGGTGAGCGGTGGGAGAGACCTTGGGCCCAGAGAGTGGAAGAGGAGGACTCTACGGCGGGCTGGGCGGCGTCGAGGGCCATGAGAACGCGACGACGGGGGGCGTCGAGGGGGAGCTTGGCTGAGAGGCTGTAGGATGTGGGAGAGCGCAGGGGACGCAGAGCCTGTGCGAGACGGTGTATATGAGTGGCAGCCACCCGCGAGGAGTCCACCCATTTATTTTAACATTCCTTTCAGATTAGATAACATCTTATCAACACCCGATGGACCCCCGGCCACCGCCGCTAACATGTGCGCTATCTACTCGTCCTCCACCTCCTCCTCGATCTGTTCGATCACCTCGTCCAGCTCGATCGCGATCTCTTTCTTCGTCTCCGCCTCCTCCGCCACAACGCCCTGTCCCTTCTGCCGCCGCTCGTCCCCCAGCTCCCTGTGGCACTTCGTCCGCCACGCGTTCCACTCGTCCACCAGCCGCTTCCGCTGCGCAATCAGCTCAGCGCTTACGTTGCTCTCCTCCGCCGCGTCCTCCTCTTCGAATGCCCGGCTGTACTCCTTCAGGTTCTTCCGGATCACCCGCTGTCTCTCTTTCGTCAGCAGCGTCTTCGGGCGCGGTCTCCACAGGAACTGTTTGAACCGGTCCAGTATATGCTTTTCAATCTCTTGCGCCCTAAAGTCCCATACCGCATAGCCGTTCTCGAGCTGCAATTAAATAGCCAATCGCCCGTCAGCTTCCGTCCGTCCCACACTCCCGGCCCTTATGAGCCTGAGAGATCTCCTGTGAAAAACAACATACCGTGTGCCTCCAGGCGCTCGCACTCGTGGCCAAATACCTTCCTGAAGGGTCCCATTCCACATCCGTCACTCCGTAGTGATCAGCCGTTCCAAGATGCGAGATCCCCGCACCCCACTCCTCTTTCGCACCCTCGCGGCGACCCGTGACATCATCCATGTTGAAGTCCAGGTCCCAAAACTCCAGTTCGGACTTGCTCGACGAGCCCACAGTCGCCAGAACCACGTGTCTTCCCCGCGGCGACCACCTGATCGTGTTGCTTGTCCGCGATGGCAGGGTCTCTGCGCGAACGCATCGCGTTTTGTCAACACTGCCATGAAACATATATGTAACTTACTACTCACTCAGCAATTTAAAGTCACCCTTCCCACGCTCCAGCTGGTAAAAGCTGACATCTGTTTTTATGGTGATTCCAGGGCCAGGGTTGCCCAGATTTGGGTCATTGCTTGACACAATCGCGAATCGCTCTCCCTTCGGCTCCCATGAAAAGTCGGTAACAGTATCTGCAAACCGCGATCCAGTGAGAACGTGTAATTTGGCTCGGCCACCAAAATTAAAAGACAATAGCCGCCCAAGCCGACGTCGCGCGAATACGCGCAAGCGTGTGCAAATCAGGCGCAAGAAGGCAAAGATCACAGGCACGCACCCTTGAGTTCGACCACCTCCACGGGGAAGTCTTTTTCCCGGACACGGAAAATCTCCAGATTACAGAAGATCGACTTTTTCGTCTTCGTGTGTCTGTCAACCTTGACGCATAAGAAGTCGCCCTGGTTTTGCCAGTAGAGCTTGCACTGTTACAGAAAAGTTTGCATCAATTTCTTCTTCAGTCTCTTGGCTCCAAGTCAATCGCGGTCCCGCTCAGGGCCGGGTCCGAGCGTGTGAGAAAACTTGAAAGAATACGTACCTCAGATACATTAAACAGGTTCTTCGAACGCAGCACAGCCCGACTTGGGATGCTCATCAAAGAAACACGAGCTGGCTGGTTCCCCACCTCCGGTGTCCAATAAACTAACATATTCTCCCGGGGTTTCTTGCCCTTCATGGATCCCACGCCGCCCTTCGCTTCCTTCTCTTGCTCTTCGCGGTCGCGATCGCCCAGAGGACACCATTCAAAGTCAATAACGCCCTCAATCTTGATACTCTTTTTGTCGAGAAGACCCATTCCGGGCAGCTCGTAGACGCTTATTTGTTGCTGAGGTGTTACGCGTGCGACATACCGATCGTCTGCGCTCCATTTCAATGCAGGCCATTGCATCTGCTTCTTCGCACCGGCAGAACCATCGTCGCTCGTACCGCTCGCCGCAGCGGAAGCGCCTTGTGTCGGGAATGTGCGCAGGAGATTGCCGGTCTTGATGTCCCACACGGCGATGCTGTTTCCCTCGTCCTCGTGCGACAGATACTGCGGACCCTGCGGAGCGCCTCCAGGAATCATTATAGGTTCGTTGGACCAGGTTACGAGGTAGCGCTCGTTAGGCGAGAAGTCTATTAGTTTCACAAGTGGGTGTGCGAACTTCTGCACAGGAGACCATGAGGGCCCGCCCCACAGCCGCACGCCTTGTCGATGGAGCGTAGCAAGCATCGTGCCCTGTGGGGACCATGAAACGTAGAGATCGGTCCAGTTCTAGATAGATTGAAGTTTGTGATTTCATAGGGACTAAGGGCATGCAGTGAAATAAACGTGAGAATAGTCGCCACATACCCGTTTTTCATAGGCAACCTCAGATTGAGAAGGTCTACCATGCCATTGTATGGTAACATCGTCTTGTCTGTAGATCGCGTACTGGTCGCGTCCTTGCGGGTCTGCAAGCCAGGCGCGCAAGTGCTCCTGCAATGCGAAAAGACGTCATGTCAACTAGAACCAAGACGGAGTGTATGAAGAAAGTACCCTTGGCTGATAAATTTCAGGCTCCGGTTCGATGAAAGTCTCATCCAATTCTGCAAATCGTTCGATATCCGTGAACCGATTGATGAGGAACGTGTGTTTCGCATCAAAAGGATGTCCATGCATGACATTCAGCGCGTATATTGCGTCGTCAGGTGTCTTGAATTCCATGAATACAAACCTAAGAAAGCCACCTTCCAATGAGCGAGGAAATGCAATGGAAAGGGACAAACATCACGTACCCCTTGCTCTTTCCCGTCCCCTCGTCCCAAGGAACAAAGATGTTGTCGGATTTGATATGAGCACCTTTCTTCCCGAATTCCTTGCTGATCTTTATGAGCAACTTGTCGAGTTTTGATTTGTCGATAATCGGCACGCCATCTACGACTAAAATATTGTCGAAGCCCTCCTCGAACTCGACGTTGTATCTGTGATTGATAGGAGCATGAGCTCAGCTACAACGTCCTTTAAAATTTTTATCAAAGAACATGTCACATACTTGGCCTCGATGTCTGAGTAATCTATGTCCTCATCGTTGTCGAAGTGCGAAGTTCCGTTGGGCACCGGCATTTTCTTTGTATTTTCCGGGGTTGGGAGCTTGTCCGTTGCGTGGCGTCGTCGTCGTCGTCGTGCGCGATGGGCTCGACGAGTCTCCGAAAGGGCATATGCGCTTATGTAATACTTCCCACCATCGAATATTGCTGTGGCTGATTACAGACTGCATTATTCTACATACGTACCATTTCTTCTCCTTTTCAAGTTCGTCGGGAAAAGATGATCCAACACTATGCTCCCGCCTCGATCTGTCACACACCTGATTACCCTGGTTCTGGTCGTAGAAATAGATCTGTGGATTGATGCTCCATTCATCTCTCCTGTCCTAGCCATTGTATTGACGACTTGAGCTTGCCGTTCAAGGCTGTAGACGTGATATTCAGGGCCAAAAATCGATGTGCATCCCACCGCATGTTTGCCGTGATACATGAATAGTTGATTTGTTTGTTTTTTCGACTACCCAAACGCGCTCGGGCTCTGCGTCTCGCCTCAGTGCTAGCGCTGATGGCCGCAATATGTAAGCACGGTGTTAGGGGTCCTCTGAGTCACATCTGCTGGTCCGTCTTGCCCCGATGATCGGCCGAACGGGGGATGCTGATGGAATAGCGCATCTGTGTTTTTCTATGTGCGCTTTTCGGCGGTAAAACCCGGATGCATAGCTTGCAGCGCTCTTTCATCTTGGCTTGCCGAGTCACTATTCGACAACGATCCAATTCTGAATGCTGTCGAGGAAATGACTCTTGAGGTGATGAAAGGTTCACGGCTACGGAAAAGGCATCCAAAGGAGTGACTACCCGGAAGGGTCGGATTAACACCTTAATACTCCTGGCTTCTTACGGAGACATGTGTATACATGTATTTATTACGACTCGGGAGTACTGTGATGCGCCGATCATCTCCGTCTGTGCGGAATGGCTGGGCCATATCATAACAGGTTCTATGGATACTATTCCTAACATAATATTAGAACTAATCATTTCATTGACCAAGGGCGTGTTTCTTCACTACTGCCGGGCTTTTTATGACCTGAGAAAAAAAGCCTTCGAAATATGCATATCCACATGTTCACAAATTTCTACAAAAGCGCGTACCACTTCTCGACGCTTCGTCCTTAGTTATTGACGCATCAGTTTAAGACTTCGAAATGTCGTACTCAAAACGAAGGGTATCGTCGAAAATGCTGACCTTGAGGCCGCTTATCTCGGTTACTGGTGATTAATTTATGCATGCGATTTGGCCCGGCCTTTTGGCCAGTTCTGGTACAAGAAGGCGAGGAAGGGATAATGCTCAAAAGAAGAGGGAGGAGCAGCCCGGTAAATACCATGAGCGGCGACGGAATCGGAATGAAAAACAGGTCCGTGGGAATATTAATGCAAGACGAAGGCTCAGAGTCCGGACAGCTTTGACACGTTAGAATAGTCGTTCGCTTTCCGGCACACGACCCAAAGAGCACCGGAGGATTTGAGGAAGGCTGCTGTACGTGGTGAGCTACTTTGAACTCGATATGTCTAGATCTAGGGAGCAATGCGGTGAATTGGGAGCGTTTCTTATCACATCTTCCCATGCCTTTATTCCCTCCTTCATCGGACAGCTGCAACACAAAGGTACAGTCTGGTTAACGGATCTTTGGGCCGTATCCTAATTTGGGAGGGACTACAAATGTTGCTCTTGTCTTCATTAAGTATAGCTAGTCCAGGAAGACTGGGGCGGGAGGCGCATTGAAGCTCTTTGCAAGGAACACAAATTTAAGAAAAGGTCAGCCCACGTTCGATGCATGCAAGCGAGTCGGGGTGCAGACCTGAACTACCGGTGCACATACGTTCCTGGAACCGGAACTACAGTATGCGGCGGAGACTCGGTTATGCTTCGATTTAGATAGGAGTCTCTTGGGTCTGTAATAATATTGGTTGTCGGGTACGACTCTGCGAGTACACTACTTCTTCTGGATGATGACGGTAGGCACGTGACGCTCTGGGCCGTCGATCAGCGATCAGCGTTCGCGGACCCTGACTCCCCATTAACCAATCGTGTCCCTGATAACGCACGCACGTTGGTTGCTCCGTATGCCTCTTCGCCCCCCCGCGCCGCATCCCGCCTGCTATATCACCTTGATGGTCCTCTGTTCGATAACCACACACCCCTTGTCCACAGGCAACCACGGTTACCAAGGCTGGCGGTATGGTCTCCGATGAGCTCAAGTCCTCGTCCGATGGCATCAAACCCGCACTCTCCAAGTCCCTGGACGAGAAGGACGAAGGACTCACCGGTGAACAACAGGACCCAGTCGCGAGGACAGTTAATCCACTTGAAAACCTCAGCCCGTATTTTACTATTGCTGCTGCTGGCTTCGGGCTCATCAGTGATGGCTGTAAGTGCAATCACCAGATGGTCTGCTCACGACTTCCGTTCCCGCAATATTGCTTACCCGCAGCATATCACTCACAGACCAGAACAATTTGATGACCATGTCAAACGTCGTCTTCAAAAAGTTGTACCTGACAACCTACACCTCCAACGTTTCCACTCGCGTTTCAAATGCCCTCCTGATCGGTGACAAACAAATACTCCAACTTTCATCAGTTTCTAATCGAGACTTACTGCTTTGCAGGCGAGGTTATCGGCCAGGTCTTTGTCGGCCTCATTTGCGATCGTATCGGCCGCAAGGCCGCCCTCGTGTTTACCACCCTCCTAATCATTATTGGTGCCACTATCGGAACGGCTGCTCATGGGGCAAACGGAAACGTCCATGGCTTCTTCTGGTGCCTTACATTTGCCAGAGGAATCACTGGTGTCGTATGTTCTAGTTCCCGAAAACTTGATGCCCAGGCGTAACGAAATAAAACTACTCTGCAGGGTGTAGGCGGCGAATACCCGGCCTCCTCCACCAGTGCAAGTGAAGCAGCTAATGAAAAGACGGTCAAGCAGCGAGGTCCAGGTAACCAACGCAGTGCCTCCCGTCTTATGAAACTCGATCCTGACACAATTTATCAAGTGTTCATCATGGTTACAAATTTCGTTCTTAGTGTAAGTAGATCACAAATTTGCTTTCATGCGACATGGCTGGATATAGACGTAGTTTGGCGGGCCTCTATCAATTGCCATTTTCTTGATCGTGCTTTCCGCCGCTGGAGAAAATCATCTCCCTACAGTATGGCGTGTCTGTTTTGGTATTGGAATCCTGCTCCCCGTTAGCGTCTTCTTCTTCCGCTTGAAGATGCTCAGCTCGAAACTGTATAGGAAAGGGGCCATTAAGCGTGAGCACCCGCTCCCCTCCTTCGAGCGGGATTAACTAGGTCACTTTAGACCGTGTACCTTACCTGCTAACCATCAGGCGCTATTGGAAATCCTTAATTGGGACGTGCGGAGCCTGGTATGCAGTTTTACCTGTCCATCTCCCCTCCCGGATCGACAATATAATATAATGATCTTTTTGTTAGGTTCCTTTATGACTTCGTAAGCGCCCTTGGCTGAGATCATCGGGTGCATTGCTAACCAGCTCCGACTGCGAAGGTTACCTTTCCCAACGGTGTCTTTTCTGGAACCATTATATCGAGTGTAATCAAGAACAGTGACATTAAGGAAACAGCGGAATGGCAGCTGCTCCTAGGCGCAATCGCCGTAAGTTTTGTCTGCTGGAAAGTGGGCTGGGCAGCACCGCGCTCATCCAAAATCTAGCTTCCGGGCGTCTTCGTCGGTGCGGCCCTTTGTAACAGACTTGGCCGCAAATACACGGTAATTCAGAAGATACTTCTTTAAGAGAAGGGGGAAAGCGTATTGAGAAATTCCGACACAGATGATGCTCGGCTTCAGCGGGTATTTGATCTTTGGTGGGTTCACCTGATTTAAAATGGGTTTTGAAGGATCTCATTATGCCTTTATTTCAGGATTAACCATCGGCTTATCCTACGATAAAATCACCAAAATTATCCCTCTGTTTGTGATATTGTCGGTTCTTCTGTTTTCTCGTTAACCCCTTCACTGTGCTGATAAATCGGGTAGTTACGGACTGATGCAGTCTTCTGGTAACCTGGTTCGTGCCCGTAGAGAATTATTTGAAACAAGATGGTTCTTTGATGCCACTAGTCTGTCTAGGGTCCTGGAAACATGTTGGGTCTTGTCAGCGTCGAGTATGCATTCAGTGAATCTCGGCTCGGCTTAGAGTATTAACCGTGCCGCCCAAGATCTTTCGCAACACCGGTTCGCGGCACCTGCTACGGTCTCAGTGCAGCACTTGGAAAGACAGGCGCCGCCGTAGGAACACAGGCCTTCACACCGATCCAAAACAATCTTGGCAAGAAGTGTGTTTGCAATCCTAGCGCGTTCGACACATGCTGAAAGCTTTTTTCAGATGGACCTTCATCATTGCTGCTATATGTGGCGTCACTGGCATTATCGTGACTTATTTTTTCGTGCCCGACATGACCGGTGTGGACCTGGCGGTCGAGGACGCGGCCTTCCTGAAGTATCTTGCAGATAACGGGTGGGAGGGGGAAGTGGGTGAGGATGACGACCGTGCACTTGTCACCAAGGAGGACAAGCATCGCGATAGCGAGGAAGACGAGAGTGAGAAAGGCGAGATTGTCTGACAGGCACGTATCGGGGGTAACGTTGTGTCGCGGCATGATCTTGGAATGGAACGACTCTGAACGAAGGCGGCTGCAATGGGACGGGATGATTGACTTGGGGCTGTATATGTATTATACGAGGCGGATGCTGACGCCATCATGGATATAACAAAGTTCTTCGCGAATTGTCTAAGATTCTGTCTATTTATGTAGCCTTCTCTCGACAAGAATGGGTTGTCCAAGACTTGACGTGAGAAGACCACCGGCGATGATAACGATGGTCGTGGGATAGGACACGGGCATACGGACATCGCTGAGAATACCACGAGGGGAACATGCCGTAGTATATGTGATGTCCTGGCTCGGGGGTACCGACAATTGAACGCAGTGCCGGGAGGCCCGTATTGCACACCTTGGGAAACCCGATCTTCAGGAGAGCTACCAATAAGTCGGTTTGCCAAGAAGCGGCCTGCACACCGCCTGTATAAAACTGGTTTCTTATCAGTACTTTAGCGGCGGTAGTCTTAGTATCTGGGGGGCCACTTGCAGTGCTAGTAGTAGTGGCTGGCTGCAAAAAAGGAAATATGATTGGCATCGGGTCGGTCCTGCAAATTGTATTTTTCGGGCTTGAAGCACGCCTGCACTGAGCGCGACCGACGACCTTACTGCGTCCACCCCGCTCTACATGCATCGCCAACTGCACCAGTCACTCAGACTGCTGTGCCGCCATCAATGTAGACGCCGTCTATATTCTGTAAACGCTGCTGCATTTCAGCATCGCAGCCCAGACACGACCCATGGCGATCCAGTCGCGTCCTCCAGCTCGCAAACCGTCGTCTTACCAGGCGGGTCTCCGGAAATACCCCGGGCAGCTTCTACAGATGAGGTGAAGTCTCCTGCTAAGAAGAGAAAGCGCAAAGCTCTCTCTGGCGACGCAGACCCCGACAACCCTCGGCAGACACACAACAAGGTCGACTCATTCCTTGCATCCTTGCGCGCGGGGGGGATAGAGCCCACCCTAGACGATCTCCGACGTCTGAAGCCGCAAACGCGTCCAAGCGCAGACTCGCCGAATTACGCCCCGGCATACGCAGACCTTGTCGACCGCCTCTGCCGGACATTCAGCAAGGACCAGCTTCGGCAGTTTGGGAAGGAGCTGAAATTCGGGGGTGGCCTGACACGCGGGAAAAGGAAGAAAACCGAGTATGCCGAGTCGATTATGGAAAAGCTGTGGGGCTGGGAGAACTTGAAAGAGTTGGAGAGGCAGAAAAGAGATATGAGCGAAGTGATATCGAAATGTGAGTGGGCTGCATCTAGGTTTGTGGGAGGGTGGACGTTAACTAAAACCTTTTCTAGCATTCCCCGCGTCGGCAAGCGAATTATTCTTGCTCCTCGGAAAAGGTCTGTTATTCGCAGTCGTAGCTGGGAACACATTATTAATTTAATACCTGTAGATGGGTCCGAATTGCTTCAGATATCCACGGACTACAATGTCCATATATCTGTAACTCCAAATCCACTTTCAATTCGAATAGAAGGCTTCAAAAAATCGCTGGAGAAGCTAGAAAGCCTGATCTCGGAGCGAAGAAAAGTTTGTTTGTAACCCCTTTAATCGAACTCCTGGAAAATAACGAAGTTTGTACAGGCCATTGTCGAAGAAATAGTCGAACTTCCTACAAGGTCTCCTCTATCGCCTAGTCTACTACAACAGATATCTCGAATTGCTAATGCCTACATCGAGAACGTGGGACATAAAGGCAGGGTACGTATTTCTAGATTTGCTTGCATGAACAATTACAGACATTCCGGTACAGATTCGCATTTGTGCCAATGACCCAGTACGAATCGAAAAGGCAAAGCGTATAGCCTTGAGAGCCACTGTCAATGTTCGTCATTGCGCTTGTTCCGACACGTCTTACTCACGGATTTCAGGTTGATCACGCCTCTAATACACCTCTCCTCGCGTGTCTACCTTCTCGGGCGACTTCCCTTTCGCCCGAAATTTTTCCAGCTACATATGCACTGTTCCCCTTCCTCCCGGAACGAACTTCGCCATGGACAAGTACGGCAGGCTGCACATTCCGCAGTCGGAAAGTCGGCGAGTGGCTCGGAGTCACGGGCGAAATGCAAAGTTCAACTTCGACAAATGTGTTAAGTGGGGGAGGGAGGTTGCTGGATGAAAATGGGTATGTCTCCCTATGTGTCCCCGCGAATTGGATGTTGCTCAATTTCGACGCAGTACTGAATCAAGATTGGAGGACATAATCGGCAACGCCTTTCCTGACCCATTGGGTTCCAGGATTATCACTGCAACGTACGCACTGTATTCTCTACTTTGGACAGTTGACTGATCACGCACAAACCACAGAACTGGACACATACTGATTACCGCAAAGTCGGAACAAGGACGCCAGAGCCTTCTTCCACCTTTTCCAGGTCATTGGCAGTATCCGGAATTCATGAAATGGATGCAAAAAGGTAGTGCGCACCGAATGTTCGTTCCCAGGTAAGCCAGGTCAGTATAAAACTAGTCGGAGACCGTTTCTGATGGACATATAAGCCTGCCGGTGCCTCTTCAGGACGCTCCTCCGGACGAAGAGAAAATTATCCACCGGCTGTCCTATCGATACATACCAGGAAAACAGGGCGCCGGACGTGCCACTAGAGTTATACGTGCTGAAGTCGTAATTACTGAGCAAAGACCATCGTCGAGATCTCCCGGTACTGACCAACCGATAAGCGCGGACCTTACTGCTTCTGACGACCTGGCGAGGGCAGAGCTGGATTCCCTGTTACTTGAAGATGCCTCAGTCCCAAAATGGTTGGGTACGGCCGACATCAAGGCAGGGGTCGAGACCAAGGATGGAATATTTCTGGACGCCGATAGTCCTCATGCTGAGGATTCAAATGCTTCCGTGGTCGCTGATAACCAGAGTGACGGGTCTGCAGCGGAAGTGACGATTAAGTCTACCACTCTCGACGTGCCATTTACTGAGGAGCTACCAGAAAAGTCTCTCATCGAAGCGATCGCTCCCTCAGGCGAATTGAGGGATAATCTCTATACCGAAGTCACGTTAAAGGGTGACAACAGTGAGGCCCTGGTGGACGCCGAAGTGGGCGCCGAGCTGCCAGTAAAGCAGTTAAATGTTTACGGGAAACCCGTATATTGCAAAGGCAACGAGCTGGAACTTCTTCTTGCACTTCCAGATCGGTGAGTTAGTTTGTCGCAATATGTGCAAAGAAAACACTGATATTCGAGTGTGAAGATCCACGGATTTGAAGTTGACCGTGCTGGATTCGGCAACATTCCCTTCCGTCAATGAACTTCCTACACTCCAGAAGTATTTCACGGAGCTCAAAGAATAGTCGGTGTTGCACATTTTGTTTTGTTTCTTCACATGTTAATTGTGATACAGCTTGGATGACCCTGCCGCTAAACACCCTGAGCCGCCGTTCTCAATCAAAGACGGTGACGACAAATACGTTCTCGAGTCGAATGTGAGCGTCCGGCGTAGTGTCGAGTCCCTTGTTGTGCCCTCCCAAAATGCACAAGACTTGGACTCCGGGTCTTCGTTCGACGAGGAATCAAGTTTGTATCGCATTCCAACCGTTAGCGAGAGTATCTTTGATCTCGAAACGGGCCAAAAAATGGTCAATTGCGAGGTCCGTCGCCATTTACAACCAATCAATTGCGTATACTGAAAAATGTTTTTGCAACAGATTTCCTGTAACAAGTCGTCCCCGGAAGCATGGGCTGCGTTCCTTGAGGACCTCGATGGGCTTACTTCGTTCGGCTACAATTCCGTTCGCAAGACAACTCAGACGCAGTTTTAATTAAATCCAAGTTTAGTAACAAGAGCAAGAACGAACACATCTAGAGATAATGATACATAACGCATCTTAACAACAGACATGTCATAGTGGGAAATTATGGTACAATGATCCGGAGTAGAAATGTGCCCTTCACCGACGCTTCTTGCTTGCTTTTTCCCGACGCTTCTTTGCGCGAAGCTGTGATGGATCCCCCCGTCAGAGGCAACATTAGTGTAAATGATATAAATGCTCACCTCTTTCTTTCCCCTTGAATCTACCATCTGGTACCGGCCTTTCACGCCCTTCGGCCGTCCCTTCAATCCCTTGTGGGCGCCCTTCGCTACGACTACTTTGATCTCTGACTTCTTTTGCTTTGCTTTTGAAAGACCTTTGACCATGAGCTTCTGGATCTGCTGTGCCTTCTCTCGCTCCGACACGTCCGTTGACTCGTTCACGCCTTCGGCCTTTTTCATGGCCTTCTGCAGCCTCTGCATGGCCTTGAACTTCTTCCGCGCTTTCGCCTCCGCAACCTTCTTTATAGGACGTGCATCGAGAGCACGTTGTTTTGCTCGGAGAATTTCCATAGCTTCTTTTGTCACGGGAAGATTGGGCTTGTAATGCTTCGTTTCGTCATCAAGGAACCACGCAGGAAGCCCATCCTTTGCGTTCAAGGAATATCGGTTGAAGCCATCATTGATGAGCTGCGTCTTCGTCTTTTCGCGGTTGACAAGCTGCTGGGCCAGTGTGACTGCCTCAACTGTTGTGAGACCATTTTCTGAATAAAATAATGACACTATAGTTAGAACTTGGGAACGTCATAATAGAAGAGAAAACAGCTTACTCATGATCTCGGCTTGCTTGATTTCGTCCTCGTTTTCCCCATCCGCATCCCACATGTCCATATCACCGTCTTTATCCTGAGGGACAATTTCAAAGTCGTCTTTATCCTAGAGACCAAGACGAACATCAGAATGCAATTATATGATGCAGAAAAAATAATATTCACCTCATCCTCCTCTCCGTTTGCATCTCCCTCTTCCTCGCTACTCGATCCGTCCTCATTCTCGTCATCGTCCTCAATATCGTCAATGCCGACCCCTTTAAATACGTCCTGGTCGAACCATAGCTGGGCTGACCAGCTGACTTTACCGCCGTCGAGTTTTGATACAAGCCGTGTTTTCTTTGCGGGTGGAGACGTAGCGTTGGCGAGCTTGCGCTTACTCCCTCTCCTGACATCCTCGTTTACCTCATTCAAATCGCCCTCGTCTGAAGAGCTGTCAGAAGAGCTATCGATGTCCTCTGCACCTTTCGCCTTCTCCATGCGCTCCCAGCCACCGTCCTCTCCGTCGCTGCTCCCTTCTTCATCATCGCTATCCTTAGCCCCAGTCCCTATACCGTGCCATTCATCCTTCTCTTTGTGCTTGCGGGCCTCCTTTGCCATAAATTTTGCATCCCTCTCGTTCATGCGCTCTCTGTATGCATCGTAAAGACCATCTAGTTCGGCTTCCAATCCAACAATCCTCGCATCATCCTCCCCTGAGCCAGCTTCTTCCTCGTCATCCTCGGAATTCTCGCCACGTCTTTCATCATCGCTGTCCGCATCATCGTCGAGGTCCCCTACAAGTCCCGCGACGGAGCGCTTCTTCCCGATTTTCTTTTCGGCAAACTGGAGATCAAAAACGTCTTCCTGACCTAGTCCTAACGTCGCGTCATTCTGCTCCAGACCGATATCCAGAGGTGCTGTCATCTGGAGCTGCATTCGTTGAATTGTGCGAGTCTTGGCTTCATTGGCCTTACGCTTTTCGCGCTTGGCCCTGGCCGCAGCTTCAGTATGAAGACGCTCAAGCTAGAGGGATGGAAGTCAATCACTGCATTTGAAATTCAACCTTAGTGAATCCACCTCATCCTGAATGGCTTGTTCCTCGTCAACCTCCTCCACGATCTCCACGGTCTCAGTAAGTTCTTCGGTTGGCCGTGTATTCACGTCCAGGCCAATCTGTGGGCACTAGTAAGATATCCAGATAATTGTTTGGATGAAAGTAAAGCACCTCTTCTCTCAACGTGGCACGCCATTTTATTAGGGCTTTAAAATCCCCCCTGCCTAAAACTTTGAGGTCGTCGCAATTCGCTTTGATATCAGGAGTTGTTATATCAAGAGCAGCCCACCTGGATAACAGGGTTAGTCGGAGGTTCCAGTTACCAGGACCAGGTGCAAACTTACTCCTTTTCTTCCTCAGACTCGAAAGCAATGCGATTGATGCTGCCCAAAAAAGTGATGGGATCTTGGCATCTAATAAAGTCTCCCGCCGGAGCCTTTTTGAAAAGTATATAGTCTCCTTCAGCGTAACCATCACGGTGGCGTCGTTTCTTCTCAGGCATAAAAACATTGGAGTGTGCATTATCCGCCTGGACTACTCCGTCCACAACAGAGGGTGCGATCGCCGAAAGATCTTTGAATACATGCTTGGGGTCCAAAAACTTCGGGTCAATGTGTTTAGGCGCCAAGAAGTCCCGACAAACGACGAAGATTTCAGCAGACACGATTCTGGGAGAGTATCAGTGACTGTAATTTCGGAGAAACGAGATAGCCAGTACCTGGAAGATGGTGGCTTTGTTGCCTCAACTTTTCCAAACAACTGGCTGAATACCCAGATTAAGTTGTTGTAGTCTGCGCTCCTAAACACCTTCGTCACAAATGTCCCACCTTTTATGAGGAACTCGACGGCGAGTTTTAAACTCATAAGGACAAGTTCCGACTGGCTGAAAGCGTCTTGCACCCATGCTGTACCGACATTGGGTGCACCGTCATGAAGAACCACATCCGCCTTCCAATCCTTCACCTCACTTCGGATGAGGTTGCGACACTGCGGTGTGGTAATGTCGGCGGCAAACGTAGACACTCGAGGAATAGGCTTTATTGGGACCAGGTCGACACCTTGGAATTTTGTAACAAGTCAGCGTAAAATATGAGGACAGCTACAGAATACGCACCGACTATGACACTGTTAACCGGCATATATTTGCTAGCGACTTGCAACCATCCTCCAGGAGCAGCACACAGGTCTATGCAGCATCGGGCAGACTCCAAGAAAGAGTACTTTTTGTTGAGCTGTATAAGCTTGAAGGCTGACCGAGCGCGGTAACCCTGCTCTCTGTTGAAAGAGCAATGAGCATTCCGGGGAGGAAAAATAGGAGAAAAGGTACTGCGTACTTGGCGAGCTTGTAGTATTTGTCGAGCCGCCCCTTTCCGGTCTTCTTCTGAGCCCTCCCCATCCTTCTGATTTGAATGAGGTTTGACTGTGTGCGCTATGCAGCGAAGAGCGACGGGAACTGCAGAAGTCGGGCGGGACGTTGGTCGACTCTGTACGCACACTTTTTACCGGACGCGCGGATCGAGAGTAGTTTCGCACGCCTCAGCTTTATACTACCATGTCTTCCTTCAAGCGAAAGGCAGGGTCAACGTCCCACAAGCTGCCGCCGGGCACCAAATCATCACCCTCGCTCTCGACGCTATTGCTCACGTCGTCCGGCATACCTTCACTCGACGACGTGCTCGGTGGTGGTGTACAGCTCGGGACTAGTTTACTGGTCCTCAACCCCGACCCGCACTCGTCCCACACCGAACTTTTACAAAAATACTTTATTGCTCAAGGGCTTGCCTGCAGCCAACAAGTTTACATTTTTGACACTCACGGAAGGAGCTTAGCTGAGTCTTGTATGTGGGTTACTGGCGCAAGCATGACGCCCCGCTTGCCCGATGATGAGGACATCCCAGATGGCAATGGTGATAAGGTCAAGATCGCGTGGCGTTATGAAAGAATGCAGAAGTTCAGAACAACAATCTCTTCCCACTCCTCCGACCTGTATGTGAGTCCGCTCTATTCGGTGAAGCATTAGCCAAAACTCGGATCAGAGAAGACTATTGCCGACCTTTTGATTTGTCGAGTCGTATTCCCCCTGCCGCCATTGAGGACTTCATCCACGCCGGGCATCTGCACATTGAAAATAAAGTCTTTGAAGAATCCGGGAATGTGTTTTCATTGGTTTTACAACGCCTTATGGATATTGGAAAGCAATATGAAGACAGGTCCGTCTAGAAGCCCATAACCACACCGCACAAATTTGCTGCCATGATTAAATTATCTCGACAGTCTGCGGAGTAGCAAAGATGTTTTTCGTATCTGCATCCCTGCATTTTGTAGTCCTTCATGGGGTGATCCAAGACCTGAGGTACGTGCAACATCCAAAAAGGCATTTATCGTTAAAATTCATGATATTTCTCCCCTTGTTTTTAGGATGCTGTGCACTTCTTGCTTCGACTCCGCTCGCTTCTTCGAAATTATCCCCTTATGTGTGTACTTGCTACGATGCCTTCGCACATTTCTGCAGAAGCTTGGGGAGGCGAGGGCTGGGCCGATAAACTTGGCTGGGCGTCGGATGCATGCATATCTCTAAACTCTTTTTCAGGTGCATAATCATCACAGCTGCTTTTGAGGCTCTGACCTGATTTATCCACTTAGCCGACCCAGCAACAGCCGCGCTTTTCCCTTCTCATCATGGTCTGTTAAAAATACACAAACTACCATGTGTACAGACGCTTGTTCCCGCAAGTGACAGATTTTCATCTCTTCGAGGACTTTCGACATCATCTACTGGCGTCTCCTCAGGGGGAGTTGGTGAGAATAATCTGGCATTTAAATGCACACGAAAAAGGCTCGTAATAGAGACCTTCCATCTTGATGTTGAAGGAGGCGTGGGGGAGCGTCGTACAACACCTGCGGCTTCCACACCATTTGGGGATATGGTTGGGGGCATCGATTCTTCTTTACAACACCACCCGACCCTCAATCATGTCTCTGTTGCTGCGGTCGAGGTCAATTTAGATGCGACCGGACCCCCCGATCCTGAAACCCAGCCGGTAAACGGCGGCACGACTGACGCTATAGTTACCGATGCCATGGCCACAGAGGAGAAGAAAATGAGCCAGAAGAAGCCGAAAAAGAGGGTTGGCTTTCAAGTCGAGCGACCAGATCTGTACGATTTCTAGCGTGCTCACTATTAAAATGTGAGTAAATACGATGTCAATATCGCCTTGTTTCAGCAATTAAAGATTGTTCGGCCGCATATGGGCATCGAAAAAGTTTACCTGCCTACTTTCCGGACGAACATTAAACACATAATCCGGAACTGATTGTATCATCGAGATGATGACTTGCAGAGTCATATATATACAGGGTTTTAGACACGAAGCTACAGGCGTCAAGCGAGTGAAGTAGTATGTGATGTAAAACGAAAAAAGAAGTTGTGATTGCAGAAATCCTTATCCGTTGGTAATGAGCATAGGGTGCATAGTATGGAATATATACGACGTTGCTGTCAAAAAAATATATGGAAAGTGTATATGGAAAGTGTATGAATCTACCCAAATAGTAATAAAAACGGGACGCCCTCGGGGCGCAGGTGCGGACGGTAGAAGGGAAGAAATTGCATCCAAACAAAAAGAGCAGATTATGTAGAAGAGAACAAGCCTAACGAGCTAAGGGAGGAGGTGACTTTCTGGACGTCGCTCGCATCGGTTGCACCCGCAGCAACAAGTTCAGACGCGGGCTTCCAGACACTCTCAAAGGCACTGCTGATCGCTGCGCTTTCGCGCACAATCTCCGAAGAAGTAGCAGATTCCGTCCACGCAATTGTTGCGGACGTGTTGACAAGTGCCCATGAGCGGAAGGTTTCGCCTGCTCCTGACCCGAAAAAAAGAGAATCGGACTGAGTGGAAAAAGAGGACACGGACGAGGCAATATCCTGCGGCGTAATTGAGCCGAACATAGCGAACTCCAGGGTAGGAAGAGATAAAAGTGAAGCAAACAGATCAGAGTTGCTTGCAGGCGGGCCGGCCGAGGATAGAACGTATGAGACTAGATCCATGGCAAGAGTGATGTTAGAGATAGACGAAAGGTAGTTCAATAACACATGATTGAGGGAGCTCGCCGTGCCAAATTCACGAGGGTCCGTCATTGCAGCGTCGATACTAGGGAGCGCCGTCGCTCCCGGAAGAGCGCTGAGCACCTCACCGCTGTAAATAACCGTACGTATAGTCGCATCTCTTGACAATGCGGACGCTTGCAAAGCTACACCTGTTCGCTTATCCGGAAAGGGCAAGCGCAGACGTAGCAAGTCGATTACTCCATAAATAGGCCGATCAGGAAAACAGGAGGTGCTGAACTTAGGAGGAGAGGAGGCAGGACTGAGACCAAAAACAGATTCCTCTAAAGTGTTTATCCGCGCGACTTGAGTTGCATTCAAGCCGGGGTAGCAAGCAATAGGAGGAGGAAATGGAGTGGTTGATATATTTGACATCAGACCCGTTAAAGCAGTCCCGCCTGGAGATGATGTAGCATCAAAAGGAAGGAGGAAGAGCGAATTCTGTACAGCCTCTATGAATACTGCCAAGTCACTCTGTTGCTGCTGGAGCACGGACGTCCAGTAATTTATGAGCGACTTCTGCCTCTGATTAGACGACGCTGCAGAAAAGAAACAAATCAGTATGTGTTTACGGAAACAACTGAGCATCGGTCCAAGAAACGTACCGGCTGCAAAGGAATACATTCGGTCCAGGACCTTGCCAGCGATCTCAGAAACTTCCGCTAATTGGGCATCTGAAGGATTTGCCTCAGCCTCGAAGGTGGTAGCTATAGGACTGAGAGTCTGAGAAGCGAAATCGAAAGTGTAACCAGACGCATTGAAGGCAAACTCCTGAATGCTATCTGTCACAGGCCCGTCCGTAATCGCCAACGTATCCCAAGGAGCGGTAGAGACGAAATTTCTCAGGCTCGTCGTTGCGTTGACATCTTCAGATAAACCCAAATTCCAAAGGATGGCTGCTTGCGCCCACTTCGTCCGATTTGGTGCAGAAGCGCCATCCAGACCTGGTTCCACATCTACGAGCAGCGCCTGCTTCTTACATAGGCCTTCCGTCGATGGTCCAACCACGCCGACTACGGCATCTGATAAGTCGCTTGGAGTGAAGTTGGCAGCAAATAAGGAATTGACATCCGACACAAGTAGGAATAACGACTGGGCAAGGGGCTTGCAAGTTCCTGTGTTGATCGTACATTCACACGTTGCGTCCAAAGTGCAGGCCGAACCAGTAAGATTGCCATTGCATAAGAGAGGGCTGTGACGATTTCCTCGGCTCGTGACTCCTATAGGAATAGCAATGACAAGCACGATTCCGATGAATATGCAGACTGCAATGGCCCATAGACGTAGCTTCCTCTGCCGCTGACCGGCGATAGAGAACTTAACATTTGATGATAGCTGCATTACAGGAGGGTTCGACTTCCCCTTGCCCCGGAAGCGCGAGAATAGTGAAGGGTGCTTGTCCGCTATCCCTGAGTTCCCACTTATTTGTAAGTATGCATCGTGGTCGTTAGCTCGTACAGTCGCTTCCTGACGAAAGCCTTCATTGTAATGGAACTCATTTTCCTTGACACTGCCAACAGGAAACCGCCCATTAGAGAGCATACCTTGCAAATCTTCTGCACGCTTCACGAGAACTGGCAGAGGAATATCCTCCTCCATTTTTTGGATGTCCCTCCCATTAGGAAACTCTGGGGGAGGGTTCACTATGTGCGGGAGCGGCGGCAAGGGGCGCTTATTTAACCAAGACAGGTACTTGGCTTTTCGAGCTGTAGAGTTCGTCGAAATGCGTGACACAATGGAAGAAACAACACTTTTCACGGAACGGTTTCGTTGTAATGAGTACCGCAGTGAAGACCCTGACGGGTACGGGTCCACGTCAGCGAATTTGTTATGTATCCCCGCCGTTGACGGCAACGCCGGGGAGTTAAGAGGCTCCAGACGACTCATATCAAACTCCATGTTATCCATCCTTACAAAATCTTCTTCTGATGTCCGCGGCACACCCCCTGAAGTATATCTGCTTGCCTGGCGTACGTTTTGGGGAGTGTCCGCATGATGCCCAGGCGGCTTGGACGGAATCGAAGTTGCGTTGATCCTTGCAGTGTTCGACGCGCCACCACCGAAATGCTGCCTCTGGGTCCCGTAGGAAACCTGGCATGCTGGTACAACGCCGACTGGACGGACGCCGCTTCCCCCATGTGGAAAAGACAGGCTTGGGATGCGGATGACCGAATGCAGCTGCTCATCATTTGAATGCAAACTCTCTGGATAATCGGCGGGTGTGTGTCTAAAATCAGCGTTGGGAGATCCTGCGTCAGTCTTGCGAGTAGAATGCGTAATTGTTGAACTCTCGAAAGAGTAGGCGTCCGAAGGAACCTTTGGGGCTGAACGTGATTGGAATGAATGATAGGACGCGATATCAGGGTCGCGTTCGTGGGTGGTAGCTCCCCTTAGCACCGCTGCGCTTCTAGAGTTCTGAGGTCTAGACTCGCCTCTACCATCCTCGTAAGCGTGAGCGAGGCGACCTGACGAGTACGCCGTCCTCTTGCCAGGAAAGGGCTCGGGGGACTGCGAAAGAAGGGAAGTGATGAATGAGGTAGAAAGAAGCCGCTCCTCGCTGGGATTGACGCTGATCCCAGAAGCGGCGTCGCTCCAATCGAGCATTGAAGACTCGCCAGCTAATGAGTATAGTGTCTCTGGACGTTTTTGCAGTATCCGCCCACTCGTCGGAGGATGAGAAGCATCTCTCCTGTACACAGTGGGATAAACCGGGGTACTAATTGATGTTGTCGAAGGAGAAGGAGTACTTGGCGGTCCTCGCTGACGAACTTGAAGGTCCAGGGAATGCACGGGTGGAATAGCAGGCCTGTTCACGAGACGGGGTCCCGTAGATTTTTGCGCGGCCTCGGGCACCCGAGCCCGAGACGCCTGCGTCAGAGAAGTGTCTAATACAAGAGGACCTGTAGGAGGTGGGCAGGTGGGTGCCTTCCCGAAGGCGAAACGGCTAGGAGACGCATAATCTGGGATGGAAGGAGAGCGTCGTTCGGTGAAGACTGGCGTCGTGGGAGTACCTAAGTTTGAAAGGGTCGGGGTCAGGGCCTCGGTCGGAGGTACGGGGAACTGCGAGACCGTAAAGTCACTGGCATAGCTGATTGTGCTGTCGGCCACACCAGATGCATTAGTGCCTATTGACGCTACGGAAAGATGGGGCGGTCTCCTCTGCGATTGCTCACTCGTTGGAGATTGCTGAGCCATGTCTGCGAAGACCACGAGATGGGGAGAAAAAGGGGGCGGCGGGGTCAAAATAGACATTGTTTCTATGTAGGGTGAAAGCAATACTTACAGGATCACGACCGTGATGATTGATTCGCTGTTGGCATAACCCGGGCTTTGCTTGCACACCTCCGGGCCTCAACTGACCGCTCAGGCGCAGCGGACGACGTTGCCTTGAAGGAATAATGCGACAAGAAAAAAAGGCGTCGCGAGGAAGGGGAAGGATAGGAGAAAAGAGAAAGGACCGGGAGGGGGGTAAGGAAGGAGGGGAGTGGAAAGACCACGGACGAGGTTGTCGATGGCAGACGAAGAAGAGAATACATGGCGATGCTGCGAGGATTTAGAAACTGGATCGAGTCGACTCCGCCAGGACTCGGACTAGTCACGGTCGTGAGCCAAGCGAGCCTGCTGCAGCCCGAGCCACATTTCGGACGACATAGGACAGCCACTGCATATATGCGTCCAATTCTGTTTCCTTGCACGCTCTCTCTTTCTCTCTGCAGCCCTTCCCTCTGCACCAGGCTGCACGGTGCTGCAGCTTTGTACCCACTAATACATCCGCGCTCGCATGGGATAGTACGGAACCTGATGGAGTTTCCAAGCAGAACTAGACTGCGTAAGGCACCGCCCAATCATCAGAACCACCCGTTGCCGCGGTTCAAGCTTAAAGGAACATTTCTATTTCTATTTCCATTTCTTTTCTTTTCTTTCTACAGGCTCTAGACAAATCTATTAATATCACCGGCAGACCAGGGCTGCTTTGTCAGCAGGCCGTAGCTCTTTTTTCAGCTTACGGCTACTACGCCGACATTAATATTATTGTAGAGAGAGCATAGGAAGACTGCGAAAGGCGATCTGGCGCTTATATCCATCCCGTTCGTCTCCTCCGTCTCTAGACCTAGAATCCATCGCCTTCTCTCTTGTTTCCGGTCAAGAAGCGTGATCCCCACGACCGCACACATGAAACATGTCCTCACCCCCGAGCAGCTCGCGCTATCTGCGGAACGCAAGAGAAGAAAGGCCGAGGCCGCCCAAAGCGCTCTTGTCGCCCCATCTCAGCTTGTACAGGCCCACAGTACGGTCCTTTCCAGGTCCTGGCTGACTCTCTCTGATGCGTCACCGTCGTCTGGACATCGTCCGTCCGAACAGACAACGATCATGTCATGGAACGTATGCAGATTTCTTCTACGCCCCTTCTTGTCTCCATGAACTGACTGCCTCTGCCACAAAGATGCTCGCGCAGTGTCTTGTTCGTAAGCTACGTTCTTTCCGCCGTCATCCCTGGCCGACTAACATTTGAAGCACAGGAAGAGAGTTGTTTCCAACTAGTGACTGTTTAAAAGCGGGCCAAAGAGAGGGCATGCTTATTGAAGAAATTACGAAATCGAATGCAGATATCATCTGTTTGCAGGTTAGTGTTTGAACGCAGGTCATGTTAATTTAATCTAATTTTATTTCTTTATTTGATAGGAAGTAGACCGCTTAGAAAAGTTTGGACCGGCCCTTCAATCTGCTGATTACGCATTCACGTATTCTTCTGGACCGCGAAAGAAGCACGGTTGCATAATTGCCTACCGGGAGGATGTCTATGAAAAGGTGGCGGAGCAAACAATCTTCTACGACGACGTGGAAGTCCGTTCGGACGGGCCGAGTGAGCGAGCCCGCAGGGGGTCCAGCTTTCGCACGAGAAACATAGGACTGATTGTCTCGCTGAAGCGGCGCGGCTCGGAGGGTGAGCACGTAGTAGTGGCAACGACGCATTTATTCTGGCATCCAAAATACACCTACGAGAGAGCACGCCAAGCTCTTATCCTTACGCGATCAACGCACGACTTCAAGGAAAAGAACAACTTGCGGTCTAGCATAACGTTCATCGCAGGAGGTCCATCTCTTGTTTATTGTCCTTAGGACGGTTACCTGACGATTATTTGCTAGACTTTAACTTCAACCCATCCGACGCGGCCTACTCCTTGCTTGTGGGCGATGACCTCACACCGGAGCAGGAATTCGATATTATGGCTTCACATGTTGTGCACGCCAGCATCGACCCCTCCTTACCCATCGCTGACCCCAAGCAAGTTGCGAACGAGGAGGAAGGTGGTGACGCCAAAGAGGAGGAAGATCCTGACCGCGTCATTAAAAATGCACGACGAGCGGGCGCCGATGATGGACTACTGGAATCTGGCGAACTTGCAGAAGAGTTCAGGCAACTTCCGCCGCTCAGGAGCGCGTACGATGAGTGGTCGTTTGAGGAAACTCGGATGTTTGGTTCGAGAGTAGATCTTCCCTATGGCCGACGTGGCCGCAGTGAGCCAATGTACACTAGCTACACACACTACTGGAAGGTAACACTTGGTAAGCAGAAGAATACAAGCACATTGTCGGACCCTGCTCATCTCTATCCACAACTGCAGACTATATCTTTGTCGTATTGCCTCCTGGCCGGACACTCAAAGTGCTGGGGGTCCTTGAGCCTCCTGTAGAAGAAGAGCTTGGTGCTGGCCTGCCTCGGAAGGGTGTCTGCGGCAGCGACCACCTGCCGCTTCGAGCGCAAATTGCGTGGTCCCCAAGAACGTTGGAAGTAGTTACATAGAGAAATATCCGAAAAATGTATCATTTTACTTATCGTTTAAAACATGAAACGTAGATTACGACGAAAACTTTAATGCGAAGGCCACATGCAGGACGGCGACTTGAAAGGGAGGAAAGGAATAGTGCTGTTAATGTGCATGCGGGAACTAAATGAGAGCTTTCCCGATAGAAAAGGGTATTACCACGACCATATTCCGGTGTCCAAATGCAAGCTGTAAGAGTGCGATGAGAATTTGTGAAAAGATAATAACTTGAATTGTCCATCTATATATCACCCTTTGAAGCCGCCACGGTCAGACCCAGCAAGCAAACTCTCAAACAACCCTCCGGCCGACTTTTCGTTCCTGAGTTGAATCATATAAACAATACCCGTTCGCGTTCCCGAGTCGCTCAGTTCAATCGCCACGCCCGTTTTACCTACACGTTCAACACCGTCCGTAAGTACGATAGTCGAAATCAGCATAGTCTTATCCTTGCTGTCTGCCTCGACAACAAGTTGCTTGACCATCGTGGGTCGCTGCTCATACAGTGTCAGCTTGGCCGAGCCTAGTGACTTCCATTGAGCGTGCTGTTGCTGCAAGAAGACCTTGCACTTCATCGTGGCGAGTATGGAAGTTTCGATGGGACCAGTGTGAACTCGCTCGGTAGGCGAGGGTGGAGGACTATCATCCGACCCGAACGCAGGCGCAGCAGAAGCGATACGAGGCAGTGCTGCAGGGGGTAACATGGGTCGCAAATTAACCCCATTCGCACCATCGTCTAATGGCCGTGGAAAGCCATTTGGCTTGTTAGGCACTGGCGGGGCGGAACGTGGCGGCTGTTGCTGAGGATCAAACTGGGAACCAAGAGAATGGAGTGATGGAGTTTTGTGTAAACCTCCATGGTAAGACGGGTCCGAAGAAGGTCGACTAGGGTTTGCGAATGGTGCTCCGGGATAGGGTGGCATATGTTGGGAAATGGTGTGCCCTCCTGTACTAAACTGATTATGCGGGCCGGAGTATAAGTTTTCAGAACCCGGGCCAGGGCCGCCCACGATAGCTCGTGAACCCAAAGAACCACCTCTCGGAGGTGCCGAAATGGGGCCCATCCGTGGTGGCATGCCGTTTCCGCCCATCGGTGGAGGACTCGTCATGTTCCTAGGCGGACCATTCATCCCGTTCATCAGCGAACCATTCATCCCGTTCATTGGCGGACCATTCATCCCGTTCATCGGCGGACCATTCATTCCGTTCATTGGCGGATCATTCATTCCATTCATCGGCGGACCGTTCATCCTGTTCATTGGCGGCGGACTCGTGGCATTTCTTAGGGGGTTCATACCAGCTATTGGCGGTGGACTCATAGCATTCCTCGGAAGATACATTCCGTTTATTGGTGGTGGACTCATGCCATCCCTTGGACTTGGCACCCTGTTCATAGGTGGGGGCACCCGTACGCTGTCGCCCCGTGGGGGAAGAATCTGACCTGGGGAGAATGACGCGGAGCCTCCCCCCACATTTGACCGTTGGGAGATGCTTCCGTCAAGGGATGTGGGATGGGTATCCTCGTTTCTGATGCTTTGACCGTGTCTCAATAAATTGAGATCAGTTGGCTGCGGTCCCGGAGGGCGCGTTTGTGAGGACGGGCCAGTTGCATCATTTGAAGCAGAATATGGAGGAGGTCCTGGAGGTCCTCCCTCACGGGCAATAGACAATGGCAGCGACGATTCTGAATGCGGCGAACTGGTCTCGTTCAAGAAACTTCGCACCGGATCCAATCTATGCATCGAAGGATCCCCGGAAGCGGGGGACGGAGTTCTAGAACTTGCATCCGTACTCCTCGGCGAGAAGGGCTCGGTAATGGATGTAATAAAATGACGATCTGCTGGTGCAGACCCGCTTGAGGAGAGCAATAGATTATTCAAGGTAGGCATTGGAGGTGGCGCCTGCTTCGAAGGAGGCGGTACTGAAAGCATTCATAAGTGACGGCCAATCTTGCGAGAGTCATAGGCTTACACGAGGCTGCCATGTTTGTCGTTGACTTGAATTCCCTCATCACATAGTCGCGTCTCGCTACTGAATCGAAATGAAGGATCATGACCTCCTTCTTCAAGATCGTGATTTCCAAGCTGTTATCTTTTTTATTTTAAATCAGATCGAAAAGATGTATTAGCCAACAGACTTATAGCCCTTACTTACCGTTGAGAGGAGCAACACGGAGATGTTTAGCGGCCAACGGGGGATAGCATAGCCACATATCGTGATACTCGGACTCGTCATGGACACGGTCCTCAGGTGTCATACGTTCACAAATGAGGAACAGGTCCGTTAAAAGGAAGATGTGGCCTTGACGATGGATGACACCAATATTGGTGCTTTTCGGAGTGAAATGAACAGCGGAATCCTCGGACAGCCTTATCTCACGTGTGTACGGTAGGTTTGGAGAATTAATAGATAAACGAACACTCTTCAGAGATGATTAACATCGCAACAAAGCACTCGTAGTATGCGAACATACCCTCGGGTTCATGGTAAACAGGTCCCGGCATCGTTCAGTTGCAAGGCGACGTTCTAGGTCAGACATTGACATCGATAGTGTGGAAACGGAAGCTCGTCCTTCAGATGTCAGCGCTGTGTCTCGAGAAGACCATTGGCTTAAGATAGGTTAATAAAAACTCCCCATCGGTAATAACAATAAAACCACGCACCCGCTAGAAAGGCTGCTGCCTCGGGCAGAGCTTTCGACACTTGTTCGCACGTCGAATTCTTCTCGGAGACGAATCGTCTCTTCGCTGGGAGTTCTTCCGTTTGCGCTCACTCTTTCTAAACTTTCAGTCTGGTCCACGGGCTTTTGGATTTCCTCGGCTTTCTCCCTCGTATCAATGACGACCTCGTCAGTAGTCTCAATCGCCAGCGACGGCCCAGACAACGGTATGCTTGACCTTTCTTCCACAACGGCCAGGAGTCTTTCCAGTTTCCCAACGGCCTCTATTAGTTTCTTGTCCGTACTCTTCCCAGGAGCAGAGTTCTTGAGTAAGCGGCCATATAGTTTTTGGTAATATTTGATCCTAGAATATGGCAGCAAGAAAAGAGCATCAAGCGTCCAATTCTGTGGCCCAGGTTGTGGAGGAGGATTAGTCGTTGAAAACGCGTCCAGAACAGATGATAAGCGCTCGTTGCACTGCGCAGGCTCCCAAGAGTCAAATCCAGAAAGGTACGTAGAGCAATAATTGGTATACGGTGAGTCTAGTTGATCAATCTGTTAATGTGATCTGTAAATGGAACGCCCTATTTTTATATGATGGATGACACAAACCCATTTCATTAGCAAATCGCCGATGGCCCTCGGCGAGGACGGACTGGGCCCGATTTCTTTGAGCTTAGACTGAAATGACCTATTGGCCTTGAATACAGCTCCTACAGCACGAAACATCGAATCAAGTTCAGGAGGTGGTAAGTTTGATCGAGACCACGCCGATGCCACTTTCTGCATAAGACGGTGAAAGCGGTCGAATGTGACATATAGTAGCGATAATAGTAATGATAGATGCACGTACACGTATTATACCCGACAAGGTGTCGACAAACATTTTCTCCGTCTCAATCAGGTCGACGAAGGGGTTTACTTTTTTCGGACGAACTGACTCAGACATTGAAATTGTTGGAGAGGGAGGGCCTAATACGGTCAAAGAGTCGGATGGGAACGAGGGCGACCCGGGCGATGCTGCAATGTCCAACGGCGATAGTGCATCGCGCATTAGAGGGTGTCCTCTTTCAAAGAGCGGGTCACTTTGCAAATCGTCTAGAGTAATCTTTGGTGGGGGGAGCGGTGGAGGAGCTACCGCGTTTCGCAGAGGTGAGGGCGGTGGAGGCAGATCATCGTCTTTAGCGAGAGGTGGGAGGACCTTGGTTGTCGTCAAATGAGTGTTGATTTCACTGTTCATGGAGACGGTGAGCCAGCGTCTGTCGCTGGGAGCAAAGAGCTCTGGTGAATGGGAAACGGCAAGGACGACGAGGAAGAAATAATTGATGCTGCGAGGTGAGCGCGTTTGGAACTTGGTCCAGGCCAAGAGCCAGGTACTCTATTACCAGCCAGGGTCACGTGCATTGATTGATCGTCACGGAATGTGGGGCGTTACTGTCACGTTCGTCTGCGTAAAACTCTGACCCGCGGGTCAGGCTCAACAAGCAAGTTTGAAGTAGGAAGGAGGCACTCCTACCGCATGCCATTATCTCTAGATCTCGGTCTCTGCACTCGACGGCTTGTCGCCTTTCGCTCCTTTCGGCCATCTATCGGATTCTCGCGGCAGTCCAGACAACTAGCGCACCTAGCTTCCCCGTTACGGTCCCGAGTGCAACCTACAGAGCCCCACGTTATGGCACAGTCTTTCGGAAATTTCGACCTTGTTAGGCGCATCAAGCTGGACTTCACGGACGTTGTGGTTACGAAATGGCGTAGCAGAGTAACTGGCTTGAGCATTGTTCATCTCGACTATGAAGGTGGTGTCGTATGACCTTACTGGCTCGTACCCCTCCGTTAATGCTTGTTGTTCAGCACCTATCGTCAAGGGCTATTTCGCCGTAGGGACTGAGAGTGAGTGCTGATAAACATAAGAGAGGCAGGCGTGAGAGGTGTGAGTAGGCTCTGACTGCTTTCATCCTCAGTCTTTAATGACAGTGGCTGTCCCCACACACTCGAACAGTAAATCATATTATTTCTCACACATGGCCATCGTTCACCGTCCTGTCACAGTTTGGTTTTCATGGGCTCCAAGGGTTATCCATATAAAGGAATCATAGATCATCTCGCGAATCGTGGGTTTTCAAACGGCACAAATGCTTGGACGGCAGACGATCACACATGCTACACCGTCGCCACCGCAGGGAGCCAAGGGTTCTTGCAGATATTGCCTATCTATGTCGATCACATACTATATCCTACACTTACGCAATCGGCTTTTGTCACGGAGGTGTGTCTTTAGTACAACTGACGAGTACTGATTCTGACGCCTGCGCGCAGGTACATCACATTGACCCGTCAGGGAATGATTCCGGTGTCGTTTACAGTGAAATGCAAGGCCGAGAAAACACGCCTGCGGATCTAATGAAATTGCGGTAAGTTGGGTAAGACAGAAGATTGGAGTTAAAAATAATAATGGTGATTGTTCTCTAGAATGCAGCGCTTACTTTACCCTAAAAGTAGCGGGTACAGGAGCGAGGTCGGTGGCTTAATGGAAGCTTTGCGATCCTTGAGTGTGCAGCAGAGTGAGTAATACTTTTTGAAGTGTTGAACACCGTCCAACTTTCCTGGTATTGTTTCGTAAAGTTCGGGAATATCATGCGAAGTACTATGTCCCGCATAATCTTTCCTTAATCGTTGCAGGCAAATTCGTTAGCGGGACGGAGTCTCTGTTATCTGTCGTTCAGAACAAGGTTGAGCCGACGCTCGTTGCCAGTGGCTACAATAAGGGATCGCGTCCTTCGGGATGGGTTAGGCCTTTTGTGGAGACTCCCAGTGCGGATCGCATACCGTTCGAAAATCAAGCGGATACAGTAGAGTTTCCTGAGAAGGATGAAACTGTGGGCGAACTCTTTATTACATACGTGGGACCTTCAACAAATGACTACCTAAGTCGAAAGGTAAGATATCTTCGTCCGTTACTTGCATTAGGTTTGTACTGAAGAATAGGTTGCAGGCACTAGATGTACTGTCTACTTATTTGACTTCGTCAGCTGTTGCGCCTCTGGATAAAGAGTTTATTGAGATAGATAACCCCCTCTGGTGAGTGGACTGTATAAATGGGGTATATCACCTAACTTATATGCAATCAGTACATATATATACTTTGACGAGGATGTCCGGCCGAAATTTGTGGACTTACCTGTTTATGTTGGCTCCGTCCCTACAGAACATCTCGACACTTTTGATATTAAAATCAAGACCTGTTTGGAGAGAATTGTCAAGGAGGGGGTTGATATGACAAGGATGACGATGGTTATTAACCGCGATCAGCGTCAGGTGTGAAAAGGATTTCACTTATCTTGCTCAGCTCTTAACAATATTTTCCAGCTTCGCAGCAAGTTGGAGAGCTCAAAAGGCGACACGTTCTCCTCCGTGGTTATAACCGACTCCGTGTTGGGCCCTGAGGACGGCTCGGAGTTGCATGCCGCAATGGATGAGATGAAACTTTACGATGAACTACGGAAATGGAAAAGTGACCAATGGACTGAGTTATTAAGACGGTAATTTCCTTTTCTCCGATTGAAAATGAAATGGCTCATTCTAGCCCAGATACTACATTGACTCACCTTCCGTTATTATTCGCGGTAAGCCCTCGAGCAAACTGGCGGAAAAACTTGAGAAGGACGAAAAAACGCGCATCCAGACCCAAGTCACCAAGCTGGGTTCTGAAGGTCTTGCAAAAGCGGCAGAAGATTTGGAGAATGCGAAAATAGAGAACGACGCTCCCATCCCTGAAGAAATATTAAAGAGTTTCCCTGTTCCAGACGTGAAGAGTATCTCCTGGATTAAAGTACAAAGTGCGCAGGAAGGCGATAAGGTTGCGCCTATTCTTGATGGCAGAACGGATAATTCGGAGTTGGTCAAACACATTAATGCCGATGGATCTAAGCTGCCGTTCTTTGTGCAGTTCGATCATGTGCAGGTTAGCGACAATACGTAACAACTCATGGCGAAGATATATTAACGAGCATTTCCAGTCGGATTTCGTCGAAATTCATGCGTTATTATCCTTAGCCGAGCTTCCGAATCGCCTCCGCCCGTGCGTAAATATAAATTTAATGGGTATAGCTAGCTGCTGACACCTTTCCAATGCAGGATCATTACTGCCTACTTATCGGCCTTCTTTTCTCTTCCGGTCACTACTTCGTCCGGGGAACGCCTTTCCCACGAACAAGTGGTTGCCAAGCTCGACGATGAAACTGTATCCTACGAGACCGAGCTAGGCATGCAGAATTACTTCGCCGAGAATTTCCGTGTTAGTATTAAGGTTGAAAAGGAAAAATACGAAGCTGCTGTAAGGTGGATGAAGGATCTTATATACGGAGCGGAGTTTGACTTGTCAAGGTATTTCTCCCTCACGACCACTGCCGCATAGATTTTCAACCGTTTCTGTCACAGACTGCAAGTAACAAGCGCGAAAATCTTACAAAGTTTACCAGAGCTCAAGAGGGACGGAAACACTGTACTATCCAGCTACTCGTGTGAATTGTTGTACGACGAGTCTTCAACGCCGAGATCGAATGCTATTCTTGCACAGATGAAAGCCATTCCAGATTTAATCAAACAACTTCGCGAAAATCCTGAAGTCGTACGCAAAGAGTTTGAAGAGATTAGGAAGCACCGTAAGATATCCACCTTCTGACTGTGTACAAACTGTGCTTTTGACCGACTAACCGACTGAAAGTGACGAACCCATCGGGAGTGCGCTTCTCTGTGACCGGCAATGTGATGGACCTACCGACGCCACGGAGTGTTTGGAATAAGTACTTTGGGAAGTTAATCCCCGTAGGCACCCCTTCATTACCTGAGTAAAGCGAGCGCGACTTATATTGCGATGCGCACCGCAGGACACGCCTCTCTCACCTATCAAGCTTGCCGACAGAACACTAAGTGATGTAGGCAAAAACCCACAGATGAAGGCAGGTTTGGACAGTCTGACTGTCGGGTTTATTATGTTGATGGGAGAAAATAGGCAGTTCTGGTCAGCTTACCGACTATCGAAAGCACGTTCGTTACACATACTACAAGAACCATTAAAGGTTTCAGCAATCCAGAATACCCGGCTCTACGTCTTGCGCTTGAAGTTCTGAACGCAACAGAGAGCTATCTTTGGGTAAAGTAAATGATCACTCTGAAAGAGTTGACTTGCTCAAAATGATCATTTCAGCGATACATTCGCGGATCGGGTCTTGCGTATGGTGCATCGGTCTCTTCCGACCCAGAAGCGGGACTTCTGAACTTTTCCCTTTATCGAGTCGGTCAATCCACTTGCGTCCTACAGACACACTGAAAACCCACCTTTCCAGAGTTCAAACAGCTTGCAAGCCTTCCGCGAGGCCGCCAGAGTTGTGAAAGGGCTTGTGGATAAAACGGTCTGCGTCTATTTTAATTAAACATCATAAATGGGATTCACCCTCGATATTGTAGATTTCCCTTGAGGACACCACAGTTGATGCAGCAAAGAGTACCATCGTCTATAACATTGCAAGAGGTGTATCCACTCCGGGTGGCGCAGTAAGTGTGCCATTTACCGGGCCTACGCAACGATTAAATTATTTGTTTCGCATTTAGGCCACTACTTCTTTCATCAATCAAGCTCTCAAGCAGGTGAACCAGAACTATAACCGCGAGCTGCTCGAGAAGTACCAAGCAGTGACCAAGGATGAAATTTTGGACGCACTTAAGAAACACTGTCTGCCGCTCTTTGATCCCAAGAAGTCCGTTGCTGTCATCGTCGCGGCACCGGGAAAAGTGGAATCTATAGACGACGGTATGCGTGAGCTAGGCTTTAAAGTGGAGAGGCGTGAGCTTGAGGTATCCCCAGAAGAATTGGAGGGATCAGGCAGTGGCAGCGAAAGTGACAGTGATAGCGAAGAAGATCGGTAGCCCATACGTAGCTGTATAAGACACAGATCTGTTAATGGATTAATATACGTACGTACCAGTCTTAATAGCTCCTGCAGTAGAGAAAGCGAGAATTTTAATGAGACAATATTAGTGACTTTCTCCCCTTCGCTTATACTTAATCGAGATATACTTTTCACTGAACTCGTGGAACGAGCGGCAATATAATTTGAAGGAACAGATGCAGTTACACAATGTGCTGTCGTGAACAATAGTGCTATCACGAGCGATGGAGTCCCGATGTTCTCGTGAACAGCAACACTTATTGATATTGGTCTCCATGCAACATATGCACAATTAGAAAAACTAAGGTGAACTAAACAAATCCATGGTCATCCTTGGCAATAACTTCGATTGGATTGTTATCAGCGTCACCGGGATTGAGCTCAACGTCTTCGAGGAAATTGTTCTCAACAAGAAAGTGGACCGCCTGGGATAAATTTGATACTGTCATCCGAATTTCCGGAAGAAGTAGCTGAAGATAACACATTCGTGAGTATTCTTACGGATAACAAATTCTTCACTTTAATACCCACGTTGCGTAAGAGTGAGTGTCTATTAGAAAACAGATTGCGCGGAGGGACCTTCGGCTGGGACGCGGGCTTTCGAAAGACAGGTTGAATCTGCTGAGGCAATCTCTGCGTTTTTCGAATTTCGCTGGATTCGCTCTGTAGCGTCATAAGGCGTTAGAGCGGAGACCAAAGCAAGTCATAGACTCACCTGCTTAGGATCAAGATGCTCTGGGGCCCTCGACAATTCCGTACTACGGAACTGGTCACTATCCTCCACAGTAGCGCGTTTAGTAACGGTAGGTTTGGACGGAATTGCGTCCCTATCCCCGTCCATGTCAGAGCCAGAGCTCGAGTCTTCGTCATCTAACTTAACCACTTCTGCCTGAACAAACGACACCGGTTTCTTCGGAAGAGGATGAATTGTCGTGAACGACCGCGTATGTCCACCACCTCGCGCGCCTCCACGCCCGCGCCCTTCCGGCCGATCCCTCCCGCGTATTCCGTCATCTGCCCTGGGTCGCTTTATCCCACGTAGCCCCGGGTCGCTCACGGCAATTTCTCCCCGTGTAATGGCTTCCTGCAACTTGATGTTTTTCTCCTTTGCGCGCTCGGCGGTCGGCCAACGGTTTTTTCGTTCGGTGATCCACGCGGTGATATCCTCAGGAGTGTTAAGGACAAAGCTTGTCCCTTGGATTGGAATTGGCTTTCTGCAAACGGCTCCATAAACAAACGGGTTCGCGGTGATATGTCACTAACCCATTATTCAAGCTTGGGTCCGCATCCCAGTCGGGCTTTCTTTTCCGTTTGTCCCACCCTGGTGGAAATATGAGGTGCCGATCCATCATATGCGTCTCTACAGATTTTTTGGAGCCAGTGAAAGCGCACTGCTCGTGTGTGCACCTGTGGTTTCCAGGCTCGTACCAGTGTGTCTGCACCTGAGTATAGGGGCCACCTCTGCCACCTCGTGAAGACTGGACACCCCTCTGGTTTCCACGCCTTAGTCCTCTAGCAGCATTGGGTTGCTGATGTTGGGCGGCGGGGGTTGGGACATATGTCGAAGAGAGTGTGTATCCCTCTGGCGTTGTCGTAGACATTCCCCCGGGATGCTGCGCGTACGCCCGTGCGTAGTGGGACGAGTGTTGTTGAGACTGGCCATAAGGATTTGAAAGCGCAGAGTTGAGTGCGTGCACGACCTGCTGGGTCCGACTTGGATTGCCGTGCGGGTGCATGGGTGGCAAGGCGTGTGAAAGCTGGTTAGTTTAATGGAAAATATCCGTGAGAAGTCTACCCCGGGTTTTACGAAGCATATCCCTTATGTGGATAATCATCACGTGAAAGTGCAACTGCACAGTTTCGGGTGTAGCCGGTCTTTCCACTGGTCTCGATACGGAAAGCGACGCGGTAAGCACAACCTGTAGCAACCCTCAAGGTGGGCTCGCTGCGCGTATTTATCGTCATTCCTCTCCGCTGACTTTTACTTCTTCCCCTAGGTAAACCCTGCAATCTGCGCTGTCTATCCTACTCGTTTCACTCAATTCTTACTCGTATCTCGCAGACCCCCCGGCATGGCGACATTCTCCTCCAGCCCGATCGTAATTGACGGTAAAGGCCATCTTCTGGGCCGGCTGGCGTCCATCGTCTCCAAACAAATCCTCTCGGGCCAGAAGATTGTCGTTGTGAGGTGTGAGGAGATTAACATCTCGGGTAGTTTCTTCCGCAACAAGGTCTGTCTTGTCCCGTCTAGCTTACAATAAGCATTAACTCAAGTATGATTCTTGCATTCTGCCCAACAATAGTTGCGCTACCACAACTTCCTCCACAAGCGTCACATCGTCAACCCGAAGAAGTCTGGCCCCTTCCATCACCGTGCGCCCTCCAAGATCCTCTTCAAGGCCATTCGTGGCATGGTCCCTCACAAGACCGCCCGCGGTGCCGCCGCACTTGACCGTCTGAAACTCTTTGAGGGCGTCCCTCCCCCATACGACCGCAAGAAGCGTATGGTTGTCCCTGCTGCTCTCCGTGTCTTGAGGTTGAAGCCTGGCCGCAAGTACTGCACAGTCAAGGTAAAAGTCCCGAAGTCTGAGGCTCCTAATCTTCTTTTTTTACTTACGCAAAATGAATTTGCAGCGTCTGTCCCACGAGGTCGGCTGGGGCTACAAAGATGTGGTCGACCGTCTGGAGGAGAAGAGGAAGATCAAGGCTCAGGCCTTCCATGAGCGCAAGGTATGTGATTTCGGTATCCTGCATGGGCGTATTGGAGCCTTATCGGTGTCTATTTCGGTAGCTCGCTGCAGCCAAGCTGCGCCAAAAGGCAGTTGCTGATAACGCCGCGTCTTTCGAGAAGCTGACTGCGCTCGGGTACTAGATGGAGGGCTGTGTAGTTTTTTGCCGCCTCCTCCATTTCCCACTGCATTTTCTATGGCACGCTATTGTGAAGAAACTACATGTACCTAAGTCTTATGCTCCTTCGGTTCGGTTGTGCCATCGAATATGATCTCCTTCAGTTTCTCGGGGAACTGCGTAGTTATTGCCGAATGCAGACAGGCTCGAGTGAGTCGACTGGGAATTGATTTCCATATAAGGCAGTGCGTTGTACCGTAGTCTGTAGATCCCAACACAAGCGAGCGGACCAGCTGCGGCTGCAAGTTGCTGCCCGCCGCACACTCGACGGTTTCTCTTGTCTTCAGCCCACTCGCCTGGCTTCGGTCGTCGTCTGCATTCCTACACTCTCGTTCTTCCCGTGAGCCCGTTGTCCATCTGATTCTGGTTCGCGTTCATCAGACCTGTACTCTGGAAAACACCGGCTCGTGGCCATCGCCGCGTTCCCGCCGTTATGTCGACCTCCACCACAGCTGTGCTCGAAAGGAGCCGTCCACAACTGCTCGACTGTCGGCGCAAAGCGAGTGTCGAACTGTCTCCTGTATTTTCTATGCCCCAAGATTATGCCTCTGGCAGCTCACTCGCGACGTCGTCGCCTTCTCCCGCCGTTTCTGGCTCTAGTCTGCTCGACGTCCTGAAGCCGACCACTGTCCAACATCGTCCCGTTACGCGCCCTCTCCGCAAGTCCGCGTCCGCAGACTCAGCAATCGTCCAACGCAATTCAATCCAACGCGAACCTGTTGGAGACGCACCACTACAATTTGACGCGTCAATGGTTCAAGACCGGGGTCATCCACACTCGGACATACAGAATCTTTCTTCTCCACCGTCTAGCAGATCACTGTCTGGTCTCTTTCGTTCCAAGGTCAGCCGTCGACGCGGAACTAGCACTGGAACTACGGACAACGAGACTTCGGCCCAAGAATCGGATTTCGACAAGTCCAGCGCGACCGCCAAAGTGAAAGGGCGTGTCCGTGCGCGGCTCCTCAGTTTGAAATCTAGCATGACCTCTGGATCTGGCTCGGAGATGCGCAACGCGAAGCACCCATCCTCATCTCTTCCTGCGCGCGGCACCTCTGCGAGCTTGTCGAACCTCAAGACATCAAACTTGTCGACGCCTAGACTGTCACCAAAGTCCTCGTCAACGCTACGAGGCCCTGAGCAAGCTGTACAGGGAGAGACCAAACGCGCGCGCTCACAAAGCGTTGGTCCTCCTAGCAAAAGTACGACATCGAAAATAGTAAAAAGGCTTTCAGTGGGTAATCAGAGTACCGGGGTGAGCGCTCTTTAAGCAAATCCCGGTTTACGTTCCAACGCCGTATTAGCCCGAATTCGTTTGCGAGGTGGCGATCGCAGTGGTAGGCCCGACAGGCTGTGGAAAGTCGACATTTATTCGGAAAAGCCTTAAAAGACGCAATTTATCGACCGCAGAGTCGCTCATGGCGAATGTAACTGCAGGAGATATGATGCGGACCATTGCGTGTATGTATAAGTGCACTCATGGTCTTAACTGCACGTGTGGCTTACATCCCCTGTCGGCAGACACATGTCGGAGAGCCCGTCTCTTTATTGAATTCAATACGGTGACACTTTTGTCTATCTATGAGTATGACACTCAGGACTGGAAGATCGATGGGAATGATGTTCTAGTTTCTGTGTGGCCTACGGGTCTTCCTCCTGTTGACGGTATTTTTGTCTGTTACGACGAGTCTAATGCTGGTTCATTTAAGCACGTTCTTCAACTGCTGGGTGAGTGTCTTCTAGTCGTTTCTTAAACAAGTAATCTTCATTTCATGTTGTAGCTGGATATAAAAGTCTAAAGATGCAGACAATGGTAATTGCCTGCAAAGCAGATTTGGAGGGACAGATCCACCCAGAAGATGCGGCCCGTGTTGTAGACCAATACAGCAAGATTGCTGAAGTCTCTCAGTACTCGGACGAGGGAAAGAGTCGCATGCGTAAGGCTGTCGACATTCTTGTGAGACAGATCATTACCGCGAGATGTGGGTGCACTGCCTTGCGAGTAGTCTCTTTGTTCGTCCTGACAATGGCGTTTCCATATGCACAGCCGGAAGACACAAAGACGCCCTTATTGACACCCATTCGCTGAGATTGGAGAGGAAAAAGATACCCCCTCTCACTGTTCAAACGGGGGAGCCTTTGTCTAAAGCTGAATTGGTACAGCATACCTCTCCACCCTTCCCTTCGCCAGCTCGGCCTCTGCCACGCATACCATTATACCCTACCTCCGTCCCTCCTTCGACATTAGCATTAACGAAAACCACATCTGCCTCTCAAAGGTCTTCAATCCGAGCACGCTCAATGAACGACATCTTGGCAGAACACCAAAAGATTTTTGGCATGTCGTCATATGAAAGCGACAGAGAGCGGGTCCAGCTTACTATCAGCAGCCTGTCTAGTGCCGCGGCTAAGAGTGTAGAATCATTTTCTAGTTTATTGGCTTCTGCAGGCGCTTCTCCATCGTCTCCGAATGCGTCCGAGGGCGCACTGAGACCCGCCGACGCCGGCGATGATAATGAACAACGGGAGGTCCGGTGAGTATCGTACAGTCGCGTGTATTATAGTAATCACTCACAATGTCAAAGGACATTGCCAACGCCCTGGGCAACTCTAGACGAGCTGCTGGAGAAGTTGTTCTTTTTGGCGATTAGCGGCGATGGTAAGTCGTGTCTCGAGAAAAGCGTGAAGAACAACACTTAGGAAGATTATGCAGATCCTCCGTTTATTGCACACTTTTTCCTGACATATCGTCGATTTGCCACGCCTAGGAGTGTCTTGCTGGGCATGCAGAAACGCATGAATGAGCTACGTCAGCCTTGTGGAGATGTCACATTGGCATGCTTCGCACAAATGCGGTGCGTCGCTTTCCTATGCTTTCTCTCTTATACAGCTCATGTCATTTCTAGTCTGTGCAACCTGCTTGAGCAGTGGATGAAGGACTACCCGTCTGACTTCGCAGTCCCTGGAACGTATGGTGCGCTGAACGCGTTCGTCAGGCATCTCCTTTCGCACTCGCACACTTTGTCGTATGGTTCCGACTTCTTGCCGTTTCTTGAAGCTCTTCCGGCGCTGAGTGACAACGATGCCGCATGGGCGTTGAAAGCGGATGAGTTTGCCGAGAGCGACAACGAAACGGACAGCGTATTCGACACAACTCAAGAACGGGCCGAGATCGATTTTTTTTCTCCCCCGTCAATTTCGCAACCCAAAGGCAGCGCATCTGAACCAGCGAGCAGTCCGCGTGCGGCTGCGCGCGAGCGACGTTCGAGTCTGCCGCTGAGTGCAATGGCACTCATCAAAACGCCTCTATTGAGCACCACATGGTACCAACGTGCGGATGAGCAAAATGGACCCTCGGCGAAGGAGATAGTGGCGAGACTGCAGAAAGTTGCCGCGGCCCTTGCTTTGCACGAGGCTGACGCTATTGCGGGTGAAATTACTCGACGTGAACTGGAGTTGTTTTTAAAAATAGAGGTGAGTAATATTTCCCCTGGCTTGCTCAGAACATAAATGGATAAGGAATAAAATACAGCGTAGAGACTGGTTGCGGCATAGTCTTATACCCGGGAAGAAGGACCCAAATTTTGATCCAATATCAAAATTTAATAATAATTACAATGAATTACACGAATGGTATGTACATCTTGTGCTATAGAATTGAATTTGGCTGAAGTTCGACCCTTAATAGGGCTGTCTCTTTGGTCCTCAGTCACGACAAACCAAAAGGTCGAGCACGTCAGATAGAGAAACTGGTAGAGATTGCAGTGCGACTCCGCATGCTGAACAACTATTCTGGATTACGCGCTATTATAACTGCTATCAATCAAGCAACATACCCCGGCGACCAGTCCATGGAACTCTTCAAGACAAAAGTCGATTTACACAAGAAGTTTCTCAGCTCGGACATACTCCTTCAGACCACTCGGGCGCACCAGTCCTATCGCATGGCGTTGAAGAACACAAAGGGACCATGCATTCCTTCTTTGTGGGTTCCCTATTTGTGTAACTTCGCGTACTGAGAATACTAATCCTTATTACAATTCAAAGGGAGGTCCACACATCCGATCTTCACAGGGCCAACGAAGGTAACCCGGACACAAAGCCGGATAACCCTCTGAAGATCAATTGGGCCAAATACAACATGATTGGTCGATTCGTCGCGACCACCACTGCGCTTCAGCAACGCTGTTGCGGTCCGGACGGGTACAAGCTATCTGAAAACAAATACATCGGTCAGCTGTTTGATGTTCCTGTCATGAGCTACGAAGTCAGTTTTTATCCATTTAAAGCGATATGCCGTACTTGACTTTTGTTCTGTAATCGCAGATGCAACAGGAACGGATTGCTCAACCTGCTGATGACGGTAGTGCTCCACCTGGACCTGGTGTACCGACAAATTCTATCGGCAATCACTCGAAAGAAGCGAGTGTTATTAAACGAATCCTGCCATGGTAGTCCGCAATTTTTTCTTGCCTATCTTCGTCCCACTTTATTTCTCTGCTAACGATTTCAACACGGGACACGATCTTACGACATTCATGATGCACGTCTCATCTTTGTTTATATTTGGCATGTAAAGCTTCATTATCAGCAACTCTGGTTGTTTAGAACCTTTCTGTAGTTGTACATGTTTCGCTAGCTGTTTTTGCACCGCTCTTTTAATGCAATGTAGGGCGGCTTGAAGATCGTTGATCGACATGCCTGCCACTTTGAGAATGCATTTAAACCCCGAGCCGCAGCCACAATCGATTGTCCTTCGCCGACTCGTCGACTGTCGGACAGCAGCCTTCACTCTTGCTCTGAGTTATTACCATGAGTCTTACTTTGGAGCGACCCAGGGTGCTGCTTACCGTATGCGCGCCCCATTGTGCAACTGGTAAACAGCTCACCGATTCTCACAGAACGACGACGGCCCTCCGGGAATAGATTCCCCCTACATTTTTGGTTTTGCTCAGCATTTGGCAAGAGATCTAGGTTATATCCATTCTACATTAAATATTCGAGCGTACTGCCTGACCTCTAACGCGGAAATAGGGTGGGACGTCAAAGTTGTTATCCCGTCCTCCCAGAAATCTTGGATAGGTATTTTTTTAAACAAGTCGTTCTCACCGTGAAAGCTCAAGCTGGACCTACTAAATGACGTCTAGGGAAGGCATACCATATCAAAGAAATAACCAAGGGGAGATACTTTTATCCCCGAGATCCTGGTATGCGAGAGATCTGGGAGCCTTTTAATTTGGCTCAATAAGCTGATAAGCTACTTTCTGCACGGCGTGTAGATGGAATTGGTGAGACGTCCGCTCTCTCGCGCCCCCTCAAGATAGACGAGGGTGAATTTGCGGAGTGGATCCTACTTGATGGTGTTTGTACTTACCTTGGCACCTTTGAGGGCGTTGACATTGAGCCATGCTCCGACCAATTTATATATAGACACCAGCGACCTGTGCCAATATTGCACTACATAACCTATACAAGGATAAGATTGACCTGGTGGTTAGTGAGCATCTTTCTTAACGATAACTCATCTTTTTAACTGCAGAATACACAGATATCAGGTCCAAATTTTGGCCGTAATTCATCTGGTAAGGAAACCGAACAAAAAGCTCGGAGTAGCGAAACAGATTTACATTATTCAAAACAGCTGCGTTCACCCTTTCGTCCGGTACTATTGGTGCTGCACTTTCGTCGTCGCTTTCCCACTGCCGTTCCATCGCACTATCATACGGTACAGTACAGAGGCCCGTTCCACCAGGTCTTTTCAAGCCCGCACATCGACTTGCCGGTCAAATAATACAGGGCCTCTGGTTCAAATGGGGCATGGATACAGGTAGCACGCGTAATGGGGAGGTTGATTTATACAACGTAAACATCCCCATGGCGGATACCCTTCTCAGCGATGAAGGCATGCGCATCGTGTGGACGACCATCTGGCGAAATGCGTACGGCCGGCTCTTCAAAGCGCATGCGCTTGATTCGGGAAGTGTCGACAAAGCTCCCGATGGCGGACCGGACGCACAGCTCTCCAATGACAAGGGGAATCTTATAAATCAGTCCGAGGACTCCAGCACCATTTCAACACTTGCGTCTTCACAAGTGCCAACCATCAACATGGATGCCCTGAATATGAATACCGCCCTCGCCGCAAACCACGCGCCGGAGCTCGTCTTCGAGTTTGCACCGGATATGAGTGGGCTGATCGGCCCGCGCATTGCGGCACCAGTCGGCTCTGACGCATGGGCGATCGAGCGTGGCTGGGCGAGCGTGACACCGCTACGCGCGAGCTTCGCTGAACCACCACCGGGAATCGGCTCGAGTGCGGAAGACGTATCGTACACAGAGCTGGAGGACGGTCTAGGGGCACAAGGAGTTAGGCTGTTTAAACTGTGAGGGACGATCGAGTCGGTGTATGCGCCCCATTCTTTACTGTCAGTGTTGAGGACATTTCGCGGAGTCATTGAATTTAGACTTACAGCGAGTGATTGAAAATGTCGTGTTGAATGCGTGAGGTCTTAGTGTGGGCCGATTCTGTGAGTCTTCTCTAAAGGCAATCCGACTGTGCGTCTACTACATGTCTACTACCCGGCTTACTAGCGACGCCCTCTTGGCTTCTGCGCGTGTTCACTTCTTTTGGCGCTAATGAGTCTGCCGGTGCTGAGGGTCTGGGGTTTCGCGGTTGCGAGATACCGATAGGCTCATGCAATCGCGGCAAGGCAAAGATGTATGGACGAACTTGAAGCTGTACTTCTTGAAACACTCTCGGACACGTTTACTTCGGTTGACCGCTAATTCAGGCCCCAAAAATTTCTGTTGATACACGTTGCGAAGTCCTAGTCTGCGGCCGGATGCTTTGTCTTTATTATTTTATTTGCTTTCAATTATTTTAGCAAATGCTGGTGACCTGGAGGCTCACCCGGGCCCGTTTGTTTTTCCGCAGACGCGCGGCGCGTCCGGACATCGTGACTGCGATCTGGCACGCGTCTCGGGCGTGCGGCTTTGCTGAACACGTGGAAGTCACGGTCTTTCGGTCGTGTTTGAATTTCGTCCTTATTCTCGTTTCCTTACTATCAAGTAGGTGCCACGACAAAAATATCAACGTCCTTGTACCCTCCCCCCTTTTTCTCACCGCCTGCACCGCGGACAAGCCTGCATCGGAGATCCCGCGCACAGATTAGCCGGCATACTAAGGCAACTGACTGCCAGTTATCACCCAAGTCATGGCGTTAGCGCGAACTCAGTGGACCTAGAATAAAGCGAAAGCGGATAGCGATTGTTACAGAAGTCCGTTGAATACATGTGTATGCAAGATCAATCAAATATCAACTCCAGTCAAAAGTGTGTTTCCGTGTCCGTGTCTTCGAGCGGAGATCCCTTATACTGGAAAGGTCAGTGTTTGCGAAACAGCGCTGGGAAGTCTTCCATGCTGACGAATAGCGAAAGTCAATGTACATCCTTCAATAGGAAACCCCTGTACCCGTCCGGCCTTCAGCGGACTAGCAACGCAGCGAAGCCCGTTAGCCAAGCAGCGAGTACCAAAGTGCCTAGTGAGGGCGTAGAATAGCGCCGCGGCGAAAGACTGGACACAACCCCGAAGAGGGACTGCTTCTGGTAGACCTTGAGGGTGTTGATACTCCACGAGGCGTTCTATTTTTTTTCCAGGAAGAACGGCAAATGAACGTCGGTCAAGATACCGATGCATGAGCCGAAAATTTTTCAGCGTACCACAAAATTTGTAGGGTCCTGGAGGTGATCTTCACACGTCCCCGTGCACCCGGGTGTAGTAGCATAGGTGTTGCCTGCCCAGTCACCGCAAAAAGTGATGTCTGGCAATTTGGAAAATCGTGCGATAGTCAGTAATTATTCTTTTTAGACGATCGTCGGGTGCCGGCAAACGTACCGAAAATGATTGAATGGTTCACAAAGAACTCAAATGGGTCGCAGCCCCCTGGCGATAACGCCGCAGAAGGTGTTGTCCAGGTTGTTGGTTGAGGCTCACCATCAAGAATATCCTGAGGAATTGAAACGCGGTAGAAGTACCCTTTCAATAGCCGCCTGTATCAGCAAGAGGAATAGGTGTCGTCGATAGGCATTCAAAGAACCACGCACAAACTGCTATCCCGGTTTCGTCCCACAGCATTGCATACACGCCACCTCCCTGTGCGTCGAAGGTCTCGCCATAGGAGACACGGCTCCAATCGGTGATGCCACATCCGGCATTGTTATTGATAGATGCATCGCAATCGGTTTGACCCTGGTTTCGAGCATAATGAGAACAGGACGGTGCGGCGTTTATCATGCTCTGAATGCGAATAACGGGTGCTTACAACAAGGGATCCGGTAAAATTACCCGTGTCTTCGAGTGTGCACCCAGGGAGCGTGTGCCAGGTGACTTGGTTGTGGACGTTGTCATGCACCCCCTCAATAATATCGATCTCGCCTCCCTACACGTGAGCGAGTTGTTCATTCGGTCAAGCGGGGTAAAAAGCTGCTTGTGACGCACTGCCGGCCAAGTTTCTGTCGCACCAACAGTCCAGAATGCCGGCCACACACCTGGAAATTGCTTGTAATGAGCCGTGTACATATGCGTGTGGCGAGAGGAACGCACCGCAGCCCCAGGGGGCGCGATTCACATCGAGCACAAAAAGGCCTCCATTATATGTTTTATTGCTGGAAATGCGGACGCTGCATACGCAGGTAAAAGACGATCGGTTGTATTGATTATGATTTGGAAGACTATTACATCCGCAGTGTTCAAAAAACTCGAATGGCACACGCACCTGGCTCTGTTTTGCCCCGCCGGCAACCATGTAGTGTCGTCGCCTGACATTATTACAATATTATCGCTGGTGACGTACGCCAGACTCGAGTTGAAAGCGGTCTCGCGGTCCACGTAGCTGCCGAATGTAAGACGCGTCAAAGATCACTCGCTATCGTGAAAAGAATAGCCATACTCTACAAGACCACTGAGAATTATAGAGGTCTGTTTAGTGCGGTAAATTCTGTAAAGCTGCAAGGGACGCGTACTTCGTCGGGTCAGGGCCCGTGTAGAACGTCCAGTCGCTGAACCCCACATATTCCTCAGCTGATCTGTCTGGATGCCCAGCCCATAGGATATTATGTACTCACTCGAAGAATGTTTGACCCGCATATTCGTCCTGCATTATCCAGAGTGTTGTCGTCACATTTGAGCTCGTTGAGTTCGTTGACGTAGAGTTTGTGGAATTTGAGTCATCACGCTGGCGGAGGGAACCCGTCAGATCTGCGATGCTGCGTGGCACAGCGGCCTTGACGCTGTCGTAGAGGGAGTCGAGCGAGGACCTCTTGGGTAGAACGTTCAGGCCATCCGCAGCAGAGAAGAAGGCGGCGGCACAGAAAGCAGCACACAGGCGTCGTGCCATGAGCCTAAACAGGGAGAAAGATGTAGAGAAATGTTCGTGAGTTATGCAGGCGTAAGTACGAGCGGGAATAACAATGTCGTGATGTCGTGAGGAATAATGTCCGTAAAATGCACGTTGTTGGTGAGTGTGCGTGCGTGCAGACGGTGCTTTCCGAAAACGAAAATCCAACATATTGACGATACACAGCCACATACTCTGCCTCCGTCCTCCGCAACATCGTAAATGTCTCATTGTCTCATGAAATCTCACAGGGCCTCATCACTCTTAATCGGTCGCATGGCGGGTGTAAGCATGACATTGCGTATGCATATAAAAAGTGGTTGCGGGACATGGTTTGGGGCATGCGAGGAAGATAAATGGGAAACAAGGCATAGCAAGTAGCAGTACACCCAGTATGGCTTTTGTGCGTGTGGAGAGAGAAGAAATACAACATCCACATCCATGCCGGGGCGGCCTGCGCCAACGTCCAAAGCCCGCGTCCTTCCCACAACACGGAACACGAACGCTGGAGCACGAAGACCGGAATGAGGATGAGCTTTTTACTTGCCCTTCTTCTGGGGCTCCGCAGCCTTCACCTTCTTCGTCCCACGGAACTGGGCACACGGCTGGAGTCAGAAAAGTTCTACAGGCAGCGTGAGACAAACAAACGCACCTTCTTTGCACGGTTCTTGCGCTCCTTGCGCAGTTTACGGGAAGCCTTCTCGACCTTGGTCGCAAGGCCAGACTACAGTTGAAAAAACTCGTTTAGGGAAGAAAGAAAAGAGGCAGAGATATCACAAGTTGACGGATCGCGACGCACCCTGACCAACCGATACCTGGGCTCGAACTTCTTCTGCGAGGCTTCATCATCGTAGACGAGCGCGAAGCCTGTGCTGCGGCCTCCACCGAACTGCGTGCGGAATCCGAAAGTGACGACCCGGTTCTTGTCGGTCTTGTAGAGGGCAGCGAGCTTCTCATTGAGCTCGGCCTTGGAGACGTTCGGGCGCGAGGGGTGCAGTACGTCGATGACCATCTGGCGACGGGCCAGGAGGCGGTTCGTAACGAATTTGCGGGTGCGCAGGGTGATCGGAGCGGAGGGATCCTGCAAGACAGCAAATAAGAACACAAAACCAGTGTATGGAGGCATGCTGCCGCCGCCCGCGCATCATCCAGACACCAGACCCGCCCATCCACCTCGAACCAGCTCATTCCAACGCATCGTTCAAAGCCAAACGGTCCAGCAGCATCCGTCGAGCGCAGGAGGAGCAGAAACTCACCATTTTGAGTGGTGTGGGTGAGCGACGACGACGCCTCTTGCTTGTGGGCTGCCTTTGCTTTGGATGCTGCCTGCTGCTGGCTCCTGCACTCGGCTCGCGCGTGGACCCTGACACCGGTCTCCCCTTCGACTCGCGCCTCCGCCACTTACTTGCATGCCATTTCAGCATTTCATTTTAATTTCTTCTTCCTCAATCTCAAATAAATTTACAGTGCTAATGCGAGATATTAATAAACGAAAGCAATGTTAATCAACAAATACAAGGGTCCGTCTGTCCGACTCCTACTCCTCCGACAACCACTGGTCGGCTAGCGGACCAGCGTACGGCACATAGAACCGCGTCAGGTTGTTCTGCGCCGCGTCCACATAGGCTCGGAATCTACAAGGGGGGAGACACGGGTAAGCATTGGACACGACCTGCGAGACTCCGACACCCACGCCAAGAAGACTTGTACGATAACAATCCATATTGTAACGAGCGTGTTCAGAAAAGACGGGAAATGGACCAGTGCGCCAAATATGCGCAGAAGCACGAGCGGGGTGGTGACAAGCGCGGACTGGTATGCTGGAGCGAAGGCGTGTTCAGCGTCTTTATGGAGAGACTGAACGGGACTGGAGCTCACCGTGAAACCGAACGTAGTCGTTGTGCGTCTCCAGCACAAGGCAGATAAGAGCTGCCAGGGGTATGTCAGGACGAAGGCATGCATGTAGAACATATATGCCCACCCGAGATCGGCCCAAGCACATATGCAAATGCTGCGAGCAAGTCTACGCGCGTGCCGAAGCGCGTTTCCCACTGACTCGCCGGAGTGTCTGCCTCGGTGTCATTGCCGAAACCGGTCAGCGGGGCACCGCCGGCACCGCCGCCATACGCATTCCCGAGTGTTGGGAGGCCGCCAGATTGGTACGAGGACAAGTCGGGCTGGGCGGGAAACCAGGGACGGACAGCCGGTGGTGTGCGGGAGGAGGAAGCGACGTGGGTCGGGTCGTCGGGCGGGGGAGTCTGCGGGGAGATGAGTACGGAAATTGATACACAGAGACGCGGCGCAGACTGACATAGGGGGCGAAGGTGCTCGCGAAGCTAGAGCTCGTGTTCATGTCGCCGCGGGGATGTGCGCAGTGCAGACGGTGCGAGTACAAAGGCTGGTGAGCATTAGATAATCACTCGATTGGATAATCGCCTCTGGGGAATGCCCGCGTCGTGAGTTGAAGGGACGCCCTCTCGCTCAGGGTCTATTCTGAGCCTGCTCGAGACCGCCGCAGACACCGTCCGCAAGAATCAAGACCACCAAGTCGTTATCCTCAAGGTGAGCCGCTGTTTCACGCCGTGCGACGTCCGGCTCGTCGTCTGCATGCTGCTGGTCACTGTCCTGACCGACGGGGATGGCGGGGTTGGGCAGTACTCGACGGATGGCCGACTAGCGGCTTGGATGCCAGGCTGACTTGTACTTTTTGCACTGCAGATGGGCGCGTACAAGTACATCGGCGAGCTCTACAAGAAGAAGCAGTCGGACGTCCTCCGTTTCCTTCTCCGCGTCCGCTGCTGGGAGTACCGCCAGCTCAACGTCATCCACCGTTGCTCCCGCCCCTCGCGTCCCGACAAGGCCCGCCGCCTCGGCTACAAGGCCAAGCAGGGCTACGTCGTCTACCGTGTCCGTGTCCGCCGTGGTAACCGCAAAAAGCCCGTCCCCAAAGGTGCCACCTACGGCAAGCCCGTCCGTCAGGGTGTCAACCACCTCAAGTTCCAGCGCGGTCTCCGCTCTGTTGCTGAAGAGCGTGTCGGGCGCCGCTGCGGTAACCTCCGCGTTCTCAACTCGTACTGGATCAACCAGGACGGCGTGTACAAGTACTACGAAGTCATTCTCGTTGACCCGAATCACAAAGCTGTAAGTTGCATTGCTCGCCCCGCGAGTGAGAACAAACGTCTGACCCATCTTGTTATTCAACAGGTCCGCCGAGATGCCAGGATCAACTGGATCACCAAGCCGGTCCACAAGCGCCGCGAGGCACGCGGTCTTACCAGCATCGGCAAGCAGGTGTGTTTCTCAAGTTTCGGATTAAACGAACCTCCACGTAACCTCGTTTTCCTCAGAACCGTGGTCTCGGCAAGGGTCACCGCTACAACCACACTCCGGCAAGGTCTACCTGGAAGAAGCACAACACCCTTTCCCTTCGCAGGTACCGATGAAGGGTCTTTTTTCTTTTTTCCCCCTTTTTGCTTTGCATCTATGCTCCAAAACTACCTACTCTCCCGCCTCGCATGTGTATGGGCCCTTCTCTTCACTTTGCAATACATGTGTATGCCCTTCAGCTGATACCCTTGTGTGGTGAGCAAGCAAAAAACCGAGTCCCTGGTATTAGTATCACTAGCAGCTACAGAGAGTAAAGGGGTATTACTGGGGAAATATTGACATGAAAACAAAGCCAAGTGCAGTGCGTATAAGTTTGAAAACCCTGAGATATAGACACAATGCCAAAAAGGGGGGATCTAAAAAATCAAAACCCGGCTTTCTTGTGAATAATTTCAGGATCTTCTTGATACTCCTCTGCGGACACCCACATCTACAGAAAGGAATAGGTTAATGCATTCTGGCGGCAAATGAATACACGCTGCACCTTCTTGAACGCATTCAACCCTGCCAGGATTGAGCCGCCAATCCATGTCGAATATTTTCGCTCTGGGGGCGCATAGATCTTGATCTTCACATCCTTTACGGCAAGCCTTTTCACCTCATTTAACAAGCGGTCACCAAAGCCTTCGATTCGATCAGTTTCGATCCTTAAATTAAAGAAGGTCAGACCTACCTTTGCACAGTGTGCTCCCGCCACTAAGCACGATGTTTGAGAACAGACTCTTCCGAAGGTCGAGATCCACGCGGTTTATCGAGTCAACAACCACCTGGTGTACACCAGCGTATTCCTGCCCGATCAGTTCAGGGTTGAACAGAATTTCGGGAGCGCGGAAGCGCTCTGCGCCGAGCTGATAAGTTGATTGAAGAACACGTTAATGGTAATCTTCGGCCGACTACAGCCCAAACCATGGCGCACCTGGATCGCATTGCCATCTGGTAAACGGAACTCCTCCGTGCGCCCAGCAGTGTCTTTTTCTTCCTTCGCGGGGTTGGCAGCAATGTAGCAGCACTTCTCCTTGACCGTGCGCACCACTTCGCGCTCAGCGGACGTGTGCAGGTGGTGGCCTGCCTTGCGCAGGAGCAGCTGTAAATGATCCGTCACGTCGCGCCCCGCAACATCTACGCGCCGAATGGCGTGAGGCATTGAGAAGCCTTCAAAGACGGGCACAGCATGCGTCACGCCGTCGCCTGAATCGAGCACAATGCCTGTTGTGCGGCCGGAGGAGTATCTGCACGATTAGCTGATTAATAAAAGCTGTAGAACGCGTTCAGTGCAGACATACAGAGAGAGAACGGCTTGGACGGAGGTAAAAAGAGCAGGAACGTTGAATGTGTCGAAAAATATTTGCGCAGCGATGTCTCGATTACTTCGCGGATTTAGCGGGGCCTCTGTTAGTAGTACGGGATGCTGTATATGCAGCCGTAACTGTGAATTTCGTCCGGAGGGCAAGGACAGACGACGCGCACCTCTTCACTCAGCGTGCCCAGCTCCTCTGTATATACCCAGTTCCATATGCGCTCCATATCGTCCCAGTCTGTTACAATGCCATGTTCGATGGGATACTTGATCTTCAGCAGCCCGCGGAATTCCTGTGCTTTACGCCCGATGAATGTCTCGCCCTCGAGCGCGCCCGCCATGACGCGTATGTGTTTCGGACGGCCAACGCTGTCGTCGGGGGCGCGTTCATCAACGCGATACGGACATGACGAGTAGGACGGCATACGCACAACGACGGAAAGAAGCATTTCGGGTGATCCTGGCCAGCAAAGCCCGCCTTTATGGTGCCGGAGCCCTGGGGACAGGAATGCAGAGGTCGTTCTAGTTAGCGTCGGTCGCGGCCTGCGGGGGGATGGCATATCCACGAACGTTGTCGATTACAACCGGCTGGTTCGTCAGCACGTCGTCGTACTCTGCCGACATCGTTCAGCACTGTCTGGTGCGAGGGAGAGCGGGATAGTATGAGCGGAATCAGAGAGTCGGGACTCGACGCGTCGTCACGGCCAGCCGAGCTCGGGCTGCTGCACGCGCTCACGCTCGCGCTCTCGACCTCTACTTACTCAGACTCGGACTCGCCGTCGTCGTCGCACAGCGTGCTATGGGCATCCGCCGTCTCTCACCGCTTGCGTTCAACTGTCTTGCAACAATTCTCCTTTCCGTGCTCCTGACATTGTCCCTAACTGTGCGCGCGCGCCTGACTGCAGTATACTACTGATACCTTAACGCTTCTGACATCCGGCCATCCAGACTCCAGCAGAGGGCGCACTGCTCGGGCACAAATGGGAGGCAACGAGCTTCTGCAAATGTACTGTCCTACGTGTCTCAAGTCGCCGGTGCATCTATAACTTACTCTGGTATCCAGGCATCTGCTTCGGCACAAACTACACGATTCTGCACCTTGATCTTCCCGACAACCCGAGCAAGCCGTGCCTCTCGTGCACGAAGCAATGGTGTATCAACCAGAACCTGCCAAAGTGTATGGGCGCGACCATCGGCGACCCAGATCCAGACACCGCTACAGGGAAGGAGGGGGATGTTGAAGCTCGGTGCTTCCGTGTGTATTAAGGCTTTTCCTGTGTAAATGTTATGCTTATGGATTTCATTCGGTTCCTACTGCGGACGTTGTCGCATGCCGATAGAACGAGACTCGCCACGCGACCAGCTTATTGTTACGATCTTTCTGCTCACAATCTTTGGTTTGCTCCTTGGCGCAGGCATAAAAGGCAAGATGGTAAAGGCAGGCATCGACACCAGCATAAATTGGAACACTGGGAAAAGGTGGTGGGAGGTACATACATCGTCACGCGAAGGAGACGAGGCGCATATTAATCATTATGTTTACAGACACTGTTTCCTCGCACGCAGCTAGACGGCATCAACCTGGGCGACCGAATTAGCCTTGCACGACGCTCGCAAGACAGTGAACGACGGAGGGAGGAGTACACAGGCGTCGGTAATGGTGATTTGTGAACGTTTCTGCCACCGCGTATATTTACCAGAGAATATCCACGATCTTTCTCCTGTAACTTACCTTCTCCCTTGTATATGTTTTGGATAATGTTACGTATCATGTAGACTCTTTTTCATGGGTGCAGGGCGTGTTCGGCGCGCAACCGCCAAGAGCAAGTTACGTGCCAGGAACTGAGGTAGACAGAGTGCTGCGGGTCCCGCTTGAGTCCCCACCACGACGTTCATGCGAGTCTCCGGCCTTCCGACACCAAACTAGGGTTGCAGCCGGCGATATTACAACATGGGATCCTTGTGTTCGAAACATAGCACGCACAGCGGGGGCCATACGGTCCTCGGCAGCCAGCCGGGGTCGACACTTGATGCCGGCACTGGTGCGAGTCCGCGCAACGAGACCGCTGAGCAACGCCGAGAGCGCATGCTGGCGGCAGCGAAGGGGCGGCAGCAGAAGGTACGTACACACTAGTACTGTAGCGAGCAGAGTGCGGGTGTCTCAGCGGCCGCGCAGGACATCGAGCGGCTGGTGAACAAGAAGAATCCAGCAGCGGGGCGTCTGGCGTCGAAGGTGAACAAGCCCTACAAGCCGACTGCTCAGAAACAGGCAGACGAGCCACTGACGGTACGCGTCGTACCCATTAATTCTGCTCTTCAGCCGGTCGTCTCACCGTATCGTCTTTCCTTACAGTGGGACTAGGATGTCGGTCCCGGGTTGTGTGTATGAACGCGTATTGGATATAGGGATAAAGAACACTGCTAATGGCTGGTGGATGTAATAACGATATACCCATATATTTCTGTGTCCTAAGAGTAAAGCGGTAGAGTGACCGAAAACAACGGCTGCATGTATGCTGCAGTCGTGTAAGATTCGTCCCGTGCGTGACACGTACTACCATACCATCTTGTTTGCGAACGGCGACGACGACGGCGAGACGCGTTGCATGCTGTCGACGGCCGTGGATGACTACTGACTGGGAAAAGGTGCTATGGAAGAAGCTGCCGTTCCCCGACAACCATATACCCGCCTCTTTCCTTTCCTCTCTCAGAAGAAACGGTGCGTCTGCTGAACTGTCTCGACCAGCACGCTGTGGCCGACGTCTGTGCAGATAACTTTCTTCCGTATACCTACTGGCCCCTTGCTCTGGCGGCATGCGCAATAACGCAGCATGTTTCATCCGTCTTCATCTTCCTCACCGTCTTCACTCGTTTGTACGACGAGAACTGGGACCCTCGCATACTGGTTTGGACTTCAGTGTGCATGTTCATAATTGGATTCGTCACTTGGGAGCTCTCGGAATGCTTCATGTTTGGATATGCGATGGACAAAGAACAAAGTGAGCTCGCCCACGTTAGTTTTTCTGCTGGCATCTGATCAATATTAAGGAGCCAAGGCTCTGAAGTCCTCTATCCTGGTATTCTTAGCCCTGTTGGCCTTGTCGCCTGTGTTGCGGACTTTGTCCGCGTCGACGTCCTCGGACTCTATCTGGGCGCTGACCGCATGTCTTTTCATCGTAAACATATTATTGGCCGATTATGGTCCCTCCAGGAGCGGGCGGTTAAGTCGCGAAAGGTGCTATTAGGGGTAGGCTCTTGCGTCCCCAGAAAGTACTTATAGAATGCTCTTTCTGCCGCAGGTTGACTTCTGTGTTGTCGATGAACGCAGCTATGTCTGCATCGGTCGTTCTGGCTTCACGGCTCCGCGATGACATATCTGTCTTTGCCTTAATGCTATTCTCTATTCAGATGTTCGCGCTCTTGCCCATCTTGCGGACACGACTGCTTGTGCGAGTTCATTCCAGCCATCACAGACACCTCGTTAACATGCTCTTGCAGCTGATGTCGCCGCCGCTAAGGGCCTTCCTGACACTGTGTTTTGCAGGTGTATCAGTCTACCTAAGCTCAAGGGTTTCCCAGCTCGTGACCACTATTCAATGTGCGATGCTCGCCTTCATTACCCTCGGAGCTCCTGGTGTGCTTGTTTGGGCGCAAAAGTTTAAGAAGTGAGTAAGGTCCTCTTTCATCTTCGCATGCTGACTCCTTTGTTCCTAGCGAGATTCGGGGACCTTGGGATGTTGCGGTACCTCAAGTGCGATAGCTGGATGTCACTGATCTTGTGGGAATGGATTGCGGCCTTCTTCCCAAGTTCTGTACCTTTTTACGCGATGTTCTACTATCGTACATGCTGCGGAACTGAGGTCATGTTCGCAAACAAGGCGGTGTTCATATGACAGAATTTGATCAGGAGAACGTGAACATCTCTGAGTGGTCAGCCAAGATTAGATATTCCTTTCGTCGCATTTACTCCCCTGCATAAGGCAATTCTCCAGCTCAAGACATTCTCATGTGGACTGTTCTCATGTTCCTTGTACATGCCTTGTTGCTGAACTTCCCCTGGCTAAAAATCATCAGACCGTGGCATGCGGCGTGCCTCGACTCAGGTTTGATATCAGGCACGACCTTGTCGAATTGTTTTGTCATATACATAAGGGGGGAACCAGGCTAAATCCTCCGCTGATAATTTCAGTGTTAGAGTTTTACGGTTGAACAGATACCGTATGAGGTCATCCACTTATCCCCGAGAGCATGGCTCAGCATCAGCTTACAACTTGCGGATACCAAACCAGCGGAGACTAGATGCTCCGTTAGATGCTCGTGTGATGCACCTAAACTCGGTTGTCTTCTTTTCTCTTGGTCTCCGTGTACCACTTCCTTGGACCCACGATTCATGGGATGCCGGTAAATATTAGGATGGTCGTTAATAGGTGAATCAGACACCTGATACATATACCATCCCATTGGTGAATCCTATTTATTCTTCTGTGAAGAACAAGCCCGTATCTCTAGTAAGAGCTCGGCAGAGGTACTTTTAGTTCTGGCAACCGTCCCGTGCACATCTCTTACCTTGCCAAGGACTTTTGTACCAGCAGCCGCTACGGGAGCGTGATTCTGGCCGACTATAAAACCGCGGTACGAGTTTACTCTTCGCCCCTTTGTAGGTCTTCAAAAAATCATGCATCGAATACCTCTGTTGCTCTGGCTTACGTTTTATCTTGTATTATTTCCCCCTCATAGTGTCGGGTGCGTGGCCGGCATGGCTGACAGGTCCATCTGGTGTTATTAATTGTCTGTACATCTCAATGTTGGTTGCTTACATTTCCTATCCTCAGGAAAAACCTCTTCGAGCATGTTCTTTACTACAGCTTCAATTTGTGGCTGCTTCTAATATATTCCGCAGGCCGCGTGTCGCGAATGATCGTGGGTGAGCGCGGTGATTTTCGTTGGCAATAGTCCACCCCGTGGTTCTTAACCTTTCACAACCCAGATCGGGCGATAATCGGAGCTCGACTGAATCTGTCTCGTCAAGGTGGTTACTTTCGCAGAACGAGTCGGACATTACTTACTTACGGCTAGATTTGTGTCCAGTACATTGTCCGACAATCCTGGACCTACGGGGATCGCCAGGTCTACGTCTATAATCTTAATGTACGTCAACACGCACGAACCAAGGCGCTGCGGACGATTGGCTAATGAGTACGTGAAAGAACGAGCCTGACCATCGTCACCCTCGTGTAAGACGGCTAATCCCTTCGCCTGCTAAATACCACCGAGTTACTGACAAGGATGCAGGCCGTCTGACGCAGTGTCCTCACCAAGTCAGACCTTTTCCCCGCTTGCGACGGCCACCGCCGCGCCCCGTCAGATTAGTGCTGCTTCGCGTCGTAAGCAGTCCTTCGATCATCATACTCGTTGTAGCATTGCTGTTCTCGCTCATCTTTGTTCGCACAGGACACCATTTACCGTTCCCCTGGAGCTGGCTGCGTCGATAACAGACTGTTTCTTTGTTGTCGATGTCCGTTGTAAACCTAGTCGGTATCAAATGCTTCCAAGGAATATGTTATGTTATCGTGACACATGGTAGATCTTCCCGACACTGGAAATAGGTACGCATCGATTCGGACAACACATGCCTGACGCTTAGGCCCAGGATCAGGACTAGAGCGGAGATATCGCAGCGAAGCATGTCAATGAAGCGATCTATTTGCCTATGTCTTGTGTTCTTCTATGGGTAGCCTCGGACTCCATAGCTAAGCGCAAGAAAGCGATTGGCGCCGCCCTCCTCTCCGTTCATTTCGAGCTTGGGAAAATTGCAGTTGTTTTTCAGTTCTTTCGGTCTCCTGAGCATCTATCTGCGGCGATAATCGATCCTTCGCATTTCATATCATAAGAAAAGGAATCTCGCTTGATCGGAAAGGTACGAAATGAAACTAAGAAGAGTACTAGAACTTTATAAGCGAGAGTATGTACAATACATTTATTTTTTGCTCATTAGAGGGAAAAGGAAAATGTACATGGCTTTCCGATGAGAAATCAGGAAGATAATGGCCTAAAAAGCAGACTCCATGGAAGTAAGATAAAAAGAAACATGGTGAAGAATCCACCTCCAGGGAATTCATAATATGACCAACTCCATGTACAAGTATTACATTACATTGTATTCGCGTTGCAGGCAAGTGAAATGTTAAAATATGTACCAGAGCAAAATAAGATATGTGCATACGCGGAGGTCTACAGGAAACCCGCGGAAGAAACCTTCAACAGGACAATCAGAAAGGGGGAAAAAATAAGTGAGCGAGAAAACCGCAAGGGCAACCTGCGATGGTTGGCGCAGATCGTTCAAGCATACATTGCATGTCGCTTATACTTACAGCATAAAATTCTTGCCTAGAAACATAATGGAGAGAGAAAGAACTGGTCCACGCGCTAAGAACGTAGACCGTCATCTTCGTTCAGCCTCGGGCGTTTGTTGGGGCTACTGGCGATGCCTAAACCAATGGCACGAGCTTCAAGGGCGCCCAAGGCCATTTTCACGCCACCCTCTGTTGCCTTCTTGGGGCGGGTACGTGTCCTGCGCAATGCCCCGAAGGCTTGCGCCTTAATGACTGCAAGTGTACTCGAGATAGGCGCATGGCTGGTCGGTGATGGCGAACGCGACGATATTTCGCCCGTATTGGACTGGTCAGTGTCTCGTCGGCGGCGCACTCCGCGTGACTCACTGCCCCCGTTGACACCCTGGCTGCTCTCGGCGACAGGCGTAACGTGCGGGTCCTCGCCTATTCGATAGGAAGGCATACCGCCGAGCATGGGCCGCTCAGGCACTGGATTCACTCGTCGGCGGCTCAAGCTGTATGCTGACACGTCGGCGGTTCCACCATGGAGGGTAAGCTCAGGGCCCGCACCCATACGGCGGTGATAGTCGGATTCGGTGCGCTCCTGGCTCTCGGTTGGAAAAACGAACTGAAACTGGGAATTGACGGATGTGGAGGAGCTAGTATGGGGGCTGGATGCGGCCGGCGAGATCGACCGGTCATTGTTGTTCATCATGTAGGGTACCGAGTCGATACCGGGTAGGACAGTTTTGTGTCCATCCATCATAGGACCTGGGTAACGAGGCCCGTAAGGTATATCGTTGGAAGTCATAGTGGGCGAGGGGATGAAGGCAGGTGAGTGAGATGCAGATCCATTCTCCCCGGCAGCAGGATCACTCCCAGGAGGTGCTGCTTGGTTTGTACCAGTATGCCAACCGGTGTCGCGAACGTGGCCATGCATATTATTAAAAGTATATTGATTCATTTTGGACAAACCGATGGCGGGTGCACGTCCATTCGAACCGACAGCCTCCCCTTCATGGTTCATAAAAGGCATGGCAGGCGAACGGTCACCATACGCGCTACCTGGTGCTTCCGCATAAGCGTTTTGCGGGAGGGAGACAGACGAGTCCTGGGAGTACTGCAGTCGAGGATCGAGGTTTTCGGAAGAAGGACCGGGATAGGGGATGGGATGGGCAAGCGGTGTTGTAACGGGTGTGCCAAGAGAGCTGCTGGACGTACCCGTTCCGTTAGGAATGGTGGCATAGGACGGGGGGGGAGGCGGGAAGTCGTCGAGATGGGGGTCATCGTTGGCCTTTCTTGCGTGCCACAGAGCCCTCAGATATTTGTCCCTCTCTCTGCTTTCGTGCCTGAGTGTCTCCAAGGCACTGGACAAGCGTGTGTTCTCTTGCCGCAAGTTTGAGACCTCGCTGCGGGACTCACGGCAGGAGTCCTGGAGCTGGACGACCACGGCCTCCAGGCTGGTCACTGTGAGGGGGGTGCTAGTCGTTCAGCCACAAACATGGGGACGGAAAAAACGGGCTAGAGAACGGACCTGTCTCTTCGAGGGTGGCGATGTAATTGGCGCGCCGAGCGCGGAACGCGGCCTGAGCATCCGCATTTTTCTTTTTCCTGAGGGCGGTTTCGGACATATTGTCTATTCTATCTGATGCTTGGGCATTAGAGTTTTGTCTTGCGGAAGAGGGGTGGGTAGGAGACAGGGAGTGCTGTGACTTTGGCATTCGCAGGCGGTAGCGACGGGAGCAGAGAGTAAGCGAGATGGGGAGAGCCGAGGGGGGTAAACGGGTATAAGTAAAGAAAAAAAAAGAGAGGGGGAAAAAAAAGGAGGCCAAATATGCACGCGGATACTAGGGACGCGAGGCAGGCGATCCGCGGGTACTTCAAGTGGTGGTCAGACTCGGACTGGGCTGAGCCTGCGCCGGGCGAGCTGGCCGTCTCTGGGCTCAGTCACGCCTGCCGTCTGCGAGCGTGTGCAGAAGAGTCGGGCTCGTGAGGGGGAGAAGACGAGGACGGGCAAGCGACGGCGAATGTTCAATGGGCAGCCGCAGAATGAAATCAGCCTGAAATGAAGCCTGCCTCCCTCGACGCCCGCCCCGGGTGACCGAGTCCGACTAGGCGGGTCACGCAGCCGTCACGCTTCACCCCCAGCCAATGCGCCCGTCACGGCTAATATCTTTTGTTCCTCCCCCTCCCCCAATCAATTCAATTATTCAATACATGTCCCCCCCCTTCCCTTTCCCTTTTCTTTTTCTTTTTTACGTCTCCGCATGCGGCCCGATCCCCCGGCCGCGATCCTGCCCCTACCCTTCCTCCCCATCATGGCCTGCTTCTTCTTCTTCGTCCCCCTCCATGTCAAACATCTCTAATTCAATTCCCTCCCCATCCAGAACACATGCGACCCGACGCCCAGCACGCCCATTCACTGCCAGTGCAGGCGTGCCCCCGGGTCCGCCTTTTTTAGATAGCTTCAATGCGCGGCGTTTCCGTATAGGCGCCGGCGCGCAGGCAACCTAGATTCGCAAACCAGATTAGAAGAAAACGAGGCACAGTCAGCGTGATCTCGGCGTGCCGCGCCCTTCTCGAACAGCTCACCTGCCCTTCCCTCACTTGCTTTATCGTCTCCGCCACGATGTCTTCCTGCCATAATCCGTTTACGTATCCGTCCGAGCCCACTGGCGAGTATTCGACGTCGCCGTAATCGACCATCCCAATCGTCTCCAGTCCTGCTTGTCGATCATGATCAGCGAAGCCCCCTTCTCCCCCGGCAGCGTAATGTGCTTGTTGTGAAACAGAGGGACCGACCTTCCCGTGCGTAGCTTTGATACACGACAACAAGGTTCTTCTCATCGAAGAAATTCATGTCGAAAATATGGAAATCATCGCCCTCGCTTGTCTCAGGAACAATATCCATCGCATCGCCGCCCTCACCCCGAGTTTTACATTCGAGAACCGCGACACCAACGCTGGATGCCGTCCTTGAGTTTTCCGCATGTTGATACGAAGCCCGAACTAGACACACTGCAACCCAGCATATATCAGAGGAAGAACTTATAAGCATGCGCGCGTCCCGTTACTCACGAAGCTCGCGGCAATTAGACAGCCCGTGCTCACTCTCCTGCAAGCGAATTGCTAGATGTTCGGTGAGCGTGCCAGTCTAAATAGAAAAGGCTTCTTTAGCGGCTAAAGCCAATCGTGTCACCAAAATCAGGACCTTCTCTTCACAAACCACCCGCGACCGGACGAGCTGCGATAACGATGAGTCGGCCACGCGGCTTTGCAATTTCTGCGCAGCTTCCATAGTTCGCTCGGGTATGTGCCATGTTTGACTTAAGGCTGCAGTCCTGGCCACCGCCTTTGCTGCCCGATCAAATACTTGCTGACACTTCTCAGCCAGCGCATGCACCAGCGCATCTAGATTTCGATCCAAGTGTGAAAGATCCCTTTTTTGCGTAATCTGCGAATGAAACGAGTCCCAACGGAATGGTGAACACTACTACATTCATCGGCAGGGGGCATACAACAAGTAAACCTACTAGCGGCCAAGTAAGTTTCGAAGGGTCCGCAGCATATTCGCGCGCGCGATCAATGACGGAACGCAGGTCGGTCGTGTGTGGAGCAACGATGCTGTCTGGAGAGAACTGGGGTACAGGTCCAATGAACCATCTGTCGATAGAGCTCACAACAAGACCCGACATAAGATACTCGTTAACTTCCAAAATATCATGGCGAGGCAATGGCGCTGTCTCTCGGTCGGTAGTACTAAGTCGAGCGGTCTCTGGATCGTTACCCATTGTTGGCAACAATATTAGCTAACAAAGAAAGGAAAACTATACCGTATCGCAAAAACATCATAAACTCCGCAAAGCGGTAGAGTTCCCGTCGTGCAGTCGCGGCGAGCCATGCTGCTATTATAATAGCCCGCGCAGTGAGGTCCAAGCATGAATCGATGTCACCGGTGGAGAATTCGTATTTTCCGTATATTTGCGGCCTATAATTTGCTCGTAGCGTCATCAGCCCTCAAATCACCTTTAATGGCGGGAAAGCGCATGCTAACAAGAGCGACCACCCTCGTAACTCCTCGAGCAGCAAGTGCAAACGCTGACATGCAGGCGCTACCCTCTTTTCAGAGTAATCGCGAAGTTTCAGAAGAGCCTCGCCTACAGTGCTCTCCCATTTTTGTAGACCCTTGACAACAAATTGTGAACATCAATGTCGGGTCTATAAAGATCCGGCGGCCTACTCTCTCGCTAGTGAGGTCTCCTGTCTGGTTGAAATCAGACAAGGCAGACGACGATTTACCCGTTGTGAGCAGCACTGTCAGATCGAAAATAGCGTTTTCTTCTTCTAAGAGAGAAATGAACAAGAAAACCTTGCAAGTCGGCTGTGGGATGACGTACGATTGAAACCAAACTGGCGCTTTTCGAGGCCTCGGACATAATTAGCGTTCAGTTCGCGCGCCCCTTCGTGTCCATCCCCTCCAAACCATGCCTTCCTCATCTCTTTGACCACCCGTATGGCGTACCAGGCCAGTTCCCTAGCTGCCGAACAACTTTCCGCTATATGCCGCGTTGACTTCGCATACAGCAAGGGAAGCTCGACAGACATGGGGGCGAGGTTGTTCAGAACAGGGGTTGGCGTGCTTCTAGGCCTGAATTCAGCATGAACGAGCAGCGAACTCTCCGCGTTGTTTTTCATCAACATCTTCGCTTCACAGCCCGGACCCAGCGTGATGGCGCCGAGGGGATACGATCCATCCAGGAAGCAATGAATTTGGCCTGCGTCGTCGATAGCAGCCAACAGGCTGTCCACGTTGGTGAGGTCCTTTTCATCAAGCTCCTCACCAGGCCTGTTGTCTCCCGCGCGGGGAGATGGTTTGATGGAGGCCGTAAGCGGGTCAGTAGGTAGCGATGGCCATGATGCTATAACGTCTGGGAGCGATGATGTCTTTGGGCTTTGTCTGGGTTGAGTTCCCTGAAAAGCAAACAGATCCGTCGTACTAGTAATCAAGCGAGTGAGAACTGGCCGCCCATTTCAGATGATGAGCTCACTTCAGCGGAAGAGTATCGTCCTGCAGGGGATCAAGTAGAGGCTGGGTCCTTATTATGGAGAGTGCTGAGCCTGTCTATCGGAATGGAGTAAATCTCCAAAGAATACTCAATATGTCCACACATACAATGATATTCGCCCGCCGGAATATGTCCGGCATATCACTCTTGTTGGATTTGCGCTCCCTCTTGAACCACCAGATTCCAGTTATACGGGGAGTGGATGGCGCAGGACTGGGCGAATGTTTTATGGACAAGGAGTGCTCTTCGCGTCCATCCTGAAGCGAATGAAGGCTGATACGGGAAGGGTGGTGGGCGACCACAATAGTCTGGCCTATACAGAAATAAAAGGCACATCATTGCATTATGACTCCCAAGCATCAAGGTCCTCTGGGACGAGGAAGACGAGACGCGCTAACCGTCGGGGCTCCAGTTCAGCGCCGTTACTTCACTCGGCGCCCCTGCATCCGCCTGGCTGCTCATATCAACCTCCCACTTCTTCGCGCCCTGCATCTTCCATAGGCTCATCTTATCTTCGGTACCGACGCGAGACACAAGCACGACGAGGTCCTTGTCTGGACAGCATGCCGTCACAAGTAAACGCGACTTAGCCTGGAGCCGCACAGTCGCGAGGGACGCGATGGCGGTTTCGTCCGTCATAGTCGAGGCGGGGATCTTGCACGGCCTACCCCTGTGTCCAATACAGCTTTGGGGACTGGGGGAAAGACTATGAAGGCGGCAGACTAAGCAAGTACGCGTTCACTGAGCTCCTTCCGTCGGCTTCACGCGTGACAACAAGTTCCTTCGCGTTACAGCACTTTTGTGATTGTCGGAATTAATCGACCTGGTCTTGCGTCGTTATGAAAAGCAAACAGCTTCGAGCAGCGAAAAAGACTGCTGCACAAGGACAAGCTGAAGGCTGCGATGTGGTAGGCCGTAGTATACTAATAGTAGCGGCAGAATAGCGGCTCACTCCGAGTCGGTCCTTGGCTTCTATATGCACGTGATCACTAAACGCGTCGGTGGCGACGCGCCCATCCATCTCAGCTGCTCCGAGAAAGAAAGAAAAAGAAAACTTGTGTAGCCAAGGAATAACAGTCAAGCTAGGATGTCATCGCTTCCCCTTCCCTTTGGCCCCCTTCTTCCTCATACCGCCGATCTTGTCGCTTTTGTTCGCCCTTACGCCTTCCCTCGCCCCGGCGTTCCCATTCACTTTCCGCTTTTCTCCCATTTCTCGGTCAAACACGCCCTTGCCTCCAGTCACCTTCCCCGTCTTCAGCTTCTTTTCGCGTTCCTTTCTCTTCGACTTCCCAGGTTTCTGCTGTCGCGTCTCGGGTATCCCGATTTTCGCCGGACGACTAGCCTTCTTTGCACTCCGAACGGCTGCGCGCACTGCTGCGGTCTCACCTACGTCTTCCTCCATGGCTAGTTTACGTCGCTTCGCACGGCGGGAAAGGCCGGAAAACTTGTCGCGCTTAGGCTTCGGAGCGGCCTTCCATCAGAACTCGCCAAGTAAAAGCGAACAATTCTTTGCGTACCTTGTTCGCGTCGACCATCTCTTTCCCCTTCCCTTTTATAGAGATGTTTAAGCCCGCGGCTACTTCGTATTGCGTTTTGCTGATTTCTAGCGCCGTAAAGGTGGTCAGAATTAGGTACGCCCAGGGCGAATTCATCATTGGGGGAATTGTCTCACCTCTGGAACCCAGCTTTTCCTTTTCCGACTGGAACCATGTCCGCGCCGGTCTTGAGAAGATCTCCTTCTCGTGCTCAATCATGTTCTCGCCCTTCTTCAGCTCCATCTCCGCCTGCCGAATTGCCTTTTCCTCTTTTTCTTCCTTTAAGACCTCCGTTATTTCGCCTTTGATATCGGCGAGCTTTGCGGACCAGATAGACACATGTTCTGAGGGAATTGTGCGGTGGCGGACTTTGTCTGCATCAGAAGAGTGCTTAATGGCGGCCTTGAGTATTTTACGATCAGCCTCGCCGACTAAAGTCACCGATCTAAGGAGTCAAAGGGGTTTATGCTTAGCATTTTGGGAAAGGCTGGGTCACGCACCGTCCTTTTTTACCCGCACGAGCCGTTCGGCCGACACGGTGTAAATATTGCGCGAGCTGTCCAGGCATGTCGTAGTTAATGACTGTCTCAATACCTTTGATATCGAGACCACGGGATGCAAGATCTGTTGCCATTAAAAAATCAACTCCACCATCTCGGAAGAGTTGGAGTGCACGGAGACGCTTGATTGTTCAGTGTCAGCAATATTTTCAGCACAAAGCAATTATATAAAAAGAACAAGAACCTGTTCCTGCGTCAAGTCACCATGAAGTTCATCAGCTTTCATCCCCAAGATTCCAAATACAACGCGCATTTGGTGTGCCAGTTTTTTGCTCCTGTAAAACACTATTACACCTTGCCTGCACGTGCGTTTGCATAGTGCAACTAGCAGCGCTGCACGCTCGGATTCTTTGCCCGCGCGCACGCGCACGAACTCTTGCACGAGTCCACGTGCCGTGCTGCGCTTGGGATCGACGAAGAGCTTTACCGGCTTATTCAGCGACATGCGCACGAGCGCATCGACGTCGTCAGTCATCGTCGCAGAGAAGAGCATTGTCTGGCGTGATGGAGGGCAGGCGCTGATTATCTCCTTGAGCTCATCCGCGAACCCATCTGAGAGCATGCGATCCGCCTCATCAAGAATGAGCACGTCGAGCGTGTCCAGAGCGAAGGACGGTGAGTTGCGCAAGTGGTCAATCAGTCGACCCGGCGTGGCGATGAGAACATCGGGGCGTGTACGGAGTTCAGCTTCTTGTGCCTTCAACGACAGACCGCCTAAGAAATACCTGCAAATTAGACTCAAAATGGTGATGATAAGATAAGAAACACGAACCAACAATTAATGAGACCCGTACATCCATGAATGCTGACAGCTTTTTACCCACGTCCGCGCATTGCACACCCAGCTCGCGCGTCGGAACAAGAACTACGCAACGCACTGCAGCCTTCCCCTTTCCCCGCTCTCGGTACATAAGACGCTCCAGTACGGGTATCATGAACGCGGCGGTCTTTCCTGAGCCAGTCACCGCATTACCAACAACGTCCTTCCCGAGGAGTGCGACCGGTATGGTCGCAGCTTGAATGGGAGTCGGCGTCGAAAAGCCAAGCGCAGTGAGCGCCTTGAGGAGTGGTCGCGAAAGCGACATGGTATTAAACGTTGTATGCGCAGGCTGCTGAGGAGTGGACGGGTCATCGGGCGCGGCAAAGAATGCAGCTTTGCGATCCTTCTCCGCTTGTGTCTCTTCCTCCGATTCTGAGCCGGAGGAAAACGCGCCGTCGTCTTCGTCCCCTTGCTCGCCTTCCTCTAAATCTTCTTCAGATAAGTCGTCTATTTCACCGCCTTCTTCGTCTGATGTCGCCAATGGGTCGTCACTGTCCTCTTCATCCTCCTCCTCCTCCTCTCCCTCTTCATCTCCGTCGCTAAGGCCCCCGAAGCTATTTTCTTCATCGTGATCGGGTTCGGGTTCTCGCTTGCGCTTCCTTGCCGCGTCCGTAAGCTTCCTCCGTGCAATGATATCGTCAACAGATATAGGTTCCTAACATATGCGTTAAAGAACTGCTCAGGTCCGTTGCAAATAAAACGCGTTGAAGAAATACTCACTCGTTTTGAACCCTTGACTAAGTCTGCCAGAGCATCCTTTCCATTCAACACGTCGTCGTAAACGTCCCCAGTAAGGTCGAACGTGAATTCCGGGTCAAGTGTGTCTTTGTCGTCCAGCATGCCCTCGTCGACAGTTTGCGCCTTCGCACCGGCCTTGGTCGCATCCCTTGTCTTCCCTTTAACCCTGGATTCCTTTGGGGGCTCGTCGCGGGCTTCCTCCGCGTCGGAGTCAATGGTCATAATCAAATCGTCGAGCGCCATGTCGTGCAAGCAGTCCTTGCGGTTGGTCCTGTTGCGTGCTAACTAACGCCGTAAGACGCTCGGAAATTTTATGCAATAATACCAATGATCGACGTCCTAAACCAGCATGAGGATCGTGATTACTCTGTATGCATTATGTAAGCTGCCGCTGAAGTTTGGGGCGTAACGCAAGGCCGCCGAAAATTACACTGATGCTGGTCCAACATCGCCCATTGATAAAAGTACCGTATCGTAACGAAAGCGTGGTAAGGATAGGGATGTTTAGCGACTATGAGTAGTGAAAGGAACGGGGAATGTCCAACGGGTCGAAGAATGTCTATGTAGCATAGCGAATGAGGAGATGCGTCCGGTTACAGAAAGGAGCAAGACAAGACCAAGTCAAATCTCATACCCCGTCCATGGGGGTTTAAAAACCGACTAAATCATGTCCATATCAAGCATACACCACCCACCATGCCCGCTGCGACTGCCAAGATCGTACTCACGCTGAGGGACAGCGCCCCAGCAGTGAAGCCGTCGTCCGGACCAAATACGCCGTTGGCGCTTGAAGCTCCCGGGCTGGGTGCCCCATTAGCCCCTCCGCCTCCACCGTCGACACTGGCGGTGGCGGTGGGCAGCGGCGATGCCGGAGCTGTCGACGATGATGATGTCGTAGAGTTCCCGTTTGTCGTGGAATTTCCATTCGACGTGCTGTTCCCAGAATTGCTCGAGTTTGAGGACACAGAAGAGGTGGGCACAGACGTGACAGTAACGACGTTCGTAACGACCTGGGTGGTCTGCTGGTGATTACCGTTGATGCCAATAGAGGTGCTGAGTGAAGTGAAGAGAGATACGCTCTGGGTGTTATTGCCTGAGCCCGAGGACTGCAGGACAGAAGGCGGCGTTAGGAAGGACGCGTTTGGTACGGGGTTTACGGACATACTCACCTGGGCGAAGGCAAACACAGGCACGGACAGGACAGAAAGCAGCGTCGAGAGCTTCATCTCTCAAATGACGGGAACACGTCGTGTATACTGGGTGACCAGGAGGGTGAGGGCGACGGCCGTGTCGGGATGCTCCCGAAACGGAAGGCAGTTTCGTGAGAATGCTGACTCAGGTGGTGGCTCGTGTCAGTCGCTCGCCCCTCGAGTCGGAGTCGCATATACTGCAGCAGCAGCAGATTATGTAATGGCCGCCCATCCCCCTCCCTGTCCGCGATCGCGATGCCGACGACCGTGGATGGACAAGACACACCGCCCGCGCTCCCAGCGCACGTCGTCACTCTCCTTCTTACCTATCTTTCTTCACTCGACCGCCCTCTGCCAACACACCTTCTTTCTGCTCCCCTTCGCCAGAGACACCACTTTCTAGGCCTGGCAGATGCTTTAGACACACCCCAAGACGTTGCCGCGTATCTCTCCTGGCCATCTGCCTCCATCTCCAAATACAACGCGCGTCGCATTGTCGACCTGCTTGGTGCCTTGCCCTCTCCGGATAATTTCGACCCCCTCGTTGCATATCCATCCAAGTACTCCTACGATGGCGACGCCATGTATGCGCACGCGCGGGTCTCAGTACACGGCGTAAACTTCAACAGTGCTGACGAGCTTCGGCTTGTCTTCCGCTGGGAGCCAGAGGATGGCGAGCACGCGCTGAACTCAGATGGCTGGAAGTACCATGACATGAAGCTCATGCCATTCCCCCCGGGAGCACTTGACGTCCCTCAATTCGCTCCGGATTTTACTGACAGCCCATCGCCTTCTGTCTCGTACCCTACTACGTTCGAGCCAAGGCCTTACCATACTGGTGTCGGTCCTGATCCAGACGAAGTTGCATATTGGAATTCGTATGGAGTGACCAGCTCTGACGATGACGAAGAAGGTGATTTCTTGCATCGCCCTCATGTCACTGGTGAAGGGGCCGACGACGAGAAGACTGAGGACGCCTACTGGGCACAATATGCCGACGTCCACGGTGAGTTAACGCACCTGGGCGTCTCTTGTGTTTCCTGCTGCTTGAATGCTCATTCTCCTATCTGCAGGCACGGCGGACTCCACACATCCCTCTCCTCTTCCGTCAAAGCGCAGATTGCATGACCCTTCACAGCCACTCCCAGGAGAATTCCCCACCTCCTCCACGCAATTCGACACCCGACGCGCCGATAGTGATGTCGAGCACATTGAACACTTATACCGCTTTTCAAGCTCACATGACGATCTCCCCCCGGCGGCGCTCACACGTCGGCTGTACGCGCTTAGCCCACGCGTGAGCCCCAGTCCCTCATCCGCGTCATTGGAACTTGCGCGCACGAATGTGACTGACGCCGACGCAAACTTTACGAGTCGTTTTGACTCTCCCAAGCCTTCACAGACTAGTGATGAGCCCACGCTCACGCCTCCTGCACACTCGCCGATTAAAATAGACACTAATATCGAAGCACCCCCTCGGGAGATCGTCCCAACTCCCTTTCAAAAATCAGATGAACACTCTTCGTCCGAAGCGGCCAAAAAGGCGGAATGTTTTGACGACGAGATTGGCCTGCGCGACGCAATCAAAGGCGTTTATCGTCTGTGGTCGTCGAGTTGCGGAAGCCGTAAGGTCACTACAGATGCCGTTCACCAAAAGGAGATGTTTTTACGCGCTGTGCGCGATGTTGTCTACGGCTCATAATTCTGTTTCTTCCCTTTCCCTCGCCTTTATCACTCATAAACACTTTGCAACTCAACCTGACTTTACAGATGACACGATATGGAGGACTTCAAGTGGCAATACCCAACTGTCATCACCGCACTGTTTGGCTGTATTCATAAATTTTCATCCCGTCTTCTTTGTATCAATGATGTCAGTCATACCATTCATATTCATATTTTTAACGAATCAGGGTATAAACGAAAGGACTGGTGGGACAGGAACGACAACGACGACACGAACGCAGGATGATAGCCCAGTCAGAAAAGAGGACAAGTAAAGACAGTACCATTTGGGGTTGATCATGGTCTATGGGCCTAGGATAAAAAATGCTTGTGCGATCAAGTTGAATGTATGCTAAAAATGCGGGCTGTGACAACTAATAAGTAGGAAAATTAACAGATCAAAGCAAATGGCATAACGAAGACGTGCAGATCTTAAAACGCTTTCCCTCAATGGTTGAGAAACGGGTGACTGATAGAACGAAGCGCCCTAGCCATCACTCAGAGTCTGCGGTCTGCAAATTCACTTGCGCTGCACCCGCAAAGAGCCCGCCGATTTGCATGACCGCGTAATTTACTGCTTCAATGAAGCTGTCCTCTGGCGTCTCGCTTGCCGTCGCCGTCGGACTGGGGACGCTGCTAGTTGACCAGCTGCTGCTTGAGCTCGACGAGCTCGAACTCGAACTCCACGTCGATGAACTCGACGACCAGCTCGTAGTCCACGTCGAGCTACTCGTGCTTGTCGCATGATGTGTCGAAGAAGTAGTAGGCAGCGGCGTCCATACTGGCGTGCTACTCGTCCAAGTGGTCTTGGGCGCCTCGGTCGACGAAGACGAAGTTGTGCCGGAGCCATCTGAGAACTCCCAGGTGCCATATATCTCTCCCTCGCTGATGTCCGCAAAGTACGAAAACAGGCCCGGTGAAAGGTCAAGACCTCCATACGGACAACCGGGGCACTGGAAGCAGGATTCAGTGCGAAATAACAATGACTAACGCGTGGGTAATTCCCAGAGCGGAAAATGCACCTCATCGACAATCTGGGCTTGCGTTGATTTGCCATTATACGATATTGTAATCATCTTGTAGCAGTCTTCACCGTCGTCATATTGCTGAATTCAAGCCAGGTCAGATGGGCCCCCGCTCATAAGATTCAAGCAAATAAGCTCGTTAAGCACTAACTTCTTCGTTCAGAGCAACAATCTGTCGGGTTCCCTCTCCGTCAGGATGTCGGCGACTCATGTGTAAAATAATGTGCCGACACTCACGAAATCGCTGTCCTTATTAACCCCGCCGCACGCGCCTCTACAAAGTCATGCACGAGATACACATCAGCCGATCATAACTATGCCATTACAGGCACCACGGCGGGATGCCACAGGCTAGGCACGAGTGGGAAACGCGTTACTTACTGGCCTGTCTCGTAGTTCGTGAAGCGCGTATTACTGAAGCGCTTTGCGAGCTTCCAGTCGCGACCACCATCGGGGACGGGAACTGCTTCGTTACTCCTTGCTCGTACGCGTATCATCCGATCATGAGAGTCTCGGCGCACACTAGGCATGTGAGAAGAACCTGCGAGGACAGTAGAAACGGCACAAGCAGCGCCGAGGACCACGAGTGAGAGGCGTGTCATTTAGTATAGTTTTTGCTTGAGAGCGTCAAAGAGTGAACGGGGTCTTTGTAGATTTTGGGCCTTGAACGAGTGGCGAGCTTGTAAGCAGTGGTTGGAATGAACGCCCAAGCAGATGGTTGGCAGGAGTTGTGATGGTCGACACTGAAGAGGACGGACGAAAATGAAAAAGGACCCGCGAGCAGACAGAGAATGGCCAGGCACGGTCAAAAATTACATAATCGGTGTGGTCTAGACCGATTACCAGGTTACTCGCTTAAATCGCTCGGAGGCAAAATTCAACAGCCGCGTTCAAGTTGCTATGCAGCGTATACTTTATAATTACAAAAAATGGGGAGAGCAAGTAGATAGCAAGAATATGAACCAAAGATATATCATGGTAAGGATGGTCAGCCAGTTAATCAGGTTTCACCCGGCGATAACAGTTTGCAGTCGGTATCGTTCTCTGCGGCTACTCGCCATCCGAGCAGTCTTCAGCGTCGACCTGTGTCGCAGACGACTCCGTTTCCTGCGAAGAGGATGTTTGCAATTTTTCGTCACCGCTAACTTCCTCGTCCTCGGTTTCCCCGTCGGTATTTGCCTCCTCATGGACCTTATTCCTCTTCTTCCCGGAGTCATTTTCAGGTGTGCCCGCGAGCAAGGGAGGCTGGCCGGGCATGCGCTGGGTAATCACATTAGACAAATGCCGCAACGATGAGAAAGTGGAGGGAGTACTTTGAAAGCATATTTGCAGACCAAGTATTTTGTGTTCAGTCCAACTTCTTGCCAAGCCTATCAAGAAAGGATCACTACACATCCATAGAATTCTTTCCGTAAGAGTAGATACCTTAGTGACCGTGTACAGACCATCGTAGCGATAACTGGTTTACGCTTGTTAAGTAAAATGCTCAGTGCTAATATCAGATATGTACCTACCCTTCTGCAGGGGCGTAAGGAGAACGCAGCTTGAATCCACGGATCACCCGTACAGGGTTGCCGTTTTCCGCAGATATTTTCAATGCCTTGTTAAAGTGATTCTCAAAAGTCTGGTCCGAGCTTTGAGGGGCCGTTCTCAGCTAGATCCGCAGTCGATTGGTAAGGACGAGCTGAAGGACTAGGTGCTCTCACTCACGTTCTTTGGCTTATCTTTCGTGCCCTTGAGGTCACGACCGCCGGAGCCGGTGTACGTACTTTTAATCACTAGTCAGGGCCCGTAAGCTAACAGCTGCATCGAAAGACCCACAATGCATAACCAAGGTCCACATCATCATCATATCCACCGGAGAGTGCAACGGAGTAAGCGCCTTTGGGTCCGCATGCAATACCTCCGACCCAGGGCCTAGTGCAACATTAAGCAACGACAAATACTCTAAAGGGGCGGACGTACGCGTGAATTGCGTCCGCACTGCAAGCTTGTCTGAGAAGGGTATAATGTCAGGTGAAGCCTGAGATCCACAGTTAATTCCATCATACCGTGTCTCCCACCAAGTTCCGACCTCAATGCTTGGAATGCTCCCGTATTTCTTACTGTACGGAAATTATCAGGGATCACGCTGCGACGCTCCTGCTCCACTTACGGATCATGTATCCTTTTGTTCGCGTCGCGCGGCTCACTCCCCATGGTATCTTGCGCCGACGTCGACACGCGGTACAGGCGCGCTGAGCGGTCCTGTTCGATATCACCGTAATCCAATTTCTTGCCAGCGTTGCGAGCGCTCCGCCTCAAAGTGCCAGCAGCCTCTACGTCCGTGGTACGAGCAGCCTTCCGCGACCTACTCTCGGAGTCCTGATTTTCATGCTCGGATAGCGACTCTTGCTTCCTCTTCTTGGATACCTTCTTAGGTACAGGCGGCGGTTTTGATTTTGTCGGAAGATAGGCCGCTGCACCATACTCCAATCCGAGTTCCACGAGAAGGAGCCTATTGGCTGCTATCTTTCTTTCGCGTTCGATTTCGTATGGTGTAAGCTCTACCATGGCCTACGGGCGCCGATGATTAGTGTGGGCGGAAGCAAAGACGCGCCGTGAGCGTGACCGTGTAATGAACACACCCGTCAGGGAGCACAATGCGTTCGGCTAGCATTAATATTGGTAATTCTGGGTATAAATGAAAGCCGGACAGGACGTAATCCAATCGTATATACAAAGTCGAAAACACATCTACGCATAGCATTCTTGTCCATGAACCAGAAAGAAGTAAAAAAAAGCGCGTACGTAGTACCTTAACTGGTAGCTTGATGGGGTCCAGTACGCTCAGCGGCCAATTCTGTTCAACTAATACACGCGTCAGTACACAGACAAATGCATAATCGAAATCGACAAACCCTAGCGGTATTAGTATCAACTCTCATCCCGAGCTTGTCAGTCTTGTCGCTTAATCTCGCAAGACGGTTGTTCTGCGTTTGCAGCTCAGACCCCATGGCAAGACCAAGAGCCTTCATGCGCTTCGTGGCGTCGGTGAGTTCGTCAAGATTATCGTCTATTTCGTCTTCTAACTCATCGTCCGACTCAGTCGCCTCGAACTGATAGACTTTCCTTTGCTCTTTGCGCAGGTTCTGTTCAACAGACGTCTTCTGGCGGCGATAGGAACCAATGCTTTCCTCATCGTTTTCGCCACTCCCAGTGTGTCCATAAGTCGCTGCCCTGCCGACGCGGTTCTGTGACTCCCGAATGTCTTGCATCGCAACCTCGCGCTCGGTCATTTCCTCTCTCAGGCGCAATTCTCGCTGAAGCTCCTGCTTGTCCCGCTTCGCCTGTTTATTGAAAGTGATGGCGGGCCTAAATATCGAACGATTGAGTTTCTTCAGTTCATCCGTGTTGTCTTCTGCGCGGATTGCGAGGCCCTTAGATACATCGAGGTGGCGCTCGGTGTTGGCGATTTTCTCTAATCGACAAAAATAACGTTGTCAAACTGACGATGTCTTAAGTACGCACACGTCAAGATACACACCTGATTGCTCCCCAAGGCGAAGAAGGGTTGCCCTCCCCGTCTCCTCCGCTTCACGGGCGATCCGGAGCGCATTACGAGTTGATGCCACGGATTCCTGCTTGAGAGACTTCGTCTGTGCCTTGATGGCCTCGACCTCTTCCTCCTCATTATCTCCAAAATCCTGTGATTGTTGACCCGTGTGTTCGTCCATAAAAGTGGGACCTCTCTGGCCTTCTTTAATTTCGGCAGAGCCTGCAAACAACGCATTCCGGTCTGCGGCGAGGTCCCGCTCGCCACGCGCATACGGATCTGATACACCTCCCGTCACGCCGTAGTTTCCTCGGTTGCGAGACTGAGACTGAGAGCCGTACGGTTGGTTGGACGGAGGACTGTCGTAATTCGCGCCTGCGCCATAACCATCTGAATTCTGCCTTGCATTTGAGTACTCAGGGCGGTCTGCCCTTCCATACCCGCCAGCTGCAGGAGCGCCGTTCCCGGCATAGCGGTCATAGCCTTGCTTGTAGTCTGAAGCAGTCATGTTCCTATAGGCGCCTGGGTTTGAGAGATCACCATCCCTGCTAGCAACGTACGTGCTTGACTGTGATCGATACCCAAGAGGAGTGCCCGCTGGGGACGGTTTGCCGCTGGAAATCGGCTCAACGGGAGGGATAACGGGCTGGCTTTTGTCGCGCTTGAACCAGGACATGATGGGACGGTGGGGAAGAGACTTGACCCAGGGCGGTTTTATAAGAGATGAGATGGACGGGCGGACAACGCCGGCGAGGCGCTGCCATCCCATACAGTGCGATATTATTACGTACACAAACAGACTATATGCGTAACCGAATGAATAAACAGTGAACATCAGGATTTCGGAGTCTTTTTCCCTTTCCTCAGATCCTGGCTTTTCTTGCCAATGACAGTAACGCCCTTTCCACTCTTTACAATACTCTTGAGTGCCGCCTCCTTTTGTTTCTTCACCCCTTTCACCCCCTTCGTCCGCGCAAACTTGTCCACACTCTTTTCCAAGGTATCCCTCTGTTTCTTCCTTTTCTTTCGCTCCTTCGCTCGCAACGCTTGTTTCTCTGCTGGCATAAGCTCGCTTTTTGCGCGGAGATTGGAGGGATTGGGGGCAAAGATTTCCTCGGGCGCAAGGATTGTAGAAGCAGCCTTTGCGGTTGGAAGCGCAGATTCGAGGGAGATGGCGGATGCGTTTGACACCGTTGAAATAGTCGCCTTGGGCTATAAAATCCGAGGTTCATTAGTGTAAATGCCAATGGTCGTTCTCAAACTACATACCTGCTTTGGGGTGAAGTGTGCATTACAGAGAGCATCCAGTTTGCTGCAGATGCCCTCCCAGAGCTTCTCCACTTCTTCGTGCTCTTTCCGCAACTTTCCGTCTCTGTCATCGGTGATCCCGCCCGCCTGTGATGATAAATACTCGTTCTCGTAAATCTGCGCCAGCGATTCTTTGGACTTTGTGTCTTGAAGCTCGAATACCCTCGATGGAAGGAATGGCTTATCGTCGACTGCCTTTCTTCGGACCACGTCGTCGAAGCGCACTTCCAAAATTCGGGCCTTGATGCGAGTCTCAAGGTCTTTCACAACCTCGTCGGTAACGACAGGTACTGCCTTCATAAGACGCTCAAACTCTAGGTCCTCTTCAAGCAGCGCATTTTGTGGCCGAGCTCTGGAGGTCACTTCCCCCTTTAGCACCCAATCTTTATCTGCCACATTTTCTGATTCCAACTGAACTATTTGCTCGCGAAGCGCGGCCATGCGAGCTTCATGAGTCGACAGAGCTGTGCAGGAAAATGATTGAGTGTCACGTATTATATATAAAAATATAAACAGTCTTGCAAACCTGACTGCGAAACGTCATCGTCTTCAGCAAATAGATCGTCCTTGAGCCGTTCAAGTGCTTCCCGACCACCACCCAATCGATCGTCCTCGTCATCTGACGCAAACTCCTCTTCGTCCTCACTTTCGCTCTGCTCGTGCTGGGCGCCCATATCGAGTGCAAATTCATTCTCCATCCCTTCATCATCCTCATCCTCTAAACCTTTCCCCGCCCAAATGTCATCACCTGACAAAGAACGACCCTTTCCTTTGCTTTTGATTGTTTTAACCTTCACTTGGTCGTTGAAACGCACTTTGGAATTCCTCGGCTTTGGAGGCGAAGACCCGGGTCTGCGTTTTATTTTCAGTGTTTGTTTAGGAGGAGGCTCGAAGAAATCTTTGTAGTACGCTTCTGTAAATTCAGTGTTAGTAACCACGCTTGTTATACGAAAGACCATAATGGCATACCTTCACCATCCTCGTCCACATCTTCATCCATAGCCTCAGATTCGTCCAGGGGTGTGAATAGATCGACAGCCCCCCCGTCCTCTGAATCTTCGTCGTCGTCATCGTCTTTGCTCAAAGAACCACGGGAAACGCTTTTCGATTCTGCCTCCTCAATTTCAGCATTGAATTCAGCAAGGCTAAAAAAATCATCGTCCAGTTCAGCGTGCCTCTTTCCGCGGGATCTAGGTTTCAGTGTACGATCCAATGAAGGGCCAGCATCAAGATCCATGGTTTCGTCCTCGTCCTCAGAAGACGGATCGCGAAGTTCCGTGACCTTTTCCTCAAGATCCTCTTCCTCCGCTGAGCCTTCCTCGTCCTCCTCGTCCTCGTCACTCTCTTCTTCCCCATCCTCCTCGCTGTCATCCATTTCCCAATCCTGACCGTCTGCATCCATATCCCCCAGACCTGCCATACCCTTAAAACTATCGATCTCGTCCGAGTCATCCTCGTCTTCATCGTCATCTTCGTCCTCGTCGATGTCCCGCATCCCTCGAGCGTCTACACCCCCAGCATCGAAAGCATCTTCCAGTGTCGCGCACACATTCTTCGCCTTCAGTTCAAGTTGCGCCCATATTTGATCCTCTTCCATACCGGCAACGAATAGTGCAGACAGAGGCGTGGACGCGAGTATTGCATGGCTCACTGAGGGTTTCTGTGAGTTGCCGTTCTGTGCCGCAGCGCGAGCTTGCGCACGGGTCTGCGGTGCTTGGGCAGGGTCGATGGACTTAAGGAGCTCAGCCAAGTGGGGCTGAGCGCGAGATTCAGCCTTAAGAGCTGTAGACGGTTGAGAACCATTAATTGGTAGCAATGACCAAGGAAACTCACTCAAGTCGAATATATATTTTGCTGCGGTCAACGCAGCTTCTTGAATATCCTTGTCACCAGATGCAAAGGCTTCAGGCCTTTCGTCTACCAACATTGCCAGACGGCCTAGCTCGGGCAGCAGTTGGACGGTGTCTGCAACCATTCTAGCAGTGGTGGATGACTGCCTGTGGGTATATTTGTGAACACCCCGTTTTGTGGCTTCAAGAGCTGCAAGAGTTGTCGGTGCGGACATTATGTAATCCAAAACTTCAGCCCTATTTGTACTCTGTTTGGTCCAACTTGGTTGAGATCTGTCACTTCCAATGTTGTCTGCAGGCCAAAGGAAGGGCCAATCCAATCCCCTTGGTCTGCACAGCGGTGAAAAAGGGTACTGGACCCGACGGCCAATGCTCTGATTCTAGACCCACGCATTTTCTGGACCCGTATTGTCCCAGATACGACTCCACGAGGCAGAAAGAGGCCCTCGCAACCTTGTCATTTGTGGATTGCTGGGCCCTGCCTTATATGGACTGCCACTCAATCGAACCTTTTGTCTTCCGCTTGCCAGTGCATCTTCATCCATTCCACACGAAAACAACAGTCTATAATTAAGAATACATCGCACACGGTATAAAAGCATGGGTCTCGGGCACACCGTCTACACGCAACAGTCTCCGATAGCCTCCTCCTTTTCTTTCTTTCTGCAGTTATTCAATACTCTCCTTTTCTTCTAGTACTACTAGCCTGGTGCTTCGTTAATCTCACTGAAATCCCCAGCCAGTCGCATCTTCACTCCGACTTGCTTTTATTATGATTTCTGGCTTGTCGAAAGGGGTCACCCTCTATCTCGCTCCCCTCCTTTCGCTGACAGCACTATTACTCTCGTTCTTCGCGTTCCTCGCCCCGGTGTTTCTTCTCCAGGACCGGGTAGCACTCCTGTCTGTCACACCCTCTACGACGCTCACAAACAACACATTCAATACCGATGTGGATGGTCCGACCATTCGCATCGGTGCACTCGGCAAGTCCATATACTTAGCTCGTATGCGGCTTGGAATAGCATGTTTACGGTTGCCTCATTAGGGTCGTGCTCTCGTTCTCAAAACGATAGTCCCCTAAGTTGCACCTCTGCTTCACTGTCGCCCACATACGGTCAGCAGCGTCTATCCACTCCATAGCCGTTCTCCTGACTGTCTTTCGACTTCAGACCTCTCCGACTTGCCTTCCAATGTGCCGGCACTCTTGACGGCGCCCACCGCGACGACCCCGGCCTTCATCGCAGTGTCGATCGGCTTCTCCTGTCTTTTTGTTGTAATTTTCACCCTCATCTCGTTCCGGAGTAAGCTCGGTCCGAAACTGGGATCCGCACTCGACAAGCCCTTCATCAATCGCACCGTCGCATGGATGGGGCTGCTGGGGTTTATGATTGGTATGCCTCGCTGACTTTCCAGTAAGACGCTGGCACTAATTTTTTATGTTCTCTGAGAAAGGATTAACGGCATTTCTTGTCCTTCGCATGTGGTTCGGAAAGGCTGTCGATGATTTTAACTCTGGTATTATTGCCCTGGGAGGAGAAGCACCCCAGGTTGTTGCGTCCATCGGGAACGGCTTTACCAGTTCGTGCCTTTTTCTTATCGTAATAGACGGCAAGCGGGTTTAACTCTATTGCCAGTGGTATGGGTTGCGTATGCCTTCCACGCTGTCCCGCTGGTATGTTCCCTCGCAAAGTTGCATGTGACCGCTGGCAAGTAAATGTAGTATACGGGCCCGGGTCTCACGACGGACTCCCAGGCTGATGTGCTGGCCGGACCAGTAGCACAACCTAGGCGGACACGATCGCGCATTTTCAGGACTTTGCACAACACTCATTGTATCTATATCCAGGCCGTCCTCATAGCCTTGTAATTTCATGTACGAGTTTATCTAATCTGTCGCGGCATAGCCGCGGGTATCATAACAGTCGTGTCGCGTCGCGTGACTGTGACCTGGACGCGACAACGTCGGGACTACTGCGCGGTCATTGTTTCCTCTCTAAGTCCTACCATATGGACAAGCGCCGACTTTGCTCTCATATCATGCTTAGAAGTGATCCTATCTGTGCGCCCTTTCTCCTTCCACGAGGACAGAATATGCATCGAAGACAAAGACATCAACAGCGTAGCAGCGTCAAAAGACTCGTAGGCGTACATATCCAGCCAGCTACTACGACGAGACGCTGCTCCGGAATTAGCTAGCACTGCTGGCGGTTCGCCGACCGAATAGGACTCGCTCTCGGGTTACGAGGCATTTACCCGCATCGCACGCTCTAAGGGCCGCCTCGGGATGGCGCCCACGAGTCAAATTACTCTGCCAGCGCGGGCGACAGAACAACAGTATAACTTGCGTCAGCTGCCAGTGCTCCCAGTAGCTGTCCTGCCCATCGGCCCCTTCAAGATGCTGGCCCTCTGTGCTCTTGCCCTTTCCCTCACATACGCCGGTGCGGTTTTAGCCAGGCTCTCGACGTCAACAGTCACGGGCTTGACACATCCCGCGTCCCCAAGTCCAGTCCTTTCCAACCCCGAACCAACCGTCTCCAGCCTAGTCAGTCAATCGGTCTCCTTAAACACACACTCTTTTACTTTAGGCTCCGCTCTTTCTTCTATCAATGCTACGCCGACGCCGTCTCTGAGTCGCTCGGGGTCACAGTCTGGCTCATTCATCGAAAGCGACTCTCAGGCTGCCTCTCCTACGCTCTCCTTCACGCCTTCTGTGACTTCCGTTCCAGAAAATGGCACCACAACGACCCAGTCAGCTCCAGATGTTGACCCCTCGACTCTGGCAGACATAAATACCATCCATGAACGAAGACTTCCGTTCATTGTTGCTTCTGCAACGCAAGCGACCAGTATCTCCGCCTGGTTGGTCTAGTCTGACAGTCTCCGTGCTTTTCGTTAACCGAATCCTGTCTCTTTACAGGCTATCTACGCTCCAGCCAAATGGGAGCTGGCCTTCTTCAGAAATCGACTACACGAGTGGGTGTAGGTACGTGACATTTCAAGGGAATGCTTGACTATCGCAATCGTCCCGACACGTTTTCAGTGCACAGCGGGCGAACTGGCCGGCAGAAACACACTGGCAGCGGATTGGTTAGTCTTTTTCGATCATAATGGCATCTTCCTTGGCTGATCTCTATGTGCCGTTAACAGTAACAATGTCCTCCGCTTTCCATGGGGGTCTTAATAATGCGGCCCAATGGGTTAATAGCTCCGAGCTGCGTGCCGCCATCTCCTCAACCATGGATTTCTGGTTCAGCAACGACTTTACTAACATTGCCTGTCTTGACTCGGGTGGGCTTGCCGCATGTCCGTGCGGAACTCCGGGCTTTTGGAATCCTAATTGGTTTTCCAATGTCTGTATTATTATTTTGCGACATAAAGCTTCGTACTCGGTACTAAAAATCCGCTTAGATCATTGGCATCCCACAGCTGGTCGGCGAGTCGTGCCTTCTTCTGAACTCAACTCTTCTGCCCAGTCAACTCAGTAACTGCACCAATATCTCCGGACGAGCGTACGCAACCTTCGGTCGCACCATTAATGACCTGGGCACCCTTACGGGCTCAAATACGCTTGATGTAGCAAGCGTCGGCATCGACCTTGGGCTACTCACTGTTAATGCATCTCTGATTGCCGACGCGTATGGAAGGGTGCACAATGAGGTCGTGATACAGCAAGCTTTGCGAGCGGACGGAATAAGACCTGACGGAAGCTTCGGTCAACACGCTGGAATCATTTACAACGGTAATTACGGCAAAGATTAGTGAGTTGTGTCTCCTCGTGTCCTCTGGCGGATGTATTGACTAGACTCGGTAAGCACGAATGATGTTCTCGCCCTCGAGATCGAAGCAGCTGGAACCCAATTCGAAGCGGGCACGGCTTCTCAAGAAGCCTTTGCTACCCTTATTGACGGCGATCAATGGATGATCTACCGTAACATTGAGACCGACGTACTTCATTGGGATTTTGTGCGTTTGGTTTAAACTTGAGAAATTAGGCACTCGCTCAATTCTCTACAGAGTGTTCTTGGGCGGTTCATCAGCTTCCCAGTCGCGGACAATCAGTAAGCATGTTAGTGTTTCTTGTTGCTGTCCAAAAGCTGATCGGAAGTTTTCCAGGGCAACTGCAAGCATTAAAATTAATCTTACTGAATTCCAGGTCCTGGGCGAAACCTGGGGATCGAGCTCTTTGATAGATGCCTTCAACAACCTGTCACAGGACTCAACCGACGCAAATGTAGGCTTGCTCAATGGCATCCGAGTCTTCTATGACAACGATTACATGGTACGTCATGTCGGCTTTTTTTTTAGTCGTAAGGTATTAAGCTTCTTTTAGGTACAACGTGGACCGGGTTACGTTTCTACCCTTCGCATGTATTCTGACCGTACTAGGAACACAGAATGCACGAATTCGCAGAATCCGTTCGGCTTCCACCTCTCCGATGGTACTCTTTATACCTATATGAACGGATCGGAGTACGAGGACATCGCGGCCGCCTGGGACTTCAACCTCATCCCGGGCACGACCGTAGACTATAACGCGACTCCATTAACGTGCGCGCAAACTGGTTTCGCCGGACTTGAAGCATTTGTGGGTGGCGCAAGCACGGGAAGCGTCGGCGTGGGCGCGATGCGTTACACAAATCCGTTGACACAGGCGCTGCACTGGCAGAAGGCATGGTTCTTCCTCGAAGGTGGCGCGCAGCACGTTATGGTGGCCAATGTCAGCTCGTCGACGGACGCGCCGGTATTTTCAATACTCGACCAAAGAAAGCATATCTCTGACATATTCGTCGATGGCCTCGCCGTCTCTAGCGGTAATTTCTCGAACTCGTCTACTCTCTGGCACGGGAGTGTCGGCTACATATTCCCACCGGGTGCATCACTCACGGTCGATGTTGGTCTGCGCACGGGTGACTGGTCCGCACTCGGCATTTCGACGCAGCCGCCACCAACGATCGACCTCTTTGCAGCGTGGATAGTACACACAAATCTCAGCGCACCCGTTTCTTATACGGCATTTCCGGCCATGTACTACCCTGATTTCCTCACGCAAGCAGCTGGAACCCAGTTATTCGATATTCAGAACGACGCGGAAGTCTCTGCCGTGCTCGACGCTGCGACAGGAACAGCAATGGCCATATTCTGGTCCGCGGATGGCGGCAGTATCACCATACCAGGTATTTCCGATGGGGACGCGTCTATAAGTCTAACCACGGACAAGGGCCTGTTGGTGATTCTTGAAGTAAAGACACTGACGCTGACCGTTTCAGACCCGACGCAAACCGCAACAGAAGTCGGGGTTACTTTGCAACTGGGATCTGGAAACCCCCCTGCAGGCTGGGGTCAGGGTACGATCAAGGTTGAGTCGATAACCCTTCCTGCAAGTGGGTCGGCAGGAAATAGTGTTAGTCTAGCACTTACTGGCTGATGGATTAACTGCATTCCCTCTTTTCCAATGTCCTCATCTCAGATAGTCTTGTGCTCATATATCTGCGGGTTTATTATTATTCACCCCGTTGTGTGTGCTGGCACTGTATGGTCGCTATTGAATTTTGTTCGACAATATCCAGACACAAAAAAATTGAGACATGTACGAAAAAACAACAAAGTGATGTGACAGGATCAGAAAGCAGGCTGCTCCTGGGCCTGCTCGTAAGCCGGTTCCGTCTGCTGATACGCAGGCTCCTCTGCAGCTGGCGGGGCCACGACCGCTGGCTGGTCGCGGTGATCGGAGGTTGGCTCGGCGACGATCTTGTCGACCGGCGGCTCCAAAATCTGTACGGAGTCGGGAAGTGGCTTGCGCGGGCCAAGCAAGCCTTCGGGGTCCCAGCCCTTCATGCTGTGGGAAAGAGTTTCTTGTGAGTTCCGCCGGTCCAATGAACTAAGGAGTAAATGACCGCGTACATCTTAACTTTGATGCCGAGCACACCCTGCTTGAGTAGGACATGACGGACAGCATAGTCAACAAAGTCGCGGGCGGGCTGTCCAGAGTGGACCATGAAACCGTCGGTGAACTTCATGGACTTGGCGCGGGCAGCGCGAAGCTTGCCGGAGACGACGACCTCACAGCCCTTAGCATTTGACTCCATGACGAAGCGAAGAACACCGTAGCATGCGCGGCGAACGGCAAGACCTCCGAGAAGCTTGTAGCGGAGAGATTCGCACTGCGCGACGGCAGACAGACCACGGTACTGGACCTTCTCTGCGTAGAGCTCAAGAGAATTTTCAGGGAATTTGAAACGCTTCTGAACGAGGGCGGTAAGCTCGCGAATACGACGGCCCTTCTCGCCGAGGACCTCTTGGGTGTGGGTTGCGCGGATAATGATCTTAAGGCACGAATTTAAATGATGTATGGGTCTAGAAAGCTGCAGTACACACCTCGGTACGGGCGTGAGTGACACGAACGTCGCAACCGGAGTAGCCTTCCTCAGCAAGTTCCCGGGTGAAGAACTCGTTAAGTTCGGCGCGGAAGACACCGTCGGCGACAAACTTGCGCTTTTTGCTGATTTGGGAGGCCATCTTGAAGGGCTCTGCAAGACGAGGTCTGAGGTCAGCATCCGCCTGAGCCTACGTCCATCCACCCAGTTGTGTCTGGCTCCAGCTTCGCAACACCCAACCACAGCATCCAAGATGGCCCGGTGTGCTCTACGGGAGCGCCCACGACGAACACGACAGCATACAGAGACTCACTTTGGGGATTCGGACGTCGTCGATGTCGGTTGCTGCTCCTGAACCCGCCCTAGTTCGCGTTGGTACCGGCTGTATCCGGGCACATTGTAACTCCGCCGCAGACTGCCTATAAAAATACTTCAAAATATACTCTATCTCCATCCTCTTGTCCATTTCCAGTCAACGGCGCTGGTGAGTATTGTGTTTCTTTCTGCGGCCCCTTCCACAATGAAGAGTGTTGTTGTATTACGACCCAACTGGCACCTCTTAGTCGACTTGATGCGTCCGTGGACTAAACTCCCGTTCGTCTCACTGACATGAATGACCTTCTGAGATTTTTTCTCTCTCCCTGCCCTGTCTTTGTCCTCCTGTTTTTTGACGTGTCCTGACGTGTTTCTTGTAGTTTTTTTCTTCGCCACAACTCCCAGCGATGGAATGAGCCGGACGGACTTGGTGGGTTTCTTCTTTCATGTCTTCATAATTAATATTATCACATAAGGCTGTGCATGTATGTTTCCTCCATGCATTTGTTTGCCACTATAAAGTTTATTCAAACATGCCTACCATGCGCAAGTTAAAAAGACAAGCTGCCGGACCGTTGCTTATCTCTTCGTTAACCGACGACAAATGCCGGATCCAGTGTGGTTGCATTCGGCCAGACGTAGAGGACTCGCTAGTCATCCATTGGTCGACACTTATCTCCTTCCCATGGGCCCTATAAAAAGATGATGTCTCTACTCTTCGAAAGTCGCACTTACAGTGGCTCGACTGCTTCACAATGCCCACCTGGCAGGAGCTCGTCGCGGACAAGAGACAGCGTCAACAAGAATCCATTCCAAAGGATTGGATCATTCCGGTTCCCCCAGAGGATCAACTGGACGTGACCGGTGTTCCAGCCAAATGCGGCCTACTCACCTCTCTTGAGCTTGAGATAACAGAGACTAGCGATGTGGGTGACCTCCTTGCTAAGCTTGCTACTGGAGAGTGGACATCTGTCGATGTTACGCGCGCGTACTACAAGCGCGCGATTGTTGCGCAGCAGGTCGTGAGTCTCAAAAACGTTCACGAGTCTACTTCTTGAGTGAATGTAGTTTCTGTACAAAGACCAATTGCTTGACGGAAATCTTTGTCGAACGAGCGCTTGTGCGTGCCGTAGAATGCGACGAATACCTCAAGAAACACAATAAGCCCATGGGCGCACTACATGGTCTGCCAATCTCTCTTAAGGATCAAGTTCGTCTGAAAGGCCTCGAGACAACCATGGGTACGGTCGAGTATATAAGCCATAAGAGCTAGTAATTTGACCGATTGGTCAGGTTATGCTTCCTGGATTGGAGACTATGCCGAGCGAGACGCGACTCTGGCCACGATATTATATAAAGCTGGCGCGGTGCTTTTCGTCCGGACGAATGTTCCCCAGACACTTATGGTGCGAGTTGCGCTTTCCATTTTTAACGACCTACCTAACGGATTGCAGTGGCCGGAGACTTTCAACAATATATTTGGACGCACACTGAATCCTCACAACCGCGGATTAACGTGCGGCGGCTCGTCTGGTGGTGAAGGTGCCCTCATAGGCATGAAAGGTAGCCCACTTGGTGTCGGTTCCGACATTGGAGGGTGAGTTGAGTCCTCATAAATGTGTACAGGAATGAAACTGAGGAATGTTGCCGCTTCAGCTCAATTCGCATACCCAGCGCTTTCAACGGCATTTATGGTTTGCGTCCCTCAAATAACCGCATCCCCTACGAGGGAGCAGCAAATTCCATGGAAGGCCAGGACTCTATCCCGTCTGTACTGGGTCCTCTTTCTATCTCACTCTCTGGTGTCAAGGCATTCACGAAAGCCGTGGTCGACCTGAAGCCTTGGAGAAAGGATCCCCTTGTAGTACGGAAAAGCTGGGACGAAGACGCATACCAACTAAAGGAACACGGAGATGGAAAAGATCTCTGTTTCGCAATCCTATGGGACAACGGTTGCACCATTCCCACCCCGCCGATCCATCGTGCTCTGGAACTAACTAAGAAAGCGCTGGAAGCCAAAGGGATCAGAGGAAAGAAATTTCCATTTTCAAGTCTCTCTGTCATCCCAATACTGACATTAACGTTTTTATAGTCGTTGACTGGCCCACCGACACTTTCAATTATGGCGAACTTTGCACTACACTGGTTCGTCCAATACAGCGCTGTAAGCTTCATCTCGTCTAATCATGTCGCTTACGACTGCTATACACTGTAGTTTTTTATATGGGCAGCCGGTTCCGCAGAAGATTACGCCGCCGTCACTGCGACGACAGGCGAACCTTTGATTGCGACGATGGCGTTGGATGGAAACCGCGCAGGCTATGAATGGGTCTTGCCCCCTAAACCTCTGTCTGCGTACGCGTTGTGGCAGCTTCAAAGAAGGCGTTCGGAAATGCGCAAAGAGCATCTAGACCTTTGGGAGTCGACCGTGAGCATCACCGGTACGGGGCGCCCTGTCGACGCAATCATCTCGCCTGTCGCACCATACGCGGCGGTCCCGCATGGAAGGAACGCGTACGTCTTCTTCATTCTAGTCCAATAGCCTTTAAAACTGAAAAGATCCAGCGACGCGAACTACACGATGGCGTGGAATGGTTTGGATTGCCCGACATGCGTGTTCCCCGTATCAAAGGTCGATCCCTCCGTAGATGGCAAACGGTTGCGCGATACTTTCTTGAGCAAAGCCGACGAGTTCTTCTATGAACTTTGTAAGAACCCTTCCGCAACATGCTGTTGCATTCTAACGGTATTTGATGCAGATGACGAAAATATCTGGAAGAATGCGCCAATCTGCTTACAGCTTATCGGTCGTACCTTAGAAGAGGAAGCGGTCATCGGCATGACCGAAGTCGTGGATGCTGCACTGAAGACGTATAAATCAACGTGATACGCGCACTCGCGCGCTTACTTGATCCGATCGACAAAGCTTGAAATGACTCATTTGCCTGTATTATCTGTGTTAAAGGGAAAGGGTGAACAAGGCTATGTAAAAGGATAATTGTATGTAGGAATATCGTTTGGGAAATAAACACGAAGATCAACGCTGGAGCTACGAAGATGTATCGTCAAGCCAGATAATTGTCATCTACCCAGTCCATATAATCAATCCCGACTGCAGTAGCAATCGTATACTCGGCAGCCTTATCCTCAGTAAGGATGGTCGCAAATGATGGGCGATTTGCGCCTTCCACCCCGGGTCCAGTGGTGTTGTACTCAGCGAACAGAATATGATCAGTCCTAGGATCATCACTGTTCCATTCGGACCAGACAGCTTTGTCAAGCTCCACTAACAGTCAGGTCGTTGATCTGAAGATACGCCGAAAATATGCTAACCTGTGAGCCAACGATGGTGTTCTTGAAAATTACCCTTTGGGCGAAAGCCGTAAACCAAGCGTTTTCAGTTGCAATTTATGCGCAGACTTGCCTGGCATAATCTTTGGGGCGTGCGCGGGCCGTTAGAACAAATATCTTTAAGCATGCATGATTGGCTAACCTCCCCATGGACGTCCCAGATAGACGTTTCCGGTCACATTCGTGAATGCATCCGACGCCGCAATAATGTTGTTCTGTTCAAATATATCTTGCGGAATATATTAGACTTTGAAATCGATTCTTTAAATGTTCATACAGATGGATGAGTCGTTCGACTCTCGTCCAGATGCTGTGACGCAACCAGCACCTTTGCTGGCTATGGTGTTGCGCTCAAAATATGCCTGGCCTTGCCGTCCAAAAATAAAATCAACTGCTCCCTTGATAAACGAAATAAGAAGGCGGATTAACCGCGGACACTTATGCTAAATGGCGAACCTACTTCAATATAGGACATCAAGTAGACCTGTGTTCCTAAGTTCGAGTAAAGTGTGTCCTGAAAAGTTTAATTAATATCCTATGCCAAACGGTCAACGCACGAGACATACTTGGTAAGAAAAGAATCTGCAAGCGTATGCGCCAAAGTTGCTACCGTAATTACTAATGGCTATAGCCTGCCCGTTGGATGCCGAGACTCCAAAATCGTTGCGGACATCAATGTTGTAAAGTGCAACGTTGTCACTTTGGACCCTTAAAGTCCCCGATAAATCGTCGCTTCCAGCAGTACCAAGCGACGCAGAGTGAGTAAGAACGACTTGATTCTCCGAGAAATCCATGGTGTTTGTAGTATATCCGAGGATCTGAGAATGTAAGAAATTCAGGCGGGAACAGGACTTGATTTGACGGATGTCACTCGTCTTCAAGTTGTACTTACAGTGACTGGCCCTGAGCGATCAATCAATACTTGCTCCGTGTATGTCCCAGGGTATATGAAAATCGACTGTGAGGAACCGTCATCCGGAAGGGAGGATACAGCAGATGCGACACTCGTGAATTCTCCGGATGTCGTTGTACTTGTCCGTACGACGACAGATCCCGAGGGAGGTGATGTTCGAGACACGGCGTGAACTGAGAAGACACTTGAGAGCAATGTAACTGTCCAAAGCAGCAGCATTTTGTAACAACCTCAGGGCAACATAGTTCCAAAAAATTATACAGATACTTTATAACCTTCAGGCAGGGTTTGCCCGTGACCCGATAGACAATTCATGGGATTCCGGCGGGCCGTAGGAAGTCAAGTATAAATTCCTTAAGCATTGATCCGGAATCTCAACGTGACCTCAGAGTATATCCACGTCTTAAGGCGCCAACTCTGCGCTCCCGGCATCTGTTGCCAGCAGAAGGAAATGTGTAAAACCTCTCGGCCAAGACTTCCCGGCGCACTTTGAGCGGAGGTTCTTTCTCTTTGACCGTTTTAATCACATGTGTCTTCGCAAGATTGGCTCTCATTCTGTAATACTATTTCTCAGCACGAGAACGGCAGGCCAAACACGCTGAAATGTAGGTGGATGTGTAACAGACTAGTGAGCCTCATTGACAAGAATAGCCGCAGCACCCATCCCACTACCAATGCACATGCTCGTACAAAGGACTTGTCCGTTCTGGCGACGAAGTTGCGCCAGGCCAGTAACAATTTGTCGCGTCCCCGCTGGCAAATAAGAAGCCGTCAGTTTTGAGCAATCCCATTTAATGAAGTTGACTAACTCATTCCCAATGGGTGCGTCAGGGCGATGGCCCCACCACTAGCGGAAGATAAGATGTGTCAAAATTCTCAACGACTTTCTTTCTCGGCACTGATGTACTCACTTTATGTTAATCTTTTCGATGGGAATGTCCAACTGCTCTACGCAATATGCGAACTGCGAGGCGAATGCTTCATTGATCTATTAATGCGTCAGATACACATTCTGTGGTTATACAATAGCTTGGCCATCACTTGCCTCCCAAACATCGACATCTTCCTTGTTTAAGCCGGTGTGAGCCAAGACCTTCTGGATTGCAGGGACCGGACCGATCCCCATGTGGCGTGGCTCAACACCTGTCGATATGCGTTTTTGTTCAATATGAATTGATAGTGAATTTAAAAGGTAGAACCGCAGGACTTACCGACCACTGACGATCCAACCCACTTTCCGAGAATTTCCATCCCTTCTCTCTCTGCGCGCTCGCGAGTAGTCAATATGCAGATTGCTGCGCCGTCGCCAATACCGCTTGCGTTACCCGCAGTGGTTAGCTCGTTGCCCCAACCAGGGAATACGGGCTTGAGCTTTGCCAGCGACTCGGCAGTTACGCCTGGACGGATGGTATCATCTTCGACAATATTCTGGCCGCGAATTTCAATTGGGATGATCTCATCCTTGAAAATGCCCGCCTTCTGGGCCTGCAGAGAACGGGTCAGATTCGTTCATTTATATAGAGCTTGGGCCATGTCTCTGGGATCACCTTCTCTGCACGAGAATGCGATATCAAGGCGTAATAGTCCTGCTTCTCCCTTGATACATTGTAATGTTGACCGACCATCTCCGACGTCCATCCCATCGGCTAGAGGCAGTCAATACACATTCCGAGTAAAGGGAAAAACGGAGTCACCTGCACGCAATCGTTGGCCTGAGAGTTTTCGGATACATCTTTGTATATCTCTGGGGTTGGCCGAGGACTGCACATTTTGAGTATAAAGTCCAGGTAACTTAAGGTGAACACACTTTAGCGACATGCTCTCGACACCAACTGCAATGCCAAGCGAAGCTTCCCCAGCTTGAATGTCGTGAGCTATACTCCTGACCGCCATAAGGCCAGAAGAGCAGAGCCTATTGGTCGTGGATATGGGAACTTCGGCCGGAATACCCGATGCAATAGCCGCTGCACGAGAGACATATAGCGGGGAAGGAGGATGGCAAGTTCCTACAAGCACTATCAGCTGCGGTCTTGCACACAAGGAAATTCAGTCTGAGCTCACCGACACAGATATCATCAACTTTGGAAGGATCGAGTCGTGTCTTTGCCAGTGCAGCCTTCAAACAATGTCAACTCTACGAGCCAATTTATAGCTACGTTAGGATAGGTGTACCTTGAACAACGCGAGTAAAATCTCGTCGACAGGATGATCCTTGAGCTGGCCTTTACGGACCCTCCCCATTGCAGTGCGGGCAGCCAGAGTGATCACAACATCATGCGGCCTCTTCTGTAGAATAGCCTGCAAACCTCCAAGCTGCGTTTGGGACGACGCGGCACGAGTCAAGGGAGAGACTCTTCGCAGCACAAGCCTGGGCAACATGTCCGGACAAATCAAGTTGCTAAGCTCAAAGTCGTTGGATGGGACGAGCAGGCACTGAGCGGAAGAAATGTCATCCGCGGACCCGTGCAGCGCGCATAGTCGGCAGTACTCAATAGTATTGGTAGGACGCAAGCGGGCCGTGTGTGCATTATTTCCTTTCTCGATGCGCACGAACATTACTTAAACATGCGCTACTTATGCTAGGTAGTCTGTATCAACCCAGTCTGCATAGTCGCTACCAACCGTAGTAGAAATGGTATAATCCGACGCCTCGTTGCTCGTTAAGATAGTTGCAAATGAAGGTCGAACCGCGTCCACCACCCCTGGCCCCGTGCTGTTGTATTCGGCGAATAGAATATGGTCTGTGTTGGGCTCGGATGTGCTCCACTGGGACCAGACAGCTTTGTTCAACTGTAACGTGCAGGGCAAAGATGTGAGCCATCGCAATATACTAGACTTGCAGGTGCTACCTGAGAGCCGATTACTGTATTCAAGAAGACAACCCTACGAAATGTTCAGGACGTATCCACAGGGTCATGCTGCTGATCGAGTATACCTTGCATAATCTAATACAAAGGCGCACATCAGTCGGGATCACCGCGAGCAAATTAGAATTCGGCTAACCAGCCCAAGGACGACCGAGAAAGACGTTGCCAGTCACATTGGAAAACGCGTCGGATGCCGCTACAATTTCGTTTCGGTTGAAGACATCTGAAAGGCGGTGAAAATTCGCAAAAGCTCGAAGACAAGAAGTAGTCGACCATACAAATAGACGGATCAGTGTCATCTGGCCTTCCAGACGCAGTGACGCAGCCCGCGCCCTTGCTGGCTATGGTATTACCTTCGAAGTACGCTTGCGCATGCTGACCGAAGATAAAATCGACGGCGCCCTGTTTGCCCATAGTACGTTAAGAATGAGGCGGTCGTCAATAAAGTCGAATTTTTTTTCACTTCAACGTATGACATCAGGTAAACCTGTGTCCCCTTTTCAGAGAGAAGGGTATCCTGGGAGAAATAAGTTGATGAACCTATTTTCCGGGCGCAGGAACGGCCTCGAAAATTTGTACCTGGTACGAAAAGAATCTGCAAGCATATGCGCCAAAGTTACTCCCGTAATTGCTGAGAGCTATCGCCTGCCCATTGGATGACGAAACCCCGAAGTCATTACGAACATCAACGTTGTAAAGTGCAACACCGTTGCTTTGAATCCTTAAAGTTCCGGATAGATCATCGCTTCCAGCAGTCCCAAGGGATGCGGAGTGGGTAAGAACAACTTGATTCTTTGAGAAGTCCATAGTGTCCGCGGTATACCCGGAAATCTGAGTCGGACAGGAACCGCATCAACAATAAAGGAGCCGAAGGAGCCACTCGTCTCGCACTCACAGTGACTGGTCCCGAGCGATCAATAAGTACTTGCTCTGTGTAAGTACCAGGATATATAAAAATTGACTGCGAGGAACTGTCGTCTGGGAGTGAGGATATGGCGGACGCAATACTCGTAAATTCCCCGGATGTCGCAGCATCTGCTCGTACAACGATGGCACCCGCTGGGGGTGCAGTCCTGGATGTGGCACGGACAGATAGAACGAGAGAAAATAGCACAGGAAAGAGGCAACGCATTGTTGGCGAGTGGACTAGATGACAGTCTCCCTTCCGGTCTGTGATGAGCATCTTATTTCTTGTCTAGAGTCGATGCCCCCGTGATTTGTCCAAAGGCCGGGCGGGCCGCGGCGGACTGCACACAATACAGTCTCGTCAATCGAAGCGCGTTTGTGGCGGAGAAAATGGGGATCATGCGCTGGACATCAGACAATACCTGCGACCTTTGCTACCTGAGACCGTGGATTCCATAGTTTCAATTATCCGAAACCAGTTGTAGGGGGAATCCCCAAATTATTATGTGACGACACTTTAAGGATGCTAAACAAATACGAAAACTATTCTTGTGCAAGAGATGAGCTTCGTACGGACGCCTAGAAAAAATGCATTGAAAAATGACCAACCTAATCCCATTTAATCATCCCTCAATGCAATATCTGTGACATGGGGATTCCTCCTTACGACACCCTCCGACTCTCTTGCCTCACGCTTGTATCCCCGGCTTATTTGCGAATAACAGCTAGGACAGATGTGATGTGCTAGCTTCGCTGAGCCACACCCAGGGCAGCTGACGATGTCTGCGAGGGAGTCAGATGGTCGGGAGAAGTATAACACGTAGTTTTACATACTCGATTTATCTTTCAAGCCCTTATTCGCCCCACGCATTGCCTTGCGTGAGTGTGAAACTTTCTTTTTAGGGACCGCCCAGACGACAGAAGGAAAAAAGTCGAGCAGCGAAGTCCATGAGGGAATCGCGACGTGGAACGGCGTCCACAGCGCTGCAGGTCGCAACAGCGTCCAAGCTGCGACTGGTCGCTGGATGAGAGAAGGAAGAGAGAAAAGACCAGTGCGTAGAGGATTTAATGCTAGAGACATGTCTAGCGCGCTGCGTACGGTAGAGGGGATGGAGGTCGTAGACAGAGGCTTCGGGTCCGGAATACTTGAGAAACAAATTTGGAAATTGGACTAGTGCTCAGCCAAATCCTCAACTCTGCGCCGGCCGTCATGTTTCGCCTCACTCGCCCTCTCCTCCAGCACGCTCTCAAAGCCTCGACAGGCATCACCGGCCTGGCCGTGCACCCAAATCCCCTCCCTGCCCTCCTCGAGACCTATCAGGCCACGCTTTCACGCCTCTCCGAGATTCCACAAACATCCATCTACAGGCAGGGTGCTGAGACGCTCACGCAGCGCAAGCTCAAGATTGTGAAGGATGCGAACGGTGACGTGGCCGCGGCCGAAACGGAGCTAGACGATGGTCAGATAGAGGAGGCCATCCTCGTCGCTCAGGACGAGCTCGGCCTTGTAGGAAAGATGATCGAGTGGAAGGCGTATGTATTACACATTTTTTTTGCTGTTGGCACGCGTTACTTATCCTACTGTTCTAGCTGGGAACCTTTGGAGGAGAAGCCCCAGCCTGGTCAATGGGAATACTTTGGGAAGACGACTCAGCCCAAGTAACTGTCGCAGGAATATTGGTATTAACATTGTCTGTACCGCGGCTCCCTGTTTCCGCGCGTAGTCACGTACAACGTACAATTAATTGGCTCAAGATTGTCGGACATCCAGAGTTAAGTGCGCCAGGACTCGTCATAGTACAATACCGTCAATATGTGACATAGATATACTATGAGATACCAGAAGAAACAGGGATATTGGAAACAGAAGAGTAATCAGCGGTGTCTTGGATACATACAAGACTATGCACATAAAGTATCAGAGAAGATAGTTCCATACCGCTGAACGGCAGGGACGAACAAGTGACTTCAAAACTGAGGCCCTTCACCTACACCAATTTTCGATTCGTATTTACGTCGGATCTCCTTACGACAGTGACGGGAATGCGGACTGGTCGGCAACATCCACCTGGCGGTCGGCGCTACCGTTTGCTCCGTAGAAGTCACCACGGCCACGGCCCCTGCTCCCGCGACCGCGACCGCGACCATCGCGGCTGTCGCGGCCCCGATCTCCTCCACGTCCGCCCCGACCTCCACGCGAGGGACGGTCGGCAAATTCGCCGTCGAAAAGGATGTACTGTCTCCCCTTGCCATCTTCCTTTTTGGGGCGCTTAGAAGCTGCCTTAGGCTGCAGAATGGTGAACTTTTAATAGGCCTGATTATGTCGATTGACTCCGCTTACTTTGCCAGAGAAGTAGGCCTCGTCGTCGCTACCCTTCAGGACCTGTACGGCATCCTTAAATAGCTCATCATCGCCATCGTTCGCCTTCCTACCCTCGAGCTGGGGGACTGAGGCGATCGCTTTCTTCTGCGCCAGATACTGCTCCAACGTAAGGGTGTTGTCCTCTTCGTCTCTGTCGCGACGAGCCTCCGCAGGAGTAGCACCTTGGGCAGCCTCGCCGGATGGCTCAGCAGGGTCGGGAGCGGCCCATGCCGCATCGGCGGCGGCGGCACCATCGTTACCCCAGTCATTTGTCGGCGCCTCAGCGGCAGCGTCCTTCGAGCCATCTTCCTCTGCCTTTAGTTCGGTCTTGCCCTCGTCACTACCCCAGCCCTGGTTGACCTTCTTCTCCGTGTCGCTGCACGACAAATGAGCAAACTATGTGAAACGAATAAGGAGAAAAAACTAACGTCTTGCCGGTTTTGCTGTGTTTGTCGTCGAAGGGACGACTGTAGCCACCCCTGCCACGCTCTCCCCTACCGCGATCGCCTCTGCCCCGTCCACCCCGGCCGCGACCACGGCCGCGCTCCTCGCCATCTAGCAGGGCCAAATTTAATCAGCCATCTGGTCGTGGCCATTGTACCACTATCTTCGGGAGGATCTACTCACTCCGCTTTCCCTCACGGGGGCTGTCCTCAGCCTGATCGGGCTGGTCGCGGGGACCAGAGCCGGCCGCACCACTGCCCCTTTGGTAGTAGCGTCCGCCTCTGGAGGCGGGACCCCCCCTGGCCTTCTGGCTGCCGCGAGTCGACGGGGTTCCGGTCGCTAATGGCTGCTCGCTTGCAGCCTTGGTCGACGGCGCTTGTGTTCCCGGCGTCTCATCTGCAGACGTGAAATGATTTCTTAATTAGAAGGGGACAAGAGAGGAACAAATCAATTACTGACCGCTGAGGAGGTCAAAGGGATTTCTGGAGGCTACCGACATTTCGTACGGTGCCTTTTGGAGTACTCAAGCGTGCTCTCGACGAGACGCGCTTGGTCGCTGACGGTGATTTTTGTTACTGAAGGCGGGCGATGTATGAATGCAGTCGGTGGTATGGTGAGTCGGATCGTCAGAGATGATTGGTAATCGACTGTACAGTTTTAGGTGCCGGCCCTAAACAGCGAGGCTATAAAGGGCCACTGCAGAAGTGCGCTGGCGGTAACACACGGCCGCTCAAAAGCATCTCGATGAGGACTTGTGCGCCTTTTCGCGAAGGACTGCTGCAGGTCGAGGATCTTGAGACCGTCATAGCGTGCTGAAGACGAACGGCCTTTGGGTCGGATGATAGGACTTGGGTGCGGTGGGCCCGTCGGAAGGCCCTGCGTGGCGTCCGCGTGGGTTTCTGCCGCAATGTCTTGTTGTACACTGTTAATACATTAATATTTTTTCATAATTAATGCATGTATCAATTGGAGGCTGCCAGATCCAGTGATTCGTCTTACCTAATCCCTTGGATTAGCATGCGGCCCAACCGCCCGTGTAGTGTCTGTCCCATGGATTCCCTCATCCCCTTCACGACATCCGGCTCTCTTGTCGATTGCGTGGACAGTACGTTCGAGATGTTGTCCCGTCTGAAATATCTCTGAGTCCCGCCCTTTTCGCTTCTGCCTCGTCGTCCGTCCCAATGACCAGAGAAGATGCTGGTCGTCCTCCGAGACGGCCGAAAACTTGTTGGTGTCCTGCGCTCGTATGATCAGTTCGGTTCATAGTTCCTCTGTCCTTGTCTGCCCATTTATCGTCACACTAACGGTGTCGCCTCCACGTACGCAGCTAATCTGGTCCTTGAAGACACAATAGAGCGCATGTTCCACGGCTCGACATACGCCGACCAGTACGTCGGCATCTTTCTTATCCGAGGGGAGAACGTCGTCTTGCTAGGAGAAATTGTAAGCAGACAAGCTCCGTCATGGCTGGTCCCTCTGACGACCGTGCTGCAGGATCTGGATCTCGAGGACGAAGTTCCTCTGCAGGCCGCCAGTTATCAGGCTTTAAAACCCATATATGCGCAGGAAATGGCTGAGAAGAAACACCGTGACCATGACAAGGCACAAGTACTATACGAGGAAAAAGGCTTCTGCAGGGAAGGGGGCGAGGGGGACGGATACTAACGGGCCTTTCATAGGTTGGCGAATTAACTACATAGCGTACCTGACAGTTCTATATTTTATTACACTCCTGAGGTGTGGCTCTATGCTTTGTCATTTTCGTGTACTATAGCGTTCGTAACGATGACTTGCTCCGCGTGCAAGCAATCGCGATTAATGAGATAAACAATAAACAACTAGATAAGATAGCGCGGGCCCTGGTGTGTCATGCTACTGCGTTTGTCTTCTTCTTGCCTTTCTTCACAACGTCCTCTGATCCGTTAGGAAGAAACAAAAAGTTCAAGGTTGGGCCCGAGGTCGTGCAACGGGACTGGGGATGACGGATGTCCTCGATACGGCTCCTGATTTCTCGCTCGCGAGTCGTGAGTTTCACAAGGGTCTCCTCCTTTCCCTCCCTTTCGGCTTTGATTTCCGCCGCACGTAGCTTTTGCCATCTAATGTAAGGGATAAATCAATGTAAAGGATTAAGTGGATAACACGAACTTACCCGGCATGTCGGTCACATTTCTTCTTCCCTCGGCACCACCATTCGCCGTCGGCAACCTGTCCGTCCACTTCCATATCGATACGTTCACTCGCATTGTCAGTGCGGTCGTGGCCATCCGGCGTAGACTCCTCGTAACTCTCCAGAACACCTTCCCCGAATTCCATCCACTCTTCGTCACCAAAGCAAAGTCTTTGATCCCATCCACACTCGTGCACACTCTCAGCACGTTCTGAAGCTGATTGTAATAACTTCTCTCTCCAAACAATGACTTGCATCTCCCGTTTGCGCGCCTCTCGTTCGCGGACGATACTTTGAAGTCGAGTTTCTAGGCGTTCGATAATGCTGTCCTTCGTTTCCTGAGGCACTAGAGACATATCGACCAGGTGCTTGTGTTCAGTGGCATTAACCGGGTCAATTTTGCCTTCCTTTCGAAGCTCTGCAATGATTTTCTTCGGGAGTGTTCGACCCGGTTCACGGATAACAAACCCCTCACGTCTCTTTGTATCCTTTACCGTTTCCCAGAGCCCGAGGACACTGCCGCCATCGCTCGCCCAAGCCTGAATTTTGCGATGCAAATGCCTACAAGAAACTATAAAAATTGAATGCTCGTATAAGAATATGGGCCACATACTTAACACCACACTCATCAGAACAATACTTCGAGTACGCGCCTCGGGACGGCTTATGACATGCCTCAGGAGAATTGGGCAGATAATGACTCAATCCGGAGAAACACCGCTGCTTATAGGTAGTACATAGCTGTAAAACGGGATTTCCTATGGGCGTTACAAATACGTCAGTAAAAGATTTACAAGACCTATCTGCAACATCTGCAGCACGTCGAATGGGGTATGTATAGACTGTATATCGGATGATTAGGACTCACGGGCGATACAGTTCGGACAGACAAACTGATCCACAAGATCGACTTCGAGGTCCGGCATGTTTACACACTGAGTATGGTACCATTCATCGCAACTGTCACTCTCTTTAATAATTCTATTTCTGAAATTTTATACAAACACGCGACATACCGATCACAAGCAATCATGACCCTGTCCTCATCGTATTTCGTTTTACAGACGCAGTAAAGCTTGTCATCATCGTCAGCAGTCGGATCTTCAGCATCTTTATGTTTCTCTTCGTCAATCTTTGCACTCTTCTCCCGATGCGTTTCGGGATCGACAGACGTGCATGGCATGACTGAATGAGACCTTGAACGCGAGCTATTTCCATCACCGTTTCCGGAAACGCCTGCAGGTTTCTTTCTTCCATTGGCGAGTGTCTGTCCAGAGGCGGCAGCAGCTGCTGCTGCTGCGGATTTCTTGGACTTCGTAACCATACGGCCCGAAGAAGTGACGACAGGGAATGATTCATCAGTTGGGACACCGGCGCTAGTGTGGAAGACGGGCAAGGTAGCGGAGACAGGCGTTTGCGGCCCTTTACCAGACTTCGTGATCTTGTGCATTTCTAAAGCTACAGCTTTGGGTGGACGTGGTTTCGTTTTCAACTTTGTCTTTAGAGCCTAGCAAAGAACATAAATGGCTGGAAGATCGACTTTGTAGTTGTTGCAACTCACCTTCGCAGCTGCGTCACCAAGCTTGGTGATTGCCTTACTGGAAAGCTTTGCCCCATCTGTATCGTCTGCTTTACTTTTCGCCTTTGCTTTTGTCGGTCCTCTCTTTGCTTCCTTCGCTGGTGCACCTATGGCTTTCGATACATCCGGAGGCGGCATCGACATACGATTGAATTCTACTGATACCCCCCTGCTTTGCGACACCGTATGAAGCCCGTGAATGTGGGATGTTGATGGCCCCATATTGTGCAGCTTCGACGTAGGCTCCAGAGGCCCGTCGATGAGACTCAGTAACTCGTTCTCTACATCAACCTCCATAGCGTCAGTCTCCTGATCGTCGAAGTCTGTCCTATCATCGTCGGACGTTGCAGCACCGGCAGCGTCGGCCAATTCATCCAGAAGTTCCGAATCTGCCTCGACCGCATCCGGCGTATGCTTCGGCACACCCCCACCATCGTCTTGGGAGAATCCGGCTGGTGAACAACGGTTGGAAATATTCCCCGCAGCACTCGGGGACGGACTCCTGCTCTTAGAACTAAAAAGAGCGAGGTGCGCGGATATTGTTCGCTTGGTATATTCGTGATTTTTGCGGCTCAACTCTGGGCGTTGCCTTTCACCCTTCGTTTGGAGAAACTCTCCTTCATCAGCCTGTGGAACGGCCTGTTTTCCTGTACTCCTAGGAGAGTCGAAAGCTGACAAAAAAAATTCGTCCACATCTTGCTCGTCGTCCACGGCGACCTCCTTGTTCGACGGCAGAGATTCAGAAATTTCCCCCGAAGATTTTACCTGCTTGGAGGTATGACGGATGCCTTTTGAAGGTCCCGGGTTCAAATTTCGTCTTTGACTATTGTCTTTGCCAACACCTTCCGAACTGTCATTGTACTCGTTTTCTGACAACACGACACCGCGAAGTCCCTTCTCCATGACAGCAAGAGCAGCGGACCCTGGCTTTTTTGGTCTGGGTTTACTCCGTGGAGGAGACCGTCGCCCTGAGGCTGAGACTAATGCTGGCCCTGCAATCGACCCCTGTGGTACAGTAGATCGAGGCAGCACGTCCGTCTCGAGGACACCCGTTCCATCTCGACTTCCTTGTGACGAAGGCATTGGGCCGTGTTTTGGGCCATGCTTTGCCAAGGGCAAATGTAGGATGTGTGATGCCGCTTTGGGACTGTGAATAGTGCGTTCAGAGGACGTGTTTCTGCCGTCCAAGGGAGACTGTCCATGTGCTACTGCACTCGCGCGGGGAAAGGATGCGTCTTTGAACATCTCATTACTGGTAGTTTGGATGTGAGGGCTCCGGTTCTGCTCCGTCGACGGCTCGGGAGAGGACCGACGTCTTTTTATCGGCCGGCCACCTTCGCTCAGACCCTGTCCATTGTAGAATGCATCGCCCTGGTCGGCAGAGTGATGCACACTGGCATATGCAGATGCAGAATGAGGTGGCACTGACGACAGCGGCTGCAGCGTGTCGCCTCGAAATGAGACAGGGCTCAAATTCAATGGCTGTGACCTAGCCGTCAAGTTAACGGTACGCTGCGGGTCATCGCCACCGCTCAGCAGTCTGTTTCCGTCAATACGCTCCCTCTCCTCCGTAGCCGCCTGCACGAGTACGTCAAGGCCACTGATACCACTAAGAGGCGCAGACATGGGAGCCGTCGGAGAAAGAGATACGGAGCGGTGAGAACCTGCGTCCTGCAGTCGGAATAAGTCAGCCGGGGTTTGGCCCGAAACCCCGACAAATGTGACAGGCCTTGCGGAATATGGCACGGTTTGTGGTGAGGTCGAATGTAGTTGCGGGGAAACAGGCGGAACCCGACTTGGCGAAGAGGTTGGGATACGACGTGTCTGCGGCAGAGGAGAATAATTGTAAGAATTTACTTGAAATTGAGGTGCACTGCGTCGTTCGAGTCTGCTATCATATATGTGGGCCGAAGGGCTTAAGGGCGGCGGTGGTGGTGGTGAATGCTGAGTGTACAGAAGGGGCCGTGTCGCGTACGGCTGGGCGACGCCGAGGCGCGGGAACTCCCCGATCGCCAATCGCCCATTGCCGTCCTCTACTTGACGGCCATGAAGTGCAGAACGACGTGTTGGTGAGCCGGGACGGAAGGGAGAGATGGGAGGCGAAGGCGTCCGTCGTCGAGCTGATGCCGATTGGATTGAGAGCGGTAAGGGGGCCAGTGGGCGTGACGAGCCGCCGGCGTCGGAAGAACTGGGGACTCGCTGGTGCTGCTGCCGCCTATGCGACTGCTGTTCGGCTGGCACGCTACTGTTGTGGGCATTGCCGGGCGTAGGGTGAACTGACGACGCATATGTACGTCCTGGGTGCCGGGGCGAGGGCGAGAGCTGTCCGCTGGCGGGGCGCGCTGGGCTGGACGGCTCGTCCGCTGCGCCCTGTGTTTCGCACAACAGCGAGGAGATGTCAAGTCTGCGCGACGCCATGGGCTCTGGTCAACGGCGTGGGCAACGGTGCAATCTCAATTCAAGGACTTGAATCAGGCGTCCTTACGACACGCGCGTCTGCTCTCGCGCTCACGCCCTTTTCTGGTCCGTCGACGCCGCCGCCGCCAGCAAACCTGCAGCAGCGTCGACGACGAGCATCCCACCCTTTGCCAATAGCTCGGGTTGCCCACTCGCCGCTCTACGCGCCGTATATCTTCTGGCCACGCATTCTGGCATCCTGGACCTTAATCGCGTCGCCTTGATTCGCTCCTTTCATAACTCTAAGCACCCCGTACAAGTACATTGATATTGTGCATTTAAACCAATCTCTCATTCAACACACATGCGCAACTTCACCTCCCTGTTCGACCCGTGGACCCAAGTCTCTCCCGACGGTCCTCTCAAAGACTTCAATCATGAAGGAAAACAGCGACCGTGTTAGTGCAGCATCCCATCGGCCCTTCGACGACTCGTCGCGGATAAACGCGTGCTGCGCCTGGACTTCCAAGAACTAGAGGTCCATTAGGATTGGAACACGTACTCACTTAGCGGGGAATAGGTAGTCACCGATGTCGTTACATTCGCGTCCTCCAGGGTCTTTCGGATAACATCCCTTCCTTCACGAGGAACGTGTGTATCCTGTATCGAAAGGAATTAAGATGCCCGGTGAGTCATCGGATACTGGCGTTCTCTTGCAAAATGCAGACCTGTTTTCCAAAAATCATCTATTCGAGTGAACGAATAGTCAGTCAGGGTTGCAGCTGCAGAGTTGGTATAATATACGTGCCACGATCTCCCCTTTTCCCTTCAGATCACCATTACGGACCCTTGCGAGGGTGTCATCCTCTTTGCCTTTCCCAAGCGTTGCACTGTGAATGTCGGTTGCGAAAAAACACACCGACGATAAAACACGAGTATCGAATGCGGCCTGTAAAGAATCAGCGAAGGTATTACTTTGTTATTAATATTTGGTCATACGCGGAATGCCTGTCAGCAGTTACTTCAGTATATGCGCGGTGCTCAAAGGCAGCTGTGGACAACCCACAAGGTGACCACCGAGGCACATTCCGGTCGCTGGCGCGTTCCGTCAATACACTGCCCTCCTACCTCACACAGAGAAAGTACTCGCTAGCAATACGTCCGTTACAATTCTTCAAAGAGCAAAGCAGGTCCACAGACAATGTTGCATCCTGGCACAGTCATGAGTGATAAGGGGTAGGAGTGAATGTCACAGGAGAACACCCACTTCGTCGTATGCGGCCACTCTTTTCTCAATCTTTCACAGAGACGATGAGATGATTGGATGAGGGGGAGAGTGGATGACGCTCGACCTTATATTTGTTTCCCCTATCGGTGCCTATCGGTCGGACATATCAAGTGAGTTCGGGTCTGGCAGTGAAACAAAATGACTGGAAGTGCCTTCGGTATCATAGGGAATGGGCTCTGGCCCTTCAAATTCGTGGAAACTGGATGGACATGCTACAGTTTGGCCTGGGTTAGACGGGCGTCTATGCTGCAAGGTCAGAGCTCACCAACAACATATCCATGACTTGCGATCTGGCCTGCAAAGCGCTCAACAGGACCTGTGACCTGATAGATCTCGCTGATTGCGAGCCTTCTTGAGTCTTTGCAAACGATGGACGGCTGGCCCACAACAATCACCTGAAAACCACTACGCCTGCGTGCACGAAGACGTCGATGAGCAGCAGTCGGAGGCGAATATATGCATTAAAGGCCTGAGCCGTACCCACCTGGAAACTTGGCCTTTGGGTAATTTGGCACGCTGGGCGCGATGATGAATATCCTGACCGGCCTCCCTCTCGGGTTCAGGTTCGACGGAACGTCGTGATATGTTTTCGTGATAAGCATAGTCGTGGTCGCAGCAGAAGATGGTGCACAAAGAACCCAAATCAATACATATTACTCTCAGCATTGCTGTCGCATGTCTCACTCATATAGGCACACCGGACTGGGATATCTATAGCACACGGACGAGGCAAAAGCCTCGCATATATCTGCCCCATCGCAAAGATCTTCGTTATTGAGCGTACATTGGATCGTGGCAACACAGTGTTGATGACAGAGTATAAGTACCGACGTGCGAGGTAATGAAACAAGAGTACAGATGACGGAGTGGGAAAAAAATAAAACCGCACATCTGGATCTATTTACTTCTTCTTGGCAGCCTTCTCCGCAGACTTCGTCACTGTACGCGGTCGATCGATGGTCAGGACAAAGCACAGAACACGCAAACACGCGCTTAAACTCACCCTTGCCAGCGGTCTTGTCGGTCTTGTCGACGGACTTGATGACACCAACAGCAACCGTCTGCCTCATGTCACGGACGGCGAAACGACCAAGAGGGGGGTACTCGTTGTAGCTCTCAACGCACATCGGCTTTGAGGGAACAAGCTTGGCGATGCAGGCATCACCCGACTTGACGAACTTCGGCGCCGCTTCCATCGTCTTACCCGTTCGGCGATCAATCTTTTCAATGAGCTCGGCAAACTTGCAGGCAATGTGGGCAGTGTGGCAATCAAGCACGGGCGCGTAACCGGCACCAATCTGACCGGGGTGGTTGAGAATGATGACCTGGGCGTTGAAGGAAGCAGCCTCCTTTGCGGGGTCGTTCTTCGAGTCAGAGGCAACATTCCCGCGACGGATATCTTTGACGGAAACGTTCCTATGCGGATATTAGCATATCATCGCCTTTTTTGGATGAATTCATGTCATACTTGATGTTGAAGCCGACGTTGTCACCCGGAAGACCCTGTTCGAGCTGCTCGTGGTGCATCTCGACGGACTTGACTTCAGTAGTAACGTTCGTCGGGGCGAAGGTCACGACCATACCGGCCTTGATGACACCGGTCTCAACACGGCCGACGGGAACCGTGCCAATACCACCGATCTTGTACACATCCTGAAGCGGAAGACGGAGAGGCTTGTCCGAAGGACGGGCGGGGGGCTCGATAGCATCAATGGCGTCGAGGAGAGTCTTTCCCTTAACGACACCGCCCTTTCCTTCCTTGGTCCAGCCCTTGTACCACGGCATGCTATTATCAGTGAAGCGGTCAGTAAAAAATCCGCCAATGTGGAAGAGCATGGGACGCACTTGGGGGATTCCTCCAACATGTTGTCACCGTGCCAACCCGAGATCGGGACAAAGGCGACCGACTTGGGGTTGTAGCCGACCTTCTTAATGAAGTTGGACGTCTCCTTAATGATCTCGTTGAAACGGTCCTCGGACCACTGCAAGAATTCTTTAGACTCGTACCCCAACAATAACAAATAATAAAGTACCTTCGTCGTGTCCATTTTGTTGACGGCAACGATGAGCTGACGCACACCGAGAGTGAAAGCGAGGAGGGCGTGCTCGCGAGTCTGACCATCCTTCGAGATGCCGGCCTCGAACTCACCAGTACCGCCGGCGATGATGAGGATCGCGCAGTCAGCCTGTGAAGTACCGGTAATCATGTTTTTGATGAAGTCACGGTGACCCGGAGCGTCAATGACCTATAAGCGAGGATTAACCTTGTAGTGAAAGACACAATATGCGAAGGGTAATACGAACGGTAACCATGAACTTCGGGGTCTCGAACTTCCAAAGGGCGATATCAATCGTGATACCACGCTCGCGCTCAGCCTTGAGCTTGTCAAGAACCCAAGCTTTCCAAAGACGGTAAGCGCCTAATCGCAGCATACAACACCACAAAAGATCAATTCACCATACTTGAAGGAACCCTTGCCGAGTTCAGCAGCCTCCTTCTCGAACTTCTCGATGGTACGCTTGTCGATACCACCGCACTTGTAGATCAGGTGACCAGTGGTGGTCGACTTGCCAGAATCGACGTGACCGACGACTGTATGCGCGGGCGATGAGCAATCCTAGATTATCAACGGCATCGATAAGCATGGACATACCGACAACGTTAATGTGGACCTTCTCCTTTCCCATTTTGATGAGTTTCTATAAAATCTTGGGGTCAGCAAAAGGGAAAGCGGGTGGACAAAGTCTTTGAGTCGGCAGCGCAAACATCGGCGAAGACCGAAAAATAATTGTCACGGACGCATATATGCAGTCCAACAAATGATTGGGAGTGGGAAGATGGATGTATGCGCCGAAGAATGGCCAACTTACTTGTTACAAAGAGATAGAAAAGAGAGGCGGAAAGGAGATGGTAGTGGATGGGAGGAAAGAGTGCGAAGGAGATTTGATGAGGGCTCAGGGCTTTATGCCAGTCAATTTTCAGTCACACATCGATCTCAATCGGAGTCTGAAAATTTACACACGTGACTTTACGTGACTTGAAGTCACAATCGAAAGCAGTATTAGTACATACGCTTGCTGAACCTGGCTGGCACTTCTTCACGGTAATTAAAAGACAACGTAGTACATTATTCATAATCGTACATTTTATATTTATTCTACATCTGCCTAATGGACACATATTTTATTGACCATGAGCCGATTGCAAGGGACGAGAAGCCTATTGGTTGAAGCTAAGAATCAACAAGTACATGCGATGTGATGCGGATAGAAAAAAAGGACAATTGCGGAAGAGATCGATGGAAACGAGGATAAAGCGAGGCAAGCGCGGAATCAGGTCTACTACAAGATGAACGCACGGAAATGCATGCTGAGATAGCGTCCGCCGTGTATAGGAGATGCGAAAACAAAGATGCCAGATAGATACCACTCGGTCACATACCATGCCTCTTCCGCAATGTAGGAAGAGTAATCGTCGGTCCGGAGTATTCGTATCGCATCGTATCGTATCGTATCGTATCGTATCGTATCGTCGAAGAAAAGTGAGAGGGTCATCCTGGGATTCTTCCACAAGAACCGCTCGTCACCGATCCTTGCGATCCGCTATATGGCACGGCTTAGCTGTCCATACCCCACCCCTTTCCTCCTCCGAGGAACTTTGACCTGAGGATCTCCTCAAACGTCGGACGAGCCGTGAGGTCGATACGGAGACAAGCTCGGACAAGAGCCGCTGCGTCACCGAGACATCCACCTCCGTCCGCTTCTTCGCCCTCGCTTTCCTTGCCATCGCCGCAGCGCTCATCCAAGGCGATGGACCCGTTCGAAAACGGAGATTCCAAACCCTCTTGCGCTTCAGCAGCAGTGTTAAAAGGGCACTCGCCGATCAAAAGAACGAAAGCGACCACCCCGAATGCCCATACGTCCTGCTCCTTCCCGTGGTAACGCTCACCTCGGAGAATCTCAGGACCAGCATAATCGAGCCTGGTATCGCCAAAGAAAAGACTGTAAGTGCTGTTGGCACACTTGACGTAGTACATAACTCACGTCCCACTAAAAGTATCCCAGCCATTTCTTTTTACAATCCCGGAACTGCCGAAGTCGATGAGAATGCAACTCCCAGATTTCCGACCAAGAACAACGTTCTCATCCTTGACGTCTCGGTGTACTGTAGGGATACTCAGGAGTAAGTTGAAAGGTAGCAGAGAAGCACTTACCAATGCCCTTTGCATGCAAGAAGGCCAGAGCGTCCGCGATTTGGCCTAGGTAGCTTCGTATCAAGAAAGGTGGTAATCCCTGTGGGTATCCTTCAACGAGGTCGAACAGATCCGAAGGCGACGATGCGCCGCCCGGCCTTTTCTCAGGCATAGTGGAAGGCATAACAAGGTAGTAGAAATGATTATCCTCAAAGAAATCAACAAGCCGGCAGATGTTCGGATGACCCTTGACGACCTTGCCTTCTATCCAAGGGTCTGAGTCATCCTGGGACGAAGTATGATTTCGTGACGGATCCCAAGGCCGTTTCGGGGGCAACGCGTATGAAGCTGAAGAAATCAAGGACATGACGTAAATTTCCACAGGGATTGTCCCGAACTTGGGATGTTTCTTCCAGCAGTCTGCGAGGATACGCGATTTGATAATTTGTTTGATGATAACCGGGGGCTAAAGCAAAATAACTTAAATACATGTTTTGCAACGAGGCCGACAGAAAATCTCACCCCCATTTCCCCGTTCACGTTCATCTCCCTTGCACGCTTTACAAGCCCGTAAGCACCCCGTCCGAGCTCTCCTTCAATTACGAACTCTGAGATGCTCCTGCCTCCGAGAAACGATTCTTTTTCTGCTGCCGGACTTGGTGGAGCCGCTGAGGCAGAACTCATAAAACTGGACTGACTGCCAGAGCGCATTAGCTTCGGTGTCAGTAAGATCGACTCAGAAGGCGGATCAATAGACACTATCGAGAGCCGGCCGGCGGTAAGGGACACGCGCTGTTGCGACGAGCGTCGGCGCGGTCTCGGCATAGTCGGTGATCGAGACAGTGCAGGGCGAGAGCTAGAGCCAGCTTCCCCCGTGTGATTTGGCGAAAGTATTTCAGGAGTAGTGCAGAGAGAAGTAAGAGAGACAGCCGACGAGGAGAACGGAGATCGTGAGAGCGGAGACTCGGACAAGACTGGTTCAGTTGTGAAGGTGCCCGAGAGCTGCGGCTCATTATCTTGAGCAGAGGTGAAGCTAAGAGGACGGCTGGAGGGACTGGACTTGATCGCCTTTGAACCATTTGTTATTTGTCTACCGAAGGTGCGAGTATCGCGCGGAGACTCTGGCTCTATAAAGCTGCCACTGAATGGGACGGCATCGTCGTCGTCCTTGCGATCGGCGACTGTCTCGACATCTTTCCGCTTTGCACTCCAGCTGTAGCCGCCGCCGATGGATGTGACGCCCCAGCTGTTGCCGACACTGGCTGTGCGGTGGAGTTTGACCTTGGACGGATGCAGCCAGTCCGAGTCTTCGTCGTGGGTGAGGTCGATGGGCGGGGCGGCAAGCATGGAGGCACGCAGGAAAGGCGCTGCGATGGATTGCTCGACAATAATGCGTGGGTTCCTCTGCGCTGGCGGGGAGGACGGAGAGCGGAATGGCTTGCTGTCGGCAGACCTCGAGCGTGGATTTGTATTTTTGCAGACATCGCCCAGAGGCCGCAAAGTTCCCACGGCCATCTGCCGATTAAGGCGGTCGGGGCAGGCCTGGTCGGCACGGTCGGCAAACGCGGGCACAGCACTGCAGGCCGAGCCGTCTGCTGTCCCCGCTGCCGTCGAGTCCACGGTCATCCTCGAGCACAGGGACGGCCTGCGCAATGGCGAGTAGAGATGAGGGACACAGCAAGAGACCCGATTAGCACCGTAAATCGCGCCCGACGAGTCGCCTCTTCCCGCACGGTGCACCGCCCACGCGACCAGGGGCCGTTCACTTGCCTTTTCCACACAAACACCTCCAATCTCTGCTTATGCTCTGCTCTTTCTCTTCTCTGGAATGCTCGAAATAGTGTACAGGAACCAATCAGCGCAGCCTCGAAACGTAATATCACCGCCCTCCCCTTGAATGTCATGTGATCTCTATATCCCCCGCAGCCAATCACAGTCCCATTTCCACCTCGACAGAGCCAGCGCGTTCCGGCTCGGGCGGCCCGGACACACGGCAGCTCCCGATCCCTATACTTTGCCGTGCGGCGAGTCGGCGTCGTATCAGTCTGAGCAAAAATGCAATCAAGTAAGCCAAGTTCCATCCAGAGATTCGCAAAGCTGCAGACCTCTCGAACGCGTCTAACGGACTCTCCTTTTCTCCCGGCGCATTTACCGCCGCCGTTCCGTCGTACGCATGCTCTTCATATAGAACGCGGGGAACCCATACGCTCAGTGGGCTCTCCCCACTCTCGTACGAAGCCTCCCCCACGTACAGAAGTAGTCCGTCTGACTTAATGGGCACATCCACATCTTGCATTCGATCTGCCGACCAAAGACCCTGCATGGTGTCTTGACCGTGAGAACTATCGACCTGCATTTCTTCCCCGTCTCCGCCAGAATTTCTCATGTCCGGTAACACGGGCAGTTTCAGTCGCACGGCGCGACCGCTACGCGCCTGAGACAGCAACTCACTAAGGATTAGATCGAAAGAAATAGGCGTCGTGTAAGGCACAGGAGCAAATGTAGTCGGGTAAGGGAAACGGTATATTGGATGAGAGGTCTGGTCCGCATGCGAGAAAGATGATTTATGAGGTGGGGGATGAGGCCAAGTTGGCATTTCCGATAGGCGAGTGTCCCGCCACCAAAAGCTGCACCAGGTTTAATCTCTACGAGCCCTTTGAAGTATGTCCCAGTCCACTCACCGAAAACTGGCTTCACATTCGCCAACGTCTTGACTTTTCCATCTCACTACGTCTAATACGTGTAGGAGTCCATTCGTCCTCCAATTCTCGTCAAGGATACAATCGAGGATTGTATTTGGCGGGAGCGGCGAAGGGAAGGGATGAATTAGGACTTTGCCGAGAAGACGGGAGCGTAGTGTCGTATTTGGTACTTTTTTGACGTCCGTAAAGAGCGCGCCAGAATGGTAAAGTCGCATGCTCACCTATACCACTCACCCCTGCGCTTTGCATTGTCACTGCAAGACAGCGCTTCCCCACGGGGACTGGAGCAAGTCCCACCCAAGCGGTTTCTAGATCATCAGGAAGACCGTCATGCCGTGATAAGTTATCATTGTCCCAGGAGCCCGTCCATAGCTTGTCCTCGCGCATCTCCAGGAGTTCCGCATACATGCACTTGTTCGCCCACTTGCTAGCTTTCTTTTTCCCTTTGTTCGTTTTCTTTTTCTTTTTTGTCTTACCATCACCGTGCTCAACATACGGCGAAGGAGATCGGGATTCGGGAGGGGGCTCGGCGTCTATGACGGAAAGCATTGATGCAAATTGAGCGACTCCTCCCATCGTTTTGTGAGATTCACCCAGTTGGGGCACGTCTTCGTCTCCATCTTCGTCGCTGGAAACGCCCAAGCTGAGCCCGGCAAATTGTTCGAGCTGACGCGCGGCGTCGACGCGCTGCAGACGTTTCTTTGCACGATCGATAAGCAAAGGACGCAAAGAACAAGATCGAAAATAAAGCAAAGTATGAGCGTACTCGCTTTTGTTCCTCAAGAGCCTGTAGTGTAGGTTTTTAGCGAAGAAGCAAGTGTTACAAGTCAACGACGAATACCTGGGCGCGACGAGCCTGCTGAGGCTGCCGCAGCTCAGTGGGGGGGGATTTGTATGACTTGCGACGGTCGGCAGCTTTGTCCATGGCGGGAGCGAGACAAGCCGGAAGCAACGCGAGTATGTACATACTTAATTCTAACCTGGCGGAGTCGTGAATCGAATTGGTGGCGACCCAAAAGGCAACTTTCCCACAGTTATTACTATTGCCGACAAAGCCGCCGACACTACAGAGCTCGTCGACACAGACCGTCAAGAGGCACAACAGTGAGTATCGCCGTATATCTACTCGTCTGCAACGTCGTACGCGTTGGGAACGGACTATTTCCCTGATGAAGCTTTGTTTGTCCACCTGAGACCGGGAAATTCGGGTGGAATGGGTTGGATGGACATGCGCGGCTCTGGATGACTGGCACCCAACTCGGCTCGTTTTGCTGACCCTCTGTCGTTCTGTCCTGCAGTAAACCGCCATGGTCTCAAAAATTCCTATCGTGAAGAAGCGCACCAAGCACTTCAAGTATGTCCAGTCCCCGCGATCGTCTGGTCCGCTCTGAACATTTTTTTTCACTGTAGGCGCCACCAGTCTGACCGGTACAAGTCGGTGAAGGAGTCATGGCGGAAACCGAAGGGTATCGATAACAGGGTGCGCAGGAGGTTCAAGGGCCAGATCGCTATGCCAAAGGTGTGTTACCAGTTTTCGTACTTGAATTTTCACTGCTAACGCTCTGTATTGTGTAGATCGGCTATGGCAGCAACAAGAAGGTTGGTTTTAGCAATTTCCAAGCATCGCGAAGGCATTATGGCTTATCATCCGTTTAGACTCGCCACCTCCTCCCCAATGGCCTCAAAAAGTTCTGCGTATCGAACGTGCGGGAAGTTGAGCTCCTGCTCATGCACAATAAGAGCTTCGCTGCGGAGATTGCCCACAACGTGAGCAGCCGCAACCGTATCCTTATTTTGGAGAAGTGCGTCCCTTTTACCTCTTACCTCTTCCCCATTCTCACACATACGCTTATTGCACAGAGCCAAGGCGTTAGGCGTGAAGGTGACAAATGCTGCTGCTCGTCTGCGCTCGGAGGAGTGAATGCTATTGGTGTCGTTGTCGTTGTTTGTTATTTCTCTCTTGTATCCTTTTCACTATGCACAAGACATGCAGCATGCGGCCATAATGCAATTCCATGTTCTAGGCTCTCATCCTGTTATGATGTGATTATGTGCTGGTCAGATAATTATCTGTTAACCTTAGGCAAACCCTTTGCAAGTTCGCGCCTGCATGTGTCGTTTTTGAGTTTACCATCGGACATCTCCGATATTGAGATCCTCATAAGGGTAACAATCACTTGGCGACGGTTATCTTCTCCTTTCACATACATTAGCAAGCTGGCAAACGATGTTAATCAGGTGAAGCATCCCTACTTCGTACAAGTATATTAGCCATAAGTTCTATTATTACAGGACTGCGTCTCATGCGGGCTCGTGGTACACTGATCAAGGTATGCAACTGCCTCACATCGGGCTCCCGATGCGTGAAGCGTCCCGAGTCATTAAGCCTCTGGTCTCCATAAATCGACTTATCACAAGCCGTTCGCCTCAATGATGAACTTGCTAAATGGCTAGGAGACGCGCAGCCCGCTGAAGAGGACGGCTTCTCGTTTCCTATCAAAGGTAGCAAGGCCATCATCGCACCGTCCGTTTGTCCCCTATTAGAAGATTGGGGTCTCCTTCACGGTCAAAACTAAATTCGGACTGCTCTAGACATGCGGGGTACTCATATTCTGGACCGCCGGCAGCATGGGCATATAAAAGCATTGACACAACGGGCATGTAAGGCGGCTCGTAAAACCCTGATCTAAGTGCTGACATCACTTCAGAAAGCGGGTGTTTATCCTAGGTCCATCCCATCACGTCTATCTTGATGGCTGCGCGCTGTCCCGCTGTCAAGAGTACGCGACGCCAATAGGGAATATTCCTCTAGACTTGTCAAGTGCGTGTCCTGAAGCTGCAATCATTTTTTTCGAAAGCTAGTTCACCCTCTTGTGCCCCAGCGATCGAAGAGCTACGGAATACGGGCTTTTTCGATGACATGGACCTTGGGACCGACGAGGATGAACATAGCATTGAAATGCACCTCCCTTACGTCCGCAAAGTCTTCGAAGGGTAGTTACTATCCATGTTCTCCGTGATAGGAATTCGTTTAATCATCTTGCATTCAAGCATGAGCATTGAGATCGTCCCTATCCTCGTCGGTGCGATTGGGAAAGAGAAAGAGAAAGCGTTTGGGAGGTTACTCGCGCCCTTCCTGGCTCGGGACGATACGTTCTGTATCGTTTCAAGCGATTTCTGTCATTGGTGTGTGAATGACAAGCTTGTGCGAACCAAAATTTCTGATCATTGGCCGAACCGAAAAAAATTGCAGGGGCACACGTTTCCAATATACTTTCTACTATCCATCTGCACCAGACGATTCCGGCGCCGGTGGCTCTACTGGGGTCCGCCTAGCCCAGACGAATGCGTCTTCTCTCGTCTCCCCGGACTTTCCGATCCACGCGTCAATCACGGCGCTCGACCGTCAGGCATTGACGATCCTCACCATGCCGCCACATACAAGTAAGCAGGCGCACGACGCGTTCACGGCTTACCTCGCACGTACGAAGAACACGATCTGCGGTCGTCATCCGATCGGCGTGCTGCTTGGTGCTCTGGCAGGACTGGAAGAGGAGGGGGGTGGAGGGGGAGAAGAGGCTGTCAGGAGACGGGTGACGATGAAGTGGGTGAGGTACGAGCAGAGCAGCGCGTGCCGCAACGTGAAAGATTCGAGCGTGAGCTACGCGAGTGCCTACGTTGTCTTCTGATAATCTCCATCAAATGATTTCCCTAAACATATGTCGCAGAGACAAATTAAAGGGAAGCTGATGCGCTGATGTTTTGTCTGAGTCGGGACGGGTGCGTCCTGGAGGGCCCGGTCGGGAGTACATCACGTGTGCAAGCGACGGTATCAGCTGCGTCCGAGTGGTCGCTCCGAAGAATGACGCGTAATGCAGGCCCTCCTTCTCGGTAGTGGGTTGATGTCCACACCCGCATGTACCGTCTGTGTTCTAGCCGTAAGGCGACGGGGTTTCAGTACGCCGATTCGTCCAGCGTTCACCGTCTCAATTCTCGTGATCTCACGTTTTCGAAGGCCACAGCTCCTTTCGGATTATTTACATGTATGCAATAACTGCTGTAGCTCTAGGCGACTCGCACACGGCGAGGCTGATGTCCGAGCCCGCAAAACGACTCATGGTATTCTCGTATATATATTAGTAGACACACAGTGCACCTTGCTCCCCACTCCTCGCGGCACATCGAAACCAAGCAAGAGTACTTAGGACATGCTGTTTGCACGCTCAGTTCTTCTAGGTGCGCTCGCCTGCATCTCAGGCATTACCGGCGCGTCTGCGGCCAACTCCTTTGCGGGCGCGAACCTGTACTATGCAGCTGGTCTGTCCTCGTCGGAGCGCCAGACGCTTCTGCAGTGAGTATTGCTGGCCTCGCCCGGGAAGCACACGAACTTATACGGGGCGGGCTTTTTTAGGGGAATGGAAGACGCTGGCATGAAGGTCCTCCGCGTCTGGCTCGACGGTGAATCCACCTCGACAACAAAGGTGAGCATATATTTGACGGCGCATTATCTGCTATTAACACACACTGCCTGGCCGTAGGGAACAACGATCACCTCGTACAATTCGCTGGAACCCAATGTGATTGGAACTTATGATGACACAGTCCTCAACTTGCTCGACACGTTTATGGTCGATGCGCACAGCTACAACATCAAGGTATATACTCCCACACAGACCCGTTGACAAAAGGCTCTAACGGTGCCCATACTAGCTGCTAATCAGCATGCACAGTTGGAACGCCTTGTCGGCGGGTGATGTTTACGGCGCGGAGTACGGGACCGGGTACTTTTATGAATGGGCAAATGCGACATCGCAGTTCGACAACCGGCTCAAGCATGTCTTGAACTACGTCCACTCCTCGCTTGGCAAGCCGTGGAAGGAGTTATCTGATTACATCTTTGCTTTTGAAGCGGAGAACGAAGCCATGATCGGCAAGGTGCGTGATTTGCGCGCTAATTTACCATCGTAACAGCCTTAGAACACAGCTTTATCCAGGGTCAAACTTACATTGAAGATAACCAGTCCTGGTAAATTTCGACTTTGTTATTCATACCCTGTATCCAATTCTAACTTTTTTTAAACCAGGCAATGTGACAGAGCTACCACAATTAAAAACGAACTGGGAGACAACAGTGGGGTGAATTTTTATCCACAAAGCCAGGTATTCACTGTTGTTCACCGTGATCTCGTTGGCAGATCCTTGTAACGACCGGAGGAGAATCTTGGCTCAGTGAATCAGTGCAGTCAGACTGGCTATCCTGCGATGCTCTCGACGTTATTTCGATCCATGCTTACGGTGTCGGTGACCTCGAAACTTCGGCGATACAAACATATGTTAGCCAGGCACAGTCTGCAGGGAAGAAGCTTCTCTTCCAGGAGTGGTTCGTAGCGAAACCTTTGCATCCTGTTATACCGTCTGGGAAATGTCTCATGCGAATCGCGCTTTAGGGGCAGCTGCTATTACACTACGTCGAACAATGACTGTCCCACCGGAGATGTGCTTGACACCTCCACCAGGAACAGCAACATACAGACATGGGCTAGCCAGATCACTGCGGCAGGGGTGCCTTGGCTCTATTGGCAGGTCCTTCCGAACGCGGACCCCCACGTAAGTATCCTCTTCGACCTGTCGAAGACTCTTGCTGATTTATTCGTGCAGTATGGCACTGACTACGAGATCGGAGTGGACGTCGATGCTTCCTGGGATACTCTTAAGGCGGCTTCGCTGGCGGCTCTGCAGGCTAGTTCAGCATTTGACTATTCGGCGTACTTGCTTTGAGCTTCAGTTAATACCGAAGTCTGCGGGCGAGATATTTTCCCCCATCTTTCGTATTCTCACCTTTCATTGAACGTCCCGACTGGTACACGTATACATATGTTGAGCAGTTACTCTATATACCAATACGATGTGCAGGATTTCCCTTATTTATCTACTGTGCGGAACAGTGACCGAGGGGCACATTATTCCACAATGTCCACGTATCATCTGACCTTCATCCCCTTGTTTGTGCAGCAATGAACTATTCACATTTTGCTACATGAACAGAGCCTTCGACTAATCACTCCATCATCGGTGTCATTATTCAGGCACAGCTCACAAGGGTCGTGGCTCTATGCGTAGTTTCTCTACATTTTAGACGTTTGTTCCAGGTCTGATACCTGGGATCCGACAGGATGGTCCTCCTCGTGCTCCGTGCCCGGGACTCCAATGTCTTCGACCACCTGATGGGAAAAAATCGGGATTTAAAGACAAGCCCTTTCAAACGTATGCTACCAACCTTGCCATCCTTAACCACGATATCTTCAAAACCCCAGTCCCTTGATGCACCTTCCCGCAAATGGTCGCCGGAAGCCAATTTGATGTGCTCATAGGCACCCTTCATGCCCTCTTGGCCCCTCTTTCGTCGTAGAACAGTCAATGAGCAGCAACCGACCCTCAAGGGCAGCTCTCGGTCGTCAATTAGCCCTCGAGTAAGTGCTATTACAGTCGCCGCGTGACTGACAAGAAGGACGCGTTTGTGCTGCATAGGGTATTCGCGCTCGATCTGCACATGTAGTGATTCCAGGAAACCGGTGGCGCGGTCATGTGCCTCTTCAACTGACTCACCCTTGCGAGAAGGGTACCATACCGATGCCCAAGCAGAGGGATCGATTTGTGGAAAATATGTCCCGAGGTCGCGCGCAGAAGCAGGACGGGGATGCAGCCCGGTGCCGGCTTTGACGGGCGAGTACCATTCGGAAAGACCTTGGTGTTTTAAGTAGGATCAATGTGATATAGACATGCATCTCATTGCATAGATGCTGACCATGCTCTACGTAAATTGGAATGTCGAGGGCTGCAGAAGTGGGTGCTGCCGTTTGAAGACATCTGTCTGTTGAGACTTTAAGGATTATGGTTTACGGAGAACACGTCTAGTGCGCACAATATGGAGATGAAAGAATGGCAGTAGGACGCTCTTCCCCTGACAGCGACATAAAATATTGAGCAAGCTCATTTGCTTGAGACTTCATAACGTTTCAAATATTGTTGGAAAACTGGAGACTATGGGGAATGGCTAGATGCATAAGACTCACTTCGCCGTACGCTGCAAGGGGTGGGTCTCGAGGAAGGCCGGTCACACTCTTCCTTTTGACTAGCCTATGAGTGTAAGTATTGCGCGGATTGGGATTGTACTTGCCAGTCGGTGGTGACCCAGTTCACTCGAAAGCCTATCCAAAAAATACGAATAGCTTATTTTGTTCAGAACTGAATAACGCACCATGGCGAGCTATGTAAATTGTCTCGATCATGGCTTGTAGACTTCCGCCTGCCTTTCGTCACTATATGGCGATCGTTCAGATGGTGGTTAATGATGGGGAGTTTAAACCCTGTGCCTGCAAGCCGATCGAAACACGAGTAAACAACGCCTCACCTCGTTCCATACCGCATCGTTTGTGCATGAACGCTGACTACCGCCATTGCCGTTATACCGAAGGCGCATTATACAACCTCCTGAATACTCATCGTGCGTTGCTTAATCCTTGGTGCTGTGGCTTTGAAGCATTTGCTAACCCGTAGTTCGGCAGACCATGGACACTGGAAACCCTCTTGACGACGTACGGCCCTGGTCATCTGCACAATCGGTTATTCCTGACGTGTTCTTAACTTATTATAGATTGCGCCTATTGCCATCCTCATGGATGAACTCAAATCAGAGGATGTTCAGCTCCGTCTGAACGCGATTCATCGCGTTTCGACCATCGCACTTGCCCTTGGTCCCGATCGCACGCGCGAGGAACTGATACCGTTTCTTCAAGATTCTGTAGACGACGAAGATGAGGTCCTCTTAGCCCTGGCAGAGGAGCTAGGCAAAAACTTTGACGAGTACGTTGGTGGCCGTAAATACGCCCATGTCCTGCTTGGGCCTCTCGAGGTGCTCGCGGCTGTCGAGGAGACTCTTGTACGAGACAAGGTCCGTTGTCCTCGTGTTAACCCCGAAATGAAGCGCATGCATATCGAACTTCTCCATTGGTTTCTCCGCAGGCAACTGAATCTATCACGAAAGTTTCCGAGTGCCTTTCCCAACAACAGATAGAAGCTTATTATATCCCGCTTCTTAATCGTCTGTCGCGCGGGGAATGGTTCACTTCACGGACATCCTCTGCAGCCCTGTACTCATCTGTATATGCGAAGGTGTCACCTCAGATAAAGGACGACATGCGTAAAGCATTCATCGCGTTGGCGTCGGACGACACACCGATGGTCAGACGTGCCGGTGCTAAATGGCTGGGTGTTAGTATGTTGCTTTCGGTTGTGAAGTTGCGCTGACGTTTCGTCTGGATCAGGCTTTCTCTAAGGTTCTTTCGAAAGAACATATACTCTCTGATGTGCTACCTATCTACCGCAAGCTCGCATCCGACGACCAAGACTCGGTACGCCTGCTTACCGTGGAGGATTTAATCGCCATCGCAGGGCAGCTCGAGCCTGCGGAAGTAAAGGAGCAGCTGCTGGTGCAGATTAGACAGAGCGTGACGGACAAGAGCTGGAGAGTGCGCTATATGGTCGCCAATCATTTCGTTGAGGTGGGCATATCGAAGTGCATACCCGGAATGGACTCATTTCATCTCATCGTGATTGCAAACAATCTCTACAGCTAGCGGAAGCCGTAGGCTCAGACATAGTCAAGGAGGAACTCGCTGGTGCTTATGTCCAGATATTAAAAGACAACGAGGCCGAGGTTAGGACAGCCGGTGCTAGCCAACTCCCTGGTGAGTATACCTTTTCTTAGATCTTAGAGAAGAACCGACACTGTGCATTAGGATTTGCCAAGCTAGTAGACAAGGATACGATTCTTATTCGAATTTTGCCGTGCGTCCGGGACCTGTCCCAGGACCAATCCCAGCACGTCCGCGCCTCCCTTGCTAATCAAATAAGCGGTTTAGCACCCTTACTGGGAAAGGACTCGACAATTGAACACCTACTTCCCTTATTCCTGCATCTTTTGAAGGACGAGTTTCCGGAGGTCCGCCTCAATATCATCAGCAAACTTGAAATGGTAAACTCCGGTGCGTCATTTTGGTTCAGGTTACATGATCCCAGCTAATTGTTCGGCTGGTTGCAATTGAAATTCAGTCATCGGCATTGACTTACTTTCTCAATCTCTCTTACCCGCCATAGTCGAGCTTGCCGAAGATAAGTCCTGGCGAGTGAGGCAAGCAATTATCGAATACATTCCTCTTCTTGCAACCCAGCTCGGCAGATCATTCTTCGACGAACAGCTGGGAAATCTCTGCTTATCTTGGCTGGGAGATAATGTCTTTAGTATTAGAGAAGCTGCAACGGTAAATCTGAAGAAACTCACCGAGGTCTTTGGAGTGGAATGGTCCAAGAACACCATCGTGCCCAAGGTTCTCGCCATGGGCTCTCATCCGAACTACTTGTTCAGAATGACAACGGTTCTGGCTATCACGGTTCGCATAATCTCGTTTGCCGAATATGCCAGCCTAACTTATTTTCCGTAGACCATGACGCCGTCACTCAATCTTGAAGTCATTAAGGATCCCATTATGCAAACGCTACTTTCTCTTGTGACGGATCCTATTCCAAACATCCGATTCAATGTAGCAAAGTCCTTAGAAGTGGTTGCTATAACATATGGATCGGCACCAGAGGGCCAATCGTTGGCGAAAGAGAAAATCGTGCCCGCCGTCCAGAGCCTGCAGAACGATCCAGATGCAGACGTTCGATATTTTGCGAACCGTGCTTTAGAGCGTGCGATAGCTACTGTGGCGATTGCAGGTTCGCACTTGAACTCAACTCGTGCTTCATTGATAATTTCTGATGTCCTTCTTCTCCATTTTCAGGGTGACGGAAACAAGATTAACCTTTTCTCGCTCTCTTTTGCTCCATTGGACGTCGATTGTACCTAGCTACGTAGTAATAGGAAGTTGTTCATGTTTGCCTCATAAAATAGTAACGGGGCTGTACGATTCTATGGTCTGATCTGGTGTGACCTCTCAGAACATCATGCGGAACCAATTGGCACTACTATTTCTTAATCCTCTACCTTGATATTTTCATCTGTCATAATGTAGAATCTGCTGAACAGGGCAAAGTGTCCACCGCACTGCGGCAAAGCTGATGTATCTGCCGCCAGCCGTACCGAGACGCAAGTAACGGTCAGTATTGTTGTCGTGGTGCTGTAAAGACGAACTCGTGGTCTTTCTCCAGCCTAGTACAAAGCGCGCCATCGTAGTCTCTTACTTTCGCCAAAAGAAGTCCAGGAGTCGTAATTAGACTTCTGACACTGGCTGGTTGTACAATTGATCCAGATATTCTTTGGCTCGTCAACGGCGGTTTTTATTTGAGGTCGCTTCTAATAGCATTTGTTTCTAGTAGATACACGAACGATACTCCTTTTTCTAAATTTGCGCCGGTCTGCTGATAACGTCATGTTATGTACTACGTGCGACATCCTAGGCTTCTGACGACATATGGTCTCCCCTCCCAACCGGTGACGAGCTGTTCGGCGCAAAGATTTGAGAGAACAATAACGACAGGCATTCAGGGTGATGATCTAAATCAGCCCAGACTCCACATATATAATGGCGAAGAACATTTCATCTTAGACGGCCTCTCGCGGTGCTCTCAATTTTGGAAAACATTTCTTTAGTGTCCCTATCAGTCTGGCGTAAATGCGACTGCCATTGCGACGAGACCTAAGAAGCCTATAGAGCTCGTTAGACTACTAGTTACGCCGCAGTGTACTAGATGATCGTGTCAGCATGTAATCATCCAGGCTTACAGTATGTCTTCAATACAGTCAGACAACGGCCTGGAAGAGTCCCCGGGATTTGTGAAGGAGCTGAATGCACATGCCATCCCCGTTAAGGCGGCTGCCAATGAAAAGTTCCGGGACTTGGACTCAGGAGTCTGGTCACCAGTATTCAAACTATTTGCGTACATGCTGACCTTTGCTTGTCATAGGATCAAGTTAGCGAGCCTATTCCAAATTACTGGTACCGATACCTTTGGCCGCTATAATTATACGCTGTATAACATGACCGTTGTCTACAGTAACTTATATAACTATAAACCAAAATCAAAATCAATCCACGTGATTACTTAACGCACGACGCGCTACAAACGGGCGTAAATAGCACGCCTCCGTGTTGGATTTACACGTTCAATCTCCGCTTAGAACACGTTTATAAAGCTAATACTAGTCCCCAGTTCTGCCACATCCCTTTCGCGTTCGCCCTCCTTCCTAGTCACAAGAGACGACAGCAATATCAACGCAGGACGTTTCTATACTCTATTCCTTTCCACATAATACCTCTTTCTACAGGCCACTCTATAATAGTCAAGATGCCTTCGCTGTTGCGAACCCTAATGCTCGTGCTGCCTGCTGTGCTGGCTGCCACATTTATCACGGCGCCTTTGTTGCCCGTGCTTGCTATTGCATCCCCTGCACCGCTTCCTATGCCACTTCTTGCGGTCGATTACGGTGGCCACGTTGCGCCAATTCCCTATGCCACCCGACATAATATGGTAAAGAGGGCCTACCCCCGCCCTATCGCTGTTGGACACGCTGTTCCTGTTGCCTATCTGTCTACGACCCAGAAAGCGCCTTTAAAATCCGTCAATGCTACTTCTGATCGTCATGCTGTTCCGGTTGCCTCCAGCACCTCTCATGCCTCGCGCCGAGATGGCGCTGACGTGAACACGAAAATAGCAGCTCTGTCTAACTCTAGGGACATTATAGTGCAAAACTCAAAAAATCTACGTAAGTCCATTTGACGGCGATGACTATTAGAGATTTACCCTTCCAAAGAGGACCTCGCGGCGCAGTCGGCGAGCGGCTCCGTCTCTGGACAATTCCAGCAGGATGCCGCATCCAAGCTCACGGATTTCCAAACATCAATGCAGGATTTTAGTGGCTTATTCGGTCAACTTTCAGCTGACGATGGACTGGCAAACTATGACAATACCGACCAGGTCGAGACACTGCTCAAAGATGTGATCAACGCGCACAAGGCTGTCCTAGAGTCTGTCTACCAACTGGTTCAGAATATCCCTGTCCTCGGACCCATTCTAGGACCAAGTGCGTCGTTATCGGCATTCCTTTTATACTCATCTTACACTTGGCTTTCTCAGTTGTCTACGAACTCAAGTGTATAATTGACGGCGTGCTCGATGTTGTCCAAAATCTGACAGATGGGCTTCTGAATACTTTGGCGCCTCTACTGCTGGGTCTGTTGGGACAGACGACGACTCTGATATGCAGCCCCGGTTTTAAGGTATTAGGAATATGCTTATGAGCGGAGTGCCCTGGGCTGTAGGAATGCATTACTAGCACAAACGACACGCACAATGTAACATTAATATCACTAGTACTGTAGACACCATTAATTGACCATCTCGATTTCTCGCTGTGGCGTACAAACCGCTGCAGACTCTCTGCAACCATTCGGAGCGCGACGCCATCGCACAAACCAGTGGCTGATTATCGCATATAAATTATGTGTATACTAACACAAGCCATAACTCGTAATATCGCTCGTCTATCAGGCAAGACCTGTTGGAGGGAGCCACGCCTGCGGGAAATCCCTTATGGTCGGGCGAGGGGCGCCATGGTTCTCCCCCCTTTTCGCCTTCCGTTTCCTTGCTTCAACGTGCCTCATATCCAGCGGCGTATTTGCAAACTGCTTACTATTCGCCTAGATCATTCGTAGAGTTAGATACAGGGCGGAACAAATAAGCGAAAGAGCCGTACATTCGCCTCTACAATCAGTCTATCCAAGACATCGCTGATCCACTTCAGATTCATGCCGGGCTGGGGGAAGTCTTCGCACGAGATCTTAACATACCCATCCTCATTCCCCGCCTCCATTGATCCTATGCCAGAGTCTGGCGGCGGCGCCGGCGACCATCGAGGGCCGGCTAGCAGCTTGAAGGTGTGTCGAGCCTTTGAACCCTGGAGCGGCAGACGACCAACAGGCACCACCACCGTTCGCTTAGCGGTTGCAGGATGCTCCTCCCCACTGTAGTCGATTGTACGCACGACGAGCGGGGTTTCAGGAGACGGCGGTGTAAAGGGTTCCCGGAATCCTGCATCTGCTAAGCTTTGGATTTGGTAAACGATGAGGAGAGCACCTACGGACGAGCTTCGGCATGTCGTGCTCTATCAGTCGCATGTAATTGAGCATATGGCGCTGTTGGCGTAAAAGAAGATGGCCTGCCGAGCTACTGCCATGGCCATTCCTTTCTTCAAATGGCTTGTCCTCCTCGATTTCTTCAGATGTGTCCAAGAAAACACCGGTTGTCTCGAGTATGGGAGGGGCCTCTATTCCCACCGGCTTCCGTTGACGAGGAAAAGAGGCTGAGGCAGTGGAATGCAGGCTTCGAGCGGCAAGACACGACCTGGCGAGGCGCGCTGGACACTTCATGACTGCGGGCAAGCAGCCGCAAACGAGAGAGAGAATTTGGCCGAGCACTCGTCGGATTTCGCACGCTCCCCGCATTTAGCGAGCTCTCCCCGTCTCGTCCGTGAGTCCTCGACTGGCTCAGCCAGGCAGACCCCTCTCCTCGAACCTACCACCATGCAGTCGTCCAGCGTACGATCTGCCCGCTCGTTACTGTCCAACTCGTCCTCCCCAGAGGATCGCAGCGTTCGCTATGGCGTTGCACAACCGTTCAGCGAACGACGTCGATCGGCCGTCTCTTCTCGGCCGGCAGAAGCAGCCCACACTGGGGCGGCACGAGCACGTTTAATCAGAGCACTGGCCCTTCTTTGTGCTTGCTCGTTAAGCATAGGAAGCCATTAGTGCGTGGTCCATCCTCCGCTTAAATCAATCTTGTGTCGATTCCTTACTGCAGTGCCTCGTATATCCTGGGACCCTTGAAGACACGGCTCTCGCGCGAAATGGGCACCTCAAACACAGAGTTCAGTCTCTTAATAGCGGCTTTCAGCTTAAATAGTACATGGACGCCGTTATTAGGAGGCATCCTCGCAGGGCATCTCGGGACGACTGTCACGAGCATCATTGCGACTGGCCTAGTTTTCTTAGGTGTGCAACGTCTTGCGGATACCGGGAGAATGTACCAATGATTTTCTTTAGGGCAGCTCGTCCTTCTCTTCGGAGATATGCTAGAAAGTGTTCGACTTATGACTCTGGGGATGTTTATATTTGGTCTTGGTGTTAGCCCGCTCGCCGTGGTACAAGAATCTATCATCGTCCGATTTTTCAAGGACCATGGGCTCGGATTATCCATGGCTCTGGGGCTTGTGGTAGGTAAGGCTTCATCGTTTGCATCTGCTCGGACCTCGTATCCATTGTCCGAGAGGTATGGTCCTCGAGCACCATTCGTTGCAGCGACTTCCTTGGCGGCAATATCCTTTGTGATGAACTTGGTCTACCTTCTCGCGTCAAAGTGGCTCGTCAAAGGTTCTGGTACTGAGTTGGAAGCATCTGAGCTGCAGCAGGAAGCCCAATACGCCCGTGTTGAAAGTGTCAGTGAAGTACAGGCTTTAAAGCAAGTAGCAAAGAAGCGATCAGTGCGTATTAGGGATATAACAAAGCTGGGTGACGTGTTTTGGGCGTGAGTTAGGCCCATGAACATTTCACTTTTCTGAAGTCTCATAAGAACGCGACAGCTACATCGGAATAAACATCTTATGTGGTGCCATCTGGTTTCCGTTCACGCATCTTGCACCGTGAGTGGGCAATTCCTTGACGAATGTAATAAATGTCTGACGTTATGGTCGCCCCGAAGCAATATCTTTGAGAAACGTTACGGCCTATCCGAGAACGACGCAAGCAGCGAGGCATCCTTTCTACTGGCTGGCAGTGTGTTCCTATACCCGATCGTGCGTACCTTCTATGTTAATTACAGCCTTGATTGCGGTGCGGAAGACTGAAGTTAGGATATTTAGTGTGGTTATTTGATCGATCGCATGAAGCACCGGCCTATTCTTCACCAACTATTTCTTCTATCTTCAATTTTAACGGCGTCCTGCTATCTCTGGCTTGTCCTGCCTCCGAAGCTTACAAGAACTCCCGTTCCCGCTATAGCCCTGTACGGGTTTGGGCAGGGTTTTGCCCCTCGTATGTATTTCAGCAATTGTGAATACAAGTTTTTTTATAACTCTAAGACACCTAGTACTTCTTGTGATCATTGTGCCGACTCTCGTTTCGTCGAAGTACGTTCCGACCACTCTGGGTGCCCATAAAAGTGTGCGCTGCTTTTCGTTTGCTTATTTATGCTGTGTATTAACTGTCCATTGCAGCTAGAGCAAACCGGCAGCACCATATTCCAGACATTTGCGGGGTTATTTTTGGATAAAGTCAAAACAAAAGCGCAGAACGAGGGCTCTCTGAGCGAGCTCAGTGCCATTCAACGGCTCCTTGGCCTCTTTCTATTCTTGAACGTTTGTCAGTTCTTTGCTATCCTGGGCTTATGGATTTTAGACCGCAAGCGGAAACAACAAGCGGCCGAGGCGGCGCGTCGCGTCCGACGGAGCGCAGACGATGAGGTTGAGGATGTACTATTTGATGATGATGTCGAAGTTGATGTCGACACAGAGGGCTCACCAAGGACAAACCGCAGAAGCTTGAGCACTGGCAGAGAACATGACCCCGTGGCGCTATCTTTGCAGCGTAGGGATACTTCCTCATCCAGTGGTTCACCGGTTGTACCTTTGGCGGGCGGATCAATAGCGCCTGACCTCGCAGAAGATGAAGAGCAACCGCTATTAGACGATGAGCCAATAGTGTGGCATCAACAAACGGAGGAGCCAGTCGCTGGGGAAGCACGGACAAAGAGCGAGCATCTGCGAGGAGAGGTCTTTGGGATTCTTAGCATCTGTCTTATTGGCTTCGCATGGGTGTTCTTCATTGGCACAGCGTTCTTAAGACTCCGTGCGAAGAAGGACAGACAGCAATGAGCTTACTTCGTAATCAATACCATTCATGTCCGATATGTATGTAACTATAGTAATTTGAGCCAATGAAAAGAATAACCAGTCAATCCGATGTACTACTCTAATTCGGCCAAGCGTCGCAGGTATCGGTCCTCCCACCCTATCTCGCCCGCCCGCCGAAGGTCGAGCCATCCGAACTGTCGCAGAAATTTTCCCATGTCACGGTCGTTATAGTAATTATGTCCCCCGAGTGGAAACTTCGGTGGGACGATATTTTCATCGATTTCAACAGGGAATGTCGAGTATTCGCCCTCGGACGGCGGGACCAGATATAAACCGTCACGAAAGAAATAAAAAGGCGATAGGGACAGGTGTTTGTAACCGAGAGCTTCAGGAGGTACGGAGTGAGCAACTTTGAAAGAGAATGATGAGCTATGAACAAGTGCTGGAGAGCATCTTCGGGTTCGACTTGCCGTCATTGTACCCGTGGATTGAATAACTTGCGAAACTGTCCTCGCCGTTTTTCTCGCGATAGTTGCTCACCAGCTCCCGAAAAAGTTCAACTAGGGCAATGTTCCCCACCCTTGGGCTCCCGAACGTAACCAGCTTGAATGACAGGCCCGGAGGTAGGTGAAAGCTCGATTTATCTACTGATGGCAGTTGCAGAAGCTCCATGGCCAAGAGAGATGATTGAACGGCACCAAGGCTATGCCCTGTGATTACAATCTCCTCTATTTGCAACATTTCAAGAGACTTTTCCAGTTCGTCAAGGACGAGCTGCCTAAGACCTAAGAACAAGCGCCAAAATCCTGCATGCACCTTCGGCGGAGTCTTTCCTTCCCCGACATCATACGACCCGGGATAGATTTGCAGACGAATGTCTAGGCCATGGAGCGCCTGAGAAGGAGAGGAAGAACCGGAGAATGCGACGACCAGCTGGCGTGTCGCTGGGCGATGCGCAATGTACGCCTGGAGATCTGCCACTTCGCCACGGAACATGGCCACGAGCACTGACCCCTCCAGAGCATGGTACCCCTCTAGCGGGAATGTCGGGCGGACGAGCTGGCTGAGATGGCTGAAGACGAAGCTCGGGTCGGCACAGCCGTGTGCGACCTCCGCGAACTGTCCAATATTCGCAATCTCAAGTTGCACTTCTGGTGCGACGAGGTCTTGCTTGGTAAGCACGTGGGAGGAGGGCGATGCAATCAGACGAGCGAACCAACGCTCTAAGGCCCAGGGCGCATATATGCGACTTTGGCTCTCAGACATAGTTAGAGAGAACCAAGGTGGAAGAAGGCGCGTCGACAAATACAAGAACTAATGATATTGCTGCTCTTCCGATTCCCGAATGCATCGAGACGGAGAGAGCTGTGTGGGCGGCAGATTCAATTAGTGGAAAGCCACGTGACTGCCATTGATGCGGTACTGGGGATACACAAAGTACATACAATGTTAAGATGGGACGACAGGGGAAAAGTTCCTTCAGGACCGAAGCCTGAGCCCTACACTAGGCGACGAGAGTCGCTGACAAAACTTCTTCTGCGTCTGTTACCACGAACCCAGAAGCATGTCGCTAGAAGAGTTAGCACCGAGATGCCGAGCTCGGTCCAGCCGAGAGCCTCGACTGTTAACGATTGCCGGCAGCTGCGCAGCGCATATTTTTCGGTCAACGGCAAAGCAATGGGACGTCGGTCGCTGACGAACCGTGAAATCGTCGCCACTCCAGCGCAGTTTCCCCCCATGCGGGTATGGAGCATGGTGCCTGACGCGGCTGCCTAAACATTGAAAGAAATGGTGAATGATGCATTTCTGGAAGAGATGTAACGCACCCATAGTACGGTATTCACAAACAGCCAGGCCACGGAGCTCGCTATGCTAGCGAGAATGTGCACAGCGCCGTCGACAATCCACAAGACATAGGATGTTGCAAATAAAGTTGTCCATACAGCATTGAAGCAGAAGAATATTAATCTGGGCGGGTTTTAGTCACGAAGGTCCACACTTGGTTGGATACAGACAGTCTGTGGTAGCGAGGAGTTGGCCAAGTGTCCCTTTCGTTACCAGCATTGACGAGAAAAGCGGTTAACCCAAGTTCTGTCATGGCTACCAGAGCCATAAGGAGAAAGAAGAGTGGGTGGTAGCGAACAGTTTGGGAGGCTTTACGCATAGCTAAGTTACACTCGGAAAGGGGTGCAGGAGAGAGCTTGTCGGGTAGAGATCTGGACAGACAGACTGAGGCGGAGAATCGTAACACGAACATGCCCTTTACTCGTGGTCTCGGGCGAGGACATGAGGCTGCCGCGAGTCAAATGATGTCTAGCCGGCACCGGGCCCAGGCAGACAGTATGTTGAATTATCATAGCACGACGTTCATTTTGCTGAGTAGCATATAGTCACTTTATTAATGGCTCAGGGCCAAAAGTCACGGTCCAGAACTGGCCGTGACTCGTGTTCCCACGCTGGGCGAAATCTCTAATTTATTCTGGATTTTTCGTCCGCCGCCATCTATCTCGCCTCCTTCCACTAGTACCGTAAGCCCGTCCCTCACCCCCCTCCTCCTCCTCCCTCCTCCTTCCCGCCCCCGCCCTCCCCCGCCCTCCTATCCCGCTCCCGCCTCCGCCTCCGCCCCCTCCCCTGCTTATCCCTCTTTCCCTCTCTCATGGCATCTCCGTCACGCCACGACTCTCACCCAGATGATGGTACGCAACTTCCGGTTTCCAGGACACCTGTCTCATCCTGACCAACTCCACCATTACTTTACAACCCCAGAGTCTCCCGAGGACCGTTCCCAATCCCAATCCCCTTCTCCCCAAGAGACTCTTACCCTCCGTGCCATCGTCAGCACCAAGGATGCTGGAGTCATCATTGGAAAAGGTGGCAAAAACGTCGCCGATCTCCGCGACGAGACCGGCGTGAAGGCTGGTGTTAGCAAGGTTGTCCCCGGCGTTCATGAGCGCGTCCTCACCGTCACCGGTAACGTCGAGGGTGTCGCAAAGGTACGCCATTACTAGAACGCCCCCCTGGGTGACCCGTCTTCCGATCTAAGAAACTAATATTGTTCCCAGGCGTACCGACTAATTATTTCTCAATTGATTGACGCAAATCCCTCCTCACCGACGACTCCCGTACCTCCTTCTAACACTTCAATTCGTCTCCTCATCTCCCACAACCTCATGGGTACCATCATCGGGCGTGGTGGACTCAAGATCAAGGCAATCCAGGACGCCTCCGGAGCCCGCATGATCGCCTCTAAGGATATGCTTCCTCAGTCGACGGAGCGCATTGTCGAAGTCCAGGGTAGTGCCGATTCCATCGGGGCTGCTATTGAGCAGATTGGTAAATGTCTGCTTGAGGACTGGGAGCGTGGTCAGGGTACTGTTCTCTTTCATCCGGGGACGGGTGGCGAAGAGCGTGCGTCGGCTGGCCGGCGACCGACAAATGGCTACCCATCAGGTTCTTTCAATGGTTCGCGTCGCACGAATGGAGATCGTGTCCGTAGCTCGCCGCCCCCGACTCCACCGCAGACCTTGCCAGCGAGTAGCCCGCAGCAGTCTGCAAACCTGCGCACTCAGAATATTTCTATCCCGTCGGACATGGTTGGGTGCATCATTGGCCGCAGCGGGACGAAAATTACGGAAATACGACGTCTCTCGGGTTCAAAGATCTCTATCGCAAAAACTCCTCACGATGAGACTGGCGAACGCATGTTTACTATTGTCGGGACTCCAGAGGCAAATGAGAAGGCTCTTTTCTTACTCTACAACCAGCTGGAGAGTGAGAAGGAGAGACGGGTGGGAAGAGAGGCTCAACAGCAGGATGCTGTGTAAACGGGGAACGATGCTCTCATTCGTTAGTCTTCCTCGGCTTCTCGGTTTCTGCGTCTCTGCGGGCTTGCTGCCCTCGACCCTACGAGAGTAAAAGATGACCTTACTCCTGGAGCTGAATCCCAGACTTGCACCCCTATTTTAAATCTAAAACAACGTCAGTGCGTCATGCACCTGGAATCCCTTCTCTACTTCCAAACTCCACTGTCCCCATCAATTTTTTGAGCTTCACTGTCTTGTTCCCTCGCACGTCTACTCGTAGCCTGTCGCTTCCGTCCTTTCGTCCTTTCCCTGCAGCTCCCCGATGTCAAGAAACTCAGTATGTTCTGTCACGGTTCTGCCCCATCTGTCTTCATCTCCTCTCCTCGTCTTCCTTTGTTGCCTCCCTCCGTCCCCGCGGAACGTAAGTAGACTCCATGGTATTCTTCATATCGCCTTGCGACATTGTAAGAAGATCTCACAATTATTTACAAAGAATGTAATGCTATGTGTGCGACGTGCTGTACAACATGTGGCGATGGACCCGTAGCAAGTATCATATGTCTAGATCTTCGTCTGGGTCTTCGTCGTCCAAATCGTCTGCAGAATCGGGATCGTAAAATATTTGGGCATCATGGCCCGATTTCAATGTTCGACCTGTGGATGTGTTCAGACAGTGTTCTCCTGCGGGTTCGGGAGAAGGGGCATACCGTTGTGTTCATATGGAAGAGGTACCTGTGAGCGAGAGGCCTGTTGGGATTCGGTCAGACTCAAGTTGAAAGTCAGGTTTTTGGCTGGATCCGGTGCATCCTGTAAATCGTGGAAATCACTAGTCAGAGGACTTCTCCTACAATATCCAGCATATATGCGCCTTCAGACGCACTTGCTCCGTCATAACTTGTTTCCGCCAAACACCCTTCAAAGATTCCAGTTCCTCGAGCTCTACCGGGCCGCCCTTGGCTGCGCACCAGCCTTCAAGCACGCGCTCTACCCCTCTCCGTCTCGCAGAGTTCGGTAGAGCGTTAGAGAATGGCGCGTCGCCACCGCGCGCACGTACCACGACCTCCACGACCAGCTCATCCGACGGGCCGCCTCCTGCGCCGCCCTCTCCGCCTGTGCCGAACACGAGCTGCTCAACTTCGCGCGCGCGCTCTGCGAGCGGGGCGAAGACACTCCAGAACTTCAGGTGCTCGGGGGCGAACGCGTCGGACGAGCGGGATGGCGGGGGCGTGAGGTATGCGGTGGCTATATGCATGAGCAGGGCCGGGGGGTGGGCGGTCAGGTGTGTGAGGGCCGGGGAGAAGTTGGGCTGCTTGAGGAGGGGGAGGAGTGCGGAAAGCGAGGTAAGATGACAGATCAGTCGGGAGGAGTCTGGAGAAGAGATTTTGTGTATTAGTGGCGGCGGCAGTAGAGATGCAGGTTCGTCGACGACTCACCCTTGCGTGAGTACACAGAGGCGAGGGCCCGCGAAAGAAACTTGTACGTCTCTGAAGGGGACTGGAGGTCTTCATCGAGTGTGTCGACAGAATCGAACACAACGGTTACGGGTTTGGTGAATTCTGTTGGCCATAGGTTGAAGGAGAAGTCACGGACGGTTCCTGGGTAGGGAGGATAGAAAGCGCGCACCTCGAATCACGTTCTCTACTGCTGCTGCCCTTTTTTCCCAGTCGATAGAGTTATCTTGGAAGCCCTGTACTTCCGAGGTCCAGTCGAGCACCCGGCAAGATAGTAAATCCTCTCGCCCTAGTAAATCTGTTGGCGCATACAGCGCACAGACCAATACGAGCTCATGATTCAACTGCGCGTTGATAATACCACGAAGAACGGGTAGAATTGATTGCGCTGCAGATGATTGCAGTAACAGAAAAGAGCCCTGATGTTTTTTCTGGTCAGTGAGGGCGGTTGAGAGGAATGCCATTGCATATAATTTGATCGACGTTCCGGCAGAATTAGAAAATGATTAATCGCAGACCTAAAGCGGTTAAAACAGTAACCATAAGTCAAGAAATCGTATAATTAATCAATTAGACGATTCGGGAGATACATCATGCGACTACGATGTACAGATTTACTCGGTCTTTTGTGATTCAACCCACTTTTCCCTCGTCAGCTCGTAGGTCAATGTAGTCCGCGATGCGATTAATCCGACTTTTGGCCCGCGTTCGGTGACACTGAATCCTGCATCCCTCAAAGAGCGCCCCAAATACGTCGAGTACGGGGAGGGCGTCGCCTTTATTCGCTCAACAGTCTCCGACTCTTCAAAAACGTGCTTGATGGCGAACGCAAGGAGGTCGTCCTGTGCGGAGGCGAGGCGGTATGTCTCGGCAACATAAAAGTGGCGTATGGTCGCGACGGATGCGGTATCCTTGCTGTACTTTCGTTCCTTTCCTTTGGGCTTTCGTGGGCTCTCCCCGGCTTGGGCAGGGAGCGTCTGGTCCGACTGGGAATCTATTGAAGCGTCCGCGGCGATGAGACCCACGAACTTGCTTCCGAACTCGAGTAGCCAAAGACCTGAGGAGGGAGAGCGCGCATAATAGGTTTTTATATTGACAATGTCGGGACGCTTTAGGACTTCGACAGACTGCTCGTCGAACTTGGGACGCTGATACCTGAAGTGATTGTATGAGCAGACGAGACGGGACGAAGCATGTGGAGGCGGAAGTTGTACCAGTCGATGAGGAATATTAAGGGCAAGGACATGGCTGCGAAAGCGGGCAAGGGACGCAGGTAGCCGAGGAAGCCGAAGTCAGGGTCTGGCCACCAACCCATTGTTTGGATAAAGGCGGACGACAGGACGATCCAGACGGCGATAGTCCACGGGTTCGTCATGGCTGGAGAACAGAAATAGGACATGATGAGCCCAGACATAAGAGGGAGTTGAGAAAGGGAGAACTCGCCTTTGTGGTTGGCGACAGCAAGTGGTTCCATACAAGCCTTTGCGACCATGAATCTGACGAGCTTGTTGTCGTCGTCCTGGTGGAGATAGGGCCGTATGACGGCTTGCTGAGACGACATGGTGGCAACGAGTTGAAGAACATTTTGTTGACGAAGAAAGTCTGCGATGGGCAGGTACGGTACGGCGGACACACGTTCGTCGGAGGGGCAACGTGGGAATAAACCACTCCCCGAAATGCTGTGCCTCGCCTCTTGCTATGACGTCTCCTCCCGCCCCGCCTTCCTGGGCCTCTCCGGCGTCCCCGGCCCCCCACGTCGGCCATCGGCCATCAGCTCGAGCCGTCTTAATATGCGACGACTCCTCACATGCAATAAACCCTCTGCGGATATCCCTCTATTCGTCCCATGGCGCAACATGTAGAGCACAGTGAAGCACCCCTTCAAGCTCCAGGGATCACGATTAATCCCGTAGCGAGCTCGCTTGCACGCGACGCCTTGCTCGTATATGCTCATCGTTTATTTAACTCGCCTCTCCAGCCAGTAGACCCAGCACCTGCCATCCCAGTCGTCGACCCCAAGTCTGCAGAACACCCTTACACCACTCATTTGCTGCCTCTTTTACTGGAACTACGCACTCTACACCCCAGACATCTTCCTACGCTTTTGCTCCTTGGGTGTGTCTATCACGCCATCGGCGAATATAGCGCTAGTATCTCTCAAAATGAAGAAATTTTGCGTATTGATGGCGCTTATGTGGGGACTTCCTTGCCGCTATGCAATTTTAAATTGATAGGTTAAACAGGTCGAGGCTATGTCCAATCTTGGGACTACTTTGAAAGCGATGGGTCGCGACGACGATGCGTTAAGCTGGTGGTGGAGAGCTGTTTCTTTGAGGCCAGCGTATTGGGATGCTGTAGTAAGCGTTTATTATCTACATAGCGCTTCAAGTTGAAGATACTGATGGAAGACCCTCAGAATAACCTTTTCGGCACCCTGACCTTCGACCAGGAAAGAGTTATACGTGCTCCTGATGTGGCGTATAGAGAAACGTTAAAGCTCTGCGAGTTCGTTCAGTCACGGCTTGTTAGCGGCGACGGGAAACCTCTGGTGACAGTACCACCCAATGAATTACACCAACTCCAGAATACTTTTTATGTCAGTGGAAGTATACGCGGTCTCTCTGGACAAGACTTTGAATCTGGAGGGCTGCAAGATTTTGTAACAGCCATTGAGATACTGCTCCAAATAAATGGTGCGGAGGGAGTAACGAACTGCTACAACATTAAACACCTACTTCTCTCGGTGTGCATAGGTGGCCTCGTGCTTAGTTCTGCTCTACCTGAATCTGTTGCCACCTTCGCCTCGAGCCTAGGGTACCCCGATCCCGCCACCAGCTCCATCAGTGAGGGTGGCGATGTTTTGGAGTTCGTGCAAGCCACGGACGACGCACTTATGGAGATTCTATTTACTGAGGCGGGCGGTGTATTCCCATCGGTCTTTATTACTCCCGAGCAAGCGGTTCGACTTTCTTCTTACGTCTTCCATGCTTCTTTCGGCGTGTTCCCATCTCTTTGCTCATGGTCTGCAGCCAATGGACGTTTAGAGCAGCCCTCTGAGAAAGTGAAAACCGATTCGAACACTATGGCGTCGAATGTCTTACTAGGAATTGCGAAAAAGCTTCAGGAAATGCAATCTCTAATGATTTCTTTCCCGAGGTTTGACAAGCAGTTGCGTGCCGGACCCTCACTCGTTCTACTTCTGTACTACCTTGCGTTTTCGCTATCCCCCTCGCCGTCTGTCTGTAATAATCTGGGTATAATTTTGTCTACGACTCCGTGGCCGGATATGCCAGCCAAAAGCTATGATCAGCGGGGCGGCTCTGTCGTTACTAAGCTTGCCAAATTGTACTATGAAAAGGGCCTAGAGCTTGATAATACTCACCCACATCTTTTGACGAATATGGGCTCTTTGCTCAAGGAGACGGGATTTCTCGAGGAAGCTATACAGTTGAGTCGACTCGTTACCCCCACAGGTACGCTAGGCCCGTGGAACTGAAAGATGGGCCTACATAGAGTGTATGCGCGCGTTGTCCAACTAAATCCGGATTTTGATGTCGCCCTAGCAAACTTGGCTAATGCCATCAAGGATTCCGTATGTCGTTCGGCAAACCCGGAGGCAGAAACGTACTGATATCCAGTGATCAATAGGGTCGTTTGTCGGAATCAATTCCAATATACCGCCGTGCAGTTAAGATTAATGGCGATCTACCGGAAGCGTTGTGCGGCTTGGTTCACGCTGCTTGGTCGGTTTGCGATTGGCGAGGTTTTGGGCGCATCGAATCAGGCTTGACAATTGACGACGTCGGTAATTTAGTTGTGAATACCACCGACGACACCAGCGGCTCCTATGAATCCGGATGGATGCCAAAGCTCATACATATCACCCAGATGCAACTGTCGGAGGCTTATCAGCTAAACATCAACCTTGTGAAAACGACGGGGCGGATGGAAGACTGGTTATCTTGGATAGAAGGCAGCACCAACAATGAACTTTCTCCGGCCCAGAAGTCGCGCTGGGTTGCTGTCTTACGAGAATTCTACTCAGACATCGGTCACAAAAGGCAGAATATAAATGAGTGTGGATTCATTATTCGAGTCGTGGAATGGCTGATGCGACACCTCCAATGGCGGTGGTATAACGAAGCATTTGGTATATCTATATTTTCCCAAGGAAAGCTAAAGCCGTTGTTCCTTGAGATATCCGCCGAGACTACAAACAAGTTCAGCAGACCTCGTCTGCCGCCGTCTATGGTTCTTCAAGCAACACCTTCCGTCCTCCCCTTCCACACGGTACTTCGCCCGCTCAGGATGCGTCCGTATTTTCAGCTGACTTCATTACCCTTTGTTTTGCCTAGTTTATATACCCCTTCAGCGCGAGGCAGTTACGCTTAGTTGCACACCGAAATGCAGTACGCATTTCGCACTCAACCCTTACTCGCCCGTGGTTACCCGAGCATGTCTACCCACCACCTCCACCACCTTACGGTCGCATTAATGTTGCATATGTTTCGAGCGATTTCACGTGGGCCCATTTCTGGCACCTCCTTCAATAACCAGAAGTTGATTTAATTTGATTAGCGATCATCCAACAGCTCATCTGTTTGGTTCGGTTCCTCGAATGCACTCTGGCAGGTTTCGAGCTTTTGTCTATGCTTTAACCGCGTCGGACGCTTCCACAAATCGAAAGAGATTTGAAGAAGAATCGGAGGTGTTTCGAGATGTGTCAACATGGTCAACACAGCGAGTTATTGAACAAATAATCAAGGACGAGATTCACATCCGTAAGCAACGATGTCCGTCATCCAATTTTGGGGTAACTAATGTTGTTTATAAGTCGTGAACCTTAATGGATACACGAAGGGTGCGCGCAATGACATATTTGCCGCAAGGCCATGTCCCCTTCAGATTTCGTTCCTAGGTTTTGCAGGGACATTGGCAGCCGGTATGTGTGTTTCTTCCGTACGTCTCGCTTCAAATATTGATTTTCGTCATTCTCGTTAAGGTTGGTGCGATTACTTGGTCTGTGACCCAATTGTGTGTCCCCCGAGTACCCGGGTATGCGAAATATGCGAATCGCGCGCTCCCGGTCGAGAAGGTTCTGCAACAGCGGACTTTGACCTGGGCCCTGATCCTGAGTCAACTGATGATTGGAAATAGTATGCTCATGACCTGTCATACGACTCGATTTGTTCACTGTGTTTTAGTGCAGAACGTTTGATTTATATGCCCGTAGGTCGCACAATGCCGAAATCGGTTGGATTGATGAAGGAAAGGGCTGACAAAACTAATGTGTTAATAGCACTCATATCTTGTCACGGATCACAAGCAAACCTATGGTGAAAACAGTGTTCTCACTCCAGAGCAGCGGTGGAAACAGGCTGAAACCAAGCGGCGCCGACTCAGGCGCATTCTATTCCAAGATATCTTCGAGTGTGTTATTGTTGCAATTTTCCCATTTATGATAATTATAAAAGCTAAACTGATGCGTGTGGGATGCACAGAGATACAATAATATTTGCGAACTTTAATCAGGTATGTTCGAAGTGAATCGATTTTCAAGCATGTAGACTGAGGGATTCCTTCAGATGTATAAAGTAAGGAAAGCACCTATTACTGAATACTGCCGCCCCTGACATGGCCTTGATTTGCTTCTAGATTGATCCTGTGGGTGTTCGATGTTTCTTCTCAAACTTAAAAATGCCACGTAACTAAAGTTCACAAAGTCGGTGTATGCGACATGGCTACGTGTTCTGAAGAGGGTCCCTAATAGCATATTATGGCTTCTGCGTTTCCCTCCTGCCGGGGAAGAGCATCTCCTCCGTACTGCGCGTCAATGGGCAGGTTCGGAAATAGCGGCACGAGTTCGCTTTACGGACGTAGCCAGGAAAGACGATCACGTCGAACGTGCAGCAATAGCGGACATATTCCTGGATACAGTGGAGGTTCGTACTCCGATGCTTTTTATCTCATGAAAAGTATTAAGACTCTTCATTAAAGTGCAACGCACACACTGTTGCCGCCGAGTACGTATGATTATCGAGATGCATTTTCTGAAATTACTAATAATAATAAACGCGCTGCAGTGTGCTGTGGGGTGGTACTCCCATAATCACTTGGCCTAAATATGCTTTTAAGATGTGCTCCCGTGTCGGCGCAAGTATCGCGTACGCAACTGGGTTTGGAAAGCAGATGGTTGTGGATTCTCTGCCTGCGTACGAGGAGAGGGTGGTCAGCCTAGCCATGAGTGCTACACCCTCGTCCTTCCGCAGGACTGGCCCGGACGCCATACAAACCCAAGGGGAGCTGGGCGTTCTTCGCAAGGCTCTCTTCATGAATCGCGATCAAATGCCCTTATTCGACACACTTCGGTGGACACGGAATCTGGAAAAAGGTTACGAGGAAGCTTGGAGGAGGTGGGTACAGGGCGGAACCACTTTACACTTTAACATTGAAGGTGCTCGCCATCGGTACGAGAATTGTAATAGTTTCATATGGATACGTGACAACGAAACATAGAGATGCCTTCTCACCACGTACATAGTCAAAACACGGTATATAAGGCCGCAAACGCCACCAACGATCATATAAAAACAAGGTAAATGGTCCGTCGGTGACGACATCGGGGAGCCTTTTGGGATCATAAGGTCTGGTAGCCTCCAGGAGCTTGGTTGGCTGGAGCCGCGGGAGTTATGGCAGGGGCAGGAGCCGCAGGCTGCACAGCAGGTTCGGAGCCTGCATGGGCCTCGACGTCCTCGTAACCGCCTCGTCCTCCAGCAAAGGAAGAAAAGCCACCGGGCATCGACCAAACTGGTTAGAAGACAATAAGCGCTATGAAGATTGTGCTTAAATGAATGTTGTTGAAGTTACCTGTCGGGCCATTGGCATCGCCGCCTCGGATGTTCAGCCCAGAAAACTGTTCGCCGCGCTGACGGAGGGCAGATACAAAAGCAAGGAAAGTCGGAGCCTGACGAGTCGTCAATGCACAGCGTCCTCGCATGACACTAGCATCGGAAAACTCGCACCTTTAGTAGCAGGACAATAAGGGTGATGAGTTTGATAAACCAGTTTTGCGAGTTCCGTGTCATCCATATGATGTCGAACAACGCGGACCCGCCTAACAGGCCAGTGAACTAAAAGAACGGCTTGGTAAATAATAGTTTTAGAGAGTGAAAGGAACGCACCAGCTTCAGCGACTGGTTAGACTCTGCGTTTTCCTGCGCGTACACCCCAAACAGGAATATAGGCAGGTTGTAAGATGGCGCTGTGAAGGGGGTGGTGACGAAGGAAAGGCTCTGAAGGGATATCGTAGGAACGTCAGATGTCTGTAGAAAGGCTGAGCAGCGTACGGACCGTCTCTAGAATAACGAGGCTGCGAGGGTCGAGGCTTTGAAGATAGTCGGCCATTTTGTTAATGCTGAGACGAGACGCGTTGAAGCAGCGTGTGCCAGCCTGAGTGCACAAAAGAAAAGGATCGGCGCGTGACTCTCCGTGTTTGCCGCCACCGAAAACGCGGTAGCATTCATCCTTCAGGCTACATACAGACTGGAAGAATGAAATTCGACACCGTATATCCCGCCGATTCTGTAGAATTCTGCCCTGCTCCAGGATTCGAAGATATCTTCGTCTGCGGTACCTATAAGCTAATTGAGAGTACTGTCCAACACCCGGACTCCGAGTCAGATACACCTACGCCAGGATCATCATCTTCGCCCCGGCGGATTGGAAAATGCATCGTCTTCGAGTTATCGGGCGAACAAGGGGACTCTGCTATGTGAACTAGTCCCGTGAACTGTCTCATGCTTGTCTGTCCTTGCTCATAAGATCTAGGAATGTACTCCAAGAACTCGAGATGCCTGCCATTTTGGACATGAAATGGTTCTATTCCAAACGTCCCCTCCTTTTTTATCAGCGTCTATCTGACCACTCCGAGTAGGTCGCCTTCGAACCCGATCCTTGCGATTGCGGATTCAGAGGGCCACCTATCAATTCAGCGATTGACCTCCCAAGTAAGAATTAAACGACTCGTCCGGCCATAGTGGCTTGAACTGAACTTATCCTATCACAGAAATCATTACAAGAGATTCAAAACATCCAGTGTCGACCTTCTGATACACTTTGCTTATCACTGGACTGGTCAAATAGGCGGAACTCCAGGTTCGTCTTCCGTGGGACAACTTCGCGAATTACCATATAACGAAACCTCCTTCCCAGCAACCTTGGTTCGATTTCTGTCTCTAGTTCCGACGGGTTTCTATCGGTCTGGAAGCCTGATAGCAGCGGGACCTTCTGTGAAGCGCTGTCCTGGCTTGCTCACGACTTCGAGGCCTGGATTACTGCTTGGGATTACTGGAACACGAACACAGTCTATTCAGGTAAACCCTGAAGGCAGCAAAAACTTCAGCCTTAGCTTATCCAGTGGCTAGGTGGTGATGATCTCAAATTCAAAGGCTGGGATGTTCGCCAAGGCACCTTATCGCCGACTTTTACCAACAAAAGGCCAGTGTTTTGTCTTGCCTGCGAATACATCCCCTTGATTCTTTGGACTCCATAGATTCGATGCAGGTGTGACTTCAATACAATGCCACCCGCACCTAGAAAACATCGTCGCGGTCGGAAGGTAGGCCATACACAAGACATCTACCACTCTCGTTTTTCAGTCGAGCTGATGTCAGTCAGTTACGACGCAACTGTACGCATCTTTGATATGCGTAAGCCACAGGTGCCTATTACGCAAGCGAGAGTAGGTGGCGGAGCATGGCGCGTCAAATGGCACCCGCACGAGGCGAGGCATATGGACCTTCTTGTCGCGTGTATGCATGACGGCTTTAAAATCGTACGCTTCTCTTCTGCGCCTTTCGGGGTTGATGCACTCGATACCAATGACGATGGAGGCTGGCAAGTAATCAAGCGCTACGACGAACACAAAAATCTGGCCTATGGCGCTGACTGGGCTTATGGGAGGAGTGCAAACGAAGCAGGTACGCTAATTGCGAGCTGTTCTTTCTATGATCATGTATTACACACTTGGGAAGGGTGATCGGACCTGGAGTGCAAGCGTGAATGAACCCATGCCACATATTTTGGGAGTTCCTCACAAAGTCAACACACATTTCTCACCATCCTCACGCCACATTACTCCGAAGACTTCCTCTGATACCCTTTAGTACATATGTCACAGTCCAGTGGCTTAGCCCCCGAAGCGTCTCGGGATGGTGCCGTGAAGCCGTCAGTATTGATGCTAAGGATAATACAAAAGTAAACCTAATGAAAAGGATCAGTCGCGTTGTGGATGCCAATGAATCGGCTGCTACGTACCGTTCCATTAATTTTAAGCCTCGTGTACCACTCCTCAACCACGAATTGCTGAGCATAGATCGCAACGCCCTCGGAAGGACGTAAAGCGCTATCTCACCACGTCTCTTACCTTGCTCAATCCAGATACTGCCACCACAGGCAAGGCATCCAGCCATAATACAACCAAATGGACCATCAAGGAAATTATGAGATATGTGGGGAAAGAGCCTAGCAATAGCTAGCGTGCGTGTGAAACACACTGCCGACCACATTGATGTGATGAATACGGAGAGAAAGAGTGATGATCGCGTAAGTGCGAAAATGGTTTTCCTCAACTCAAGGAAAGATAGTAGCTTGCTGGGCTTCAAGAATAATATTGGAAGGAAATGGACCTGAACGACAGTTTTGATGTATTAGAATAGAAGTTTGATGAGAAAAGTAAGGGAAAATCCCTTACTGGGGCATAAATTGCGAGCGCCTCGAGAAAGCCTGTGGAACATCTTACAAAAATGTTGGCACAACAACTCGCGCCGACCCCACTAGGAATGATGTAGCCACCAACTCCTCCGTGGACAATTTCGCAAGGGAGACCCCCAACACCAGCTCTCCCTTTCACGCCCAGTCGTTCCCATACCTCGTTTGCGCATTCCCCGGTTGGTGGTAATTCCAGAGTGTTTCCCCAAGAGGAAGGGTATCCAAGCTCCTCCGCTAATGATTCAAGCAATTTGTGAGAAGTCCGCTCGCCATACGTCCAGGTCCCGCGTCTCCTCCTTCGCAACGCTTCTAAAAGGCGATTATCAACGTTTGCCAGGGTTCCAATCCTGCAAGCCAAACGAGTGAGACAAGGGGTGGAAGGGGGAAGCTCCCTCCATTCCATACCATTTGACATAGCTTCGCGGTAGCCTTAAAAAAACATGAGAACTCAAAACGTCGCGAGTGGACACAAATATATACCTTTCCTGTCGATAAACAAAGCACCACATGATCCTACCAAACCCAATGAGTGACCCATAACAGACACAATGACATGGCTACTGACCTTGCAGATGCAAGCCAGAATACAATGGCGTCAAGTTTGTCCGTCATGATTGCAGCCTTTCTACGCACTTCTCGTACGCTTTTACCCGGATCCTCCGGGCATTCCCCCTTTGATACTGTATGGTCCACTTGTTCCTTTACGATGCGTTGGAATGCACCTTGGACAAGGGAATCAAGCGCTCTGACCAAGAGCAACAAAGTGAGGTCAAGGGTCCCAGAAGCCCTCCCATCCAAGGATCGTTCAGGAGATATAGGAACTGTGAATGGTATACTGGCCTTGAGAGTCTGAGACGAGCGCTGCCGGGTTTGCATAAGGGTTATGGCGATGAAGGACGTTAAGACATGGCAGAGTAGTGTTCGGTGGATGGGATTGAGCTCTGCGTTTCGCATGGAATTCTTGCCGCGCAGCGGCGCAGCGTCCGAAGCTTGATCGCTATAGGCTTTCGCCAGACGCTGCCAGTAATATTCCATAGCCCCACCACCTCCGACGGCCGTGGTCATAGCAAATGCAAAACCCGACGCGCCCAGTTCTTTCTGCAAGATTGAGACAAACCGATTGTATTTTTTTGCGCTGAGGCCGCCGCTTGCGAAGGCGGGTATAAGGGCTGGGCCCAGCGAGAGCGAGAGCGAAAGTGCATAAGTGCGAGCTGCGATATGCAGAGGGTGATCGGCCTGCAGTTCCCGGAATCGTCGGGGAAGAGTATCGCTCAAAAAGTAGTACACAGACCGGAAACGGGGCTTCCACGGGTCTGCAGACATACAGTAGTGTGCTGAGCGTACGAGAAAGACCTGCAACCTTGAACTCACGACATCCGAGTCCCGATTCCCCAGTTTGTTAAAGAAAATGATAATCACATGCTATTAATGAATCGTCCACGTCGTCGACTATCTTACAGGACATGCAAATTGTGATTAATAGCAGCGGGAAAATACACACAAGGAAACCGCAGAAGTAAATAAATAAAACAACTTGAATCAAGACGTGTTGCGGATGGGTTCATAAGATGAGTTGTTCTTTGCACGGACGGCCAGCAGGTACCTCATTTTGCTGCAGTGTCTTTGCAGCTTCCAATCGATCCAGGTGGAAGGGCGACTTCTTCTCCGGATCCAAGAGTTCTGTCTCAGACAGGAGACCCGCTTTGACCACTAGCTCTAAAAACCGGACCCGGGAAATCGGGTATACGAACGAACAAAGAACATCATCAGCCTGTTCAAGGTTGAATGTGTCTTCTATGGTCTGCAATCTATAGCAAGGAAAAACGCACATGCTCACGAAGCACCGCGGCGATAAAATCAGACTTCAAATGACCTGTCCCAGACCATTCTTTCCATACTTCCAGCTTATGACCGTCTCGGCTCAACGTCTGCATGGCCCGATGAAGCCGCGGCCAATCTTCTTCGTCGCCTCGCCAGACAGCATCTAATTCCACTGAAAATGCTTCTGCGTTGTCTGTGCTTCCTTCAGGTTCTCCATCTTGTTTCAAACAAGACAAAGGCGGTCTCTCCATGAGACGCACCCATCGACGTCTTCGTACCCATGCACCAGCGTTAAAATGACCTCCATTGCTGCGCCATCCGTTCTTGCGGAAAACCCAGTTATACTCGAACCCATCGAATTGCACACCACCGTCGCGCATGTCAACCATCCACTCTTTGCTTGCCCACCGCCAGTTGCCGTCGGGAAGAGGATAGTCTTCCCAAGATACAGTAGGCTGACAGGACCCGTCGGTAGATTTCTCATCAATCACAGAGGGAGATGCGGGTGCTGCGAGTGAGAAGGGAGGAGGATCCTTGGGTAGCAAAGACTGACTTGAGTAACGAGGCGCAGAAAACAACGAAAATCTGAAATACGGTCATTAGGTCAGGCTGGACTGCGATAAATCTAAATATAATGTACCCGCGCTGGTTTTCATACATCATGGCCCAACGATACATGTGCTCGTGTTTCGTTGAACTCTCGCCATCTGCATCTTTAAGGGAGATACCACCTGAGTCCTGAGATAGAGGCGTAGGCCCAGTTGACAAGTTGTCTAGAACGTTTGAGGGATCAGCTTGTCCGCCGTTATTAGCAGTGTCGGGTCTGTTAATGCCGTCGAAGCTGCTATTCAAACTAGAGCTGAGAGGGCCATTTCGACGTTCCAGTGGCGCGACGTCTGCTGCGCCCCTCTGGATAAGTCGAGCCAACCAGGATCTAGAAGCACGTTCCCTGGCGGTGAAATTTCTTTGGGCTATTTCAGAGTCTTCAGGGGGTCCGCTCACGAGAAGTGGTGGAAAAGTAGACTGGTCAACGACGTCGGGACCGAGCGGCGCCATCGTATGCGCGTCGTCTCGGCAGTGGTACTGGGACAAGAGCAAGCTCGACGCGACTGACGCACACTTTTTTATTCTCGCCATGAACACCCTCAGCCTCGCCGTCCGGCGCTCATCAGCAAGGGCAGCAACTGCTCTGTCGCGCATGTACACAGCGTCATCAAGAGTCTGCCCGTCGTGCTCTGCGCCCCTACCGACCCCCATGCCGACATGTCCAAATTGCTTTCATATCGAGCCTTTGCCCAAATCGACGACATACTTCGACATGTTTGACCTCTCATCCTTACAAAATCGGTTCGAGGTTGACACAGGTGAACTGAAGCGCCGGTTTCTTAAGGCCCAACGCATATGCCACCCCGACGCATGGTCTGCAAAGGGAGAGGTTAGTCCTCATCGGCCCCTGACTGGTGGAACTAATTCAGCTTGAACACGAAGAAAGAACTAGGAATAGCGGCGGCACAGTCGTCTCTGTTGAACGCAGCTTACAGAACACTCCTATCCCCAGTGCTGCGTGCACAATACATTCTGTCACAGGAGGGCTTCCAACCATCAGAAACGGACAAGCTCACTGACCAAGAGCTGGTTATGGAAGTCATGGAATCTCGAGAAGAACTAGACGAAGCGGAAACTCTGGACGACGTCGAGCACATACGTACGAGGAACAACAGTAAGCACGCCGTTGATTAGAATCATCACTCACGCTTCATCTATTCCTTTCAGTCAAGATTGAAGAGACTCACAATAGTATTGCAAAGCTCATCAATGAGAAGAAATGGGAGGAGGCTAGGGACGCAGCGGTGAAATTGAAATACTTGGAGGGCATAGATTCTGCTGCGAAGGATAAATACCATGCACTGTTACGATAGCTTCAAGCCCCTTCTGAACATTTATACAACATTTTATTTGTCGGCAGACTAGACAGGCAATACTAGGCATTAATGAGCATTATATTGGATTACTTACTTGGAGGGCCAAAGAAGTACAGTCATACCAAAAATATTACGTAGTAACGGTATGCGATATAATTCCGGGCCATTTTTTATAAACGTCCTCACTCCGACGCGACGTTCATCGCAATCGCACACTACTCTCTCCTTTTCTCAGCGGCGGTAGAGCTCCCGGAAGCCAGAACTACGGTCTCAGGTTGCTTGGGTAGTTGCGTGGCGCAAGTTCCATTTGACGCTCGGACCGTCATCTTGTTCGCACTGCAGCACTCTTGTCCTTATGCGCTTTGCCCGATTGCTACTCGGGCATAGGCGACACTTCCTCATGCAACTGGACCCGTCGAAAGGAGTAGCATCAGGATCTTTGGCATCTCGCATCGGCCCTCCTCTCAAGCGCACCCATAGCCAGTCCGCGACGGCACTTAAACAGGGGGAATCAAGAGGCACCAAACAGGCGCGACTCGACTCGTTACCTCCGACAACCTACATGCGTGGTCAATCGTCAAAACAAAAAGCTGGCCAGGGTGCATCACCGTCCGGCCGCGCTGACCGCTCTAGCCACGTCCGCCAGCGTAATGCAAAATTTACTCCGGGGCGTTCCAGCCAGTCAGCAAGAAATGTCAATGCGAAGATCAAGACCTCCCCAAGCCATTCTACTCTCCCTGATCCCCTCATGGACGAGGCGTATGTCACGGGGAAATATGCAGGTGTTGAAAAAACGGGCTCTGGTTTAGGAAAGGACTGGAAGGACAATCCAAAGTCTGCGTTGTCAAGCTTCATGCAGAGCAAATTAGGTCGCTCGCCCCAGTACGAAGCAGAGACGGGTTATCTGCACGGTCGGAAGATTATAAGGTCGGAATTTTCTTTTATGTGTTTTGAATCATACGGATTTACGCGTTCAAGTGCAGGGTGAAAGTTGCTGTAACTGATGACGTAGTTGGAATGGGTGACGCAGAGAATAGAAAAGAAGCCGAGAGGGTGGCTGCTCTAGCGGCAAATTTTGAGATAATGGCAACAGACTTGGTTCGTCCATTATTATCCGCGTGTCGGTCATATTTAGGTTTTTTTTAATTGTATTTTGCCTTAATCTAGGGGAGGAAATTTACTGTCGTCCCACCGACGGCGGAGGAAGTGCCGAAGGAAGTCGAGCTTTCCGACGGGTCTAAGGTTGGATACGAGAAGGCGAGACAGTTCATGGACTACTATTGCCGCAAGTTTGGATTCGGACAGCCTTCTATCGACTTCGAAGAGCGCCATGACAGGCACTTTCAAGGCTGGGAGGCTGTGATGACTGTTGGCGATAGGCGAATTGGAATAGGGAATGCAAGATCCAAGAAAGACGCGTCAAAAAGTTGCTACTTGGATGTCGTCCAGTATCTGGAAAAGTGCGACCCAGACTTATGGAAAAGCTTTATTGAGGCTGCTAGGACAGGTAAAGATTTAGGACTTGCTCCCAAAGTGCTATTACAGATGTCGGATCGACTGGGAGACAAAATCCGGGACGTTTGTTGGCAAATGGAAAAGAGCTCGTTGTTTCGCAATAAGCCTGACGTGACGCACAGCACCGCACATGCGGACCCTTCCAGTTCTTACTGGTCAAACTCAAAACCCCGCCCCAAACCTAATGAAGGGACCTTGACCGCGAAGTCGACGGAACTGTTACACCGCAAACAATCTTATCTATCGGATCCTCGTCACGAGAAAATGCGTCAAACACGAAGCGCTCTTCCCGTTTATACAAAGGCGGAGGATGTGTTGAAGCATATCGAAGAGAACGAGGTCACTGTCGTCATGGCTGCGACTGGTTCGGGAAAAACAACGCAAATCCCCCAACTCATTCTTGATCGGTTTATTGACAAAGGCGACGGCGCAAAATGCAACATCTTCTGCACTCAACCCCGTCGACTTGCTGCTATCAGCGTTGCACACCGCGTTGCTCAGGAGCGTGGTGAGACTGTTGGTAAAGGGGGCTCCGTAGGATATCAAGTGCGATTCGAAATGGCAATGCCAGACGACAATGGGTCCATAACGTTTTGCACCATTGGTGTTTTCCTAAGACGTATGCAAAACGTGCTCCAACGAGGACACGACAAGATTCTCGATAATGTTACACATGTTATAGTGGATGAGGTTCATGAGCGAGACATCGACACCGATCTTTTACTCGTCGTACTGAAACGTGTACTCGCGGCTAGAAGAGCCAAGGGGAATCCCTTGAAAGTTATTCTTATGAGTGCCACCATTGATCCCTCCTTATTCCAAAACTATTTCCCAGATGAGGCAGGCAAACCTGCCAAGGTCGTAGAAGTCCCGGGCCGCTCCTTTCCAGTCAAGAAACACTTCCTGGACGATTTCCTCCCATCGTTGATACAAGAGCATAAAAAATCGGAATGGATTTTCAGGGATGAAAAGGTTGTGAAGTACCTCTATCGAGAATTACCGAACGCCGCGCGTTTACTTCCTGATTCGTCCGCCCTCAGAAGCCTAGTTCAAAAATCGTCTGGTAAAGAGTATGAGGAAGAATTGGAAATCCCATACCCTCTCGTTGCTTTGACAATCTCACACGTCTTGCAAAACTCAGAATCAGGACATGCCCTCGTCTTCCTCCCAGGTTGGGAGGAAATTCAGGCTGTGCAGAAGATTTTGATGGATCCCTCCCTTTCCCTCGGCCCGGATTTCAACGACCGCTCTAAGTTCAGTTTACATGTTTTGCACTCGACTATCCCCCTTGCGGAGCAGCAAGTGATCTTCAGTCCACCTCCTCAAGGTGTCCGTCGGATTATTCTCTCCACGAACATTGCCGAGACGTCAGTTACCATCCCCGATGTAGTTTATGTCGTAGATACAGCAAAAATCAAGGAAAACAGATACGATCCGGAACGACATATTTCCTCTCTGGTCTCCGCTTGGGTGGGGACCTCCAACCTCAATCAGAGGGCTGGTCGAGCTGGTCGTCACAGGGCTGGCGAGTACTATGGTATTCTCGGACAACAACGGGTTGACCGATCGCACACTCACCAAACAGTGGAGATGAAGCGCATGGATCTGAGCAACGTCGTGATGCATGTCAAAGCTCTGGATTTTCCAAACATGAACGTAGAGGACGTACTGGCAGCGACCATCGAACCGCCTGAGGCCGAGCGCGTTGTAGCCGCGGTGAAGAGCCTGAAGATGGTGGGCGCCTTGGACGGAGGCGAGCATCTGACTTCCCTAGGTCGCCTTCTCGTGCAGCTACCACTCGAAGTCCAGATGGGCCGTCTCGTTCTATACGGAAGCTTCTTCAAATGTCTTGACCAAGCGCTCACATTGGCCGCTATTCTTACAAACCGGGACCCTTTCGTTTGCCCCCCTCTTGTGATGAAAGAGGCTCAGGCTGTTAAGGACACATGGTGCCCGGAAGAGTTCAGATCCGACGCGCTGACTGTGCTGAATGCGTACAACGCCTGGTACGAATTTGAGAAGCGGGGCGATTACCATAGCAGCACGCGCTTTTGTAATGATAACTTTTTGTCGAAACAAAGGCTCCTGTTGATCGCAAAAATCAAGGGTCATCTCCTCCAATCTTTATCCGGAACTGGAGTTTTAGATGTTTCGGGCGGAGGCGCCGTGTCTTCGTCCCGTTCATCGACGGTGCCACACGAATTGAATGTCAATGGAGGCTCTCTCCCGCTGCTCGCGGCCTTGATAGCAATAGCAAGCCAGCCAAATTTCGCTATCCGGACATCCCCGATGACTTATCGAACTGCTAGAGACAAGGTTGGCGCATTTTATCGTTTTCCTTTGCCAGTTTTGCTGACTTCCCGTTACGCAGTCGGCCTCCATCCACCCATCGAGTGTTAACCATAGGAAGCGTGTGACTGAAGATGATTCGACTAGCGGAGAGAAGCAACTTTTTGCATTTTTAGAAAAACGGCAGAATCTTTCGTTAGCTGGTCAAGCGCCTGGACAAGTTTACCTCTTAGGAAACACGCGCATTGATCCTATGACTTACCTATTATTCGGCGCGCACAACCTCGTTGCTACAGACTACGGGCTAGAGTGCGATGACTGGTTGCCGATGATTGGAAATTACGACGCGTTGGACGACGTGCGCCAACTGAAACTGCTCATGGAAGGTTGCATGCTGCGCGTTTTTGAAGGTATATACCGCAGTGGAAAATCTCGTCGTCTCATACCGTCAAACAAATATGTACCTCCTTCCCTACGACAACCACGAGACAATGACGAAGGCGAATCCGATGGAGAGGATGGAGGGGTTGATGAAAAAGCAGGCCCTCTATCCGTTTCGGAGATCAAAGAATTAGATAAGTATACCAGTGCAATAGTCCGGATAATGGATAACTACACCGATGAGCGGCGCAAAAACCAGTCTCGTAGGAATTCTCGGCCTGCCACCCCGACTCTGACGCCATTGACCGCGTCAAAGGGGCTGCCAGGCTCTGGTTGGAGATCTGGAGCATCTACTCCCCTACGATATGAATCCAGACCGAACACACCGAGTCGTTTTCCACTAAGAGGCTTTCCCTAGTCATCCGACGACCCCTGTCCCTACTTAACACTGTAGACATATAATTTTGATTAGATACTATTGCCGTAATTGCATTAATGTGCTTATGTAGTGACGCGTGGCTAGATCACGTAATTAATATTGATAGATATTGATGACCTCGTGTAACCTCGTAACGCGCGACTCTTCCACAGCGACCTGAGCATTTCCGCCCGTGCTGCAGTCCCCAGAGGCTGCTCGTTGTCCAATAAGTATGGCCACAACAATGCGTGGACTGACGCAGGTATGTTTCTTCAATTCTTTTGAGCCGTTGATTGTGGTCCTCAACTGCAGCATGGGGTCTCGCCATATACTCCTAGTTCATTGCCGATATTCGAGGGGCGAGGGTGAGGGAGCTGGAGGAGAAGAGGATCAATAAGGAGATGGCGAACATACGGAAGAAGTTTAAAGGTTTGGTCCTTATTAGTGTCTACGCTCGACAAATCTAAAAGTAATTGATTACTATTACAGACGGAAACTTGGATGGGTACCAGAAAAAGAAGTATGTCTTTTCGTATATTTCCTTGTGCTTGTGATAACTGGTCTTGTGGTTTTTTTAAGATATGTTTCAAAAATAATATTCACGTACATCCTCGGCTATAAAGTCGACGTCGGACACATGGAAGCTGTCAATCTCATTTCAAGTCACAAATACAGCGAGAAGCAAATAGTGTGTCTTGTCTATCCATTTTCAGGCTGTACTCTAAATGCTTGAAAAGGGGTACTTAGCCGTTACTTTACTAATGCACGAGAATTCCGATTTCCTGCGTCTTGTCGTGAATTCCATCAAGAAGGACCTGGATGACAACAACGAGATAAATAACTGTCTGGCGCTGCACGCTATAGCAAATGTGGGCGGTCAAGAAATGGCAGAGGCTCTCGCAGAAGACGTGCACCGGCTACTTATCTCCCCGTGAGTTCGCATTTGCCATCCGTTTGTCGTTTCCTGCGAAGCTTATATTGCTCTAAGAACATCGCAGGGCATGGTTAAAAAGAAGGCAGCTCTCACATTACTTCGCCTCTATCGCAAACACCCAGACGTCATTCCTGCGGCTGAATGGGCGCTGCGCATTGTGGCGATCATGGATGACATGGATCTGGTATTACTTTTTAAACGTAATCCGATTCCTGAGGTTGTACTAAATGTAACCAGGGTGTTGTGAATTGCGTCACAAGCTTGATCATGGCCTTGGCTCAGGATCATCTAGACGTGTATGCTGTGTGTTATCAAAAGGCTGTTGACAGGTTATATCGCGTCAGTCCGGATGTTCACTTTTGATAATCCGGTGCTCATTCTAGTTCTAGCTCGTGATAGAGGGGGAATACTCGGCGACTTATTCTTATTACAAAGTCCCGACGCCTTGGCTACAAGTCAAACTGTTACGTCTCCTACAGTATTACCCGCCATCCGGTTTGTTTGTTTTCGTAAAGGCGTATGTACTTGGATCTAAATGTGGCATTTCTAGAGGATCCGACCGTTCGCTCCGTTCTGCATCAAGTTTTGCAAACAGTCATGAACAACTCGGCAGAGCAGTCACGCAACGTGCAGCACAATAATGCTCAGAACGCAGTCCTGTTCGAGGCAATTGGGTTAGCTATTCACATCGATACAAACTCTCCCCTAGTAGGAACAGCGGCTGTCCTGCTCGCCCGCTTCATCAGTTCGAAGGAGACCAATGTACGATACCTTGGTCTTGATACAATGGCACATCTTGCCGCTCGCGCAGACTCCCTTGAGCCTATCAAGAAACATCAAGGTACAATAATCCTCTCATTACGTGACAAGGACATCAGTGTTAGGAGACGAGCGTTGGATCTGCTCTATAGCATGTGCGATGTGGACAACGCTGAGCTCATTGTAGGCGAATTGCTTCAATATTTAAAAGTGGCGGACTACGGTTTGAGAGAGGAAATGGTTCTCAAAATCGCTATCCTCACGGAAAAGTACTCTACGTCGTACAAGTGGTATGTTGATACAATCCTTCAGCTGATTAGCGCAGCGGGAGATCATGTCGGAGACGAGGTGTGGTACCGTGTGGTGCAAATCACGACGAACACAGAAGACTTGCAGATATATGCTGCAAAAGTTGTTTTTCAACATTTACGATCACCTTCAAGTCACGAGAGCCTAATCAAAGTTGGAGGTTGTCTCTATTACTGCCCCTATAGAACGAATCTCATTCGTTTGTACAGGTTATGTTCTAGGCGAATATGGCCATTTAATCGCAAATGAAGCTGGATACAGCCCTTCAGACCAATTTATGGTCTTACACTCAAAGTCGCAACTTTGCTCGGCGTCAACACGGGCCCTTCTTCTGTCAACCTACATTAAATGGGTTAACGTCTTTCCCGAGATAAAGCCACATTTGGTGGCTGTTTTTGAACGTTACCGCCATGTCTTAGACTCTGACTTGCAACAGCGGGCCTGCGAGTACTACGCGTTGGCTTCGCGATCTGAAGATGACGAACTCTTGCAAAACGTATGCGAAGAGATGCCGCCTTTCCCCCCACGCGAATCCGCTCTCCTTGGTAGGCTCAACCGTAAACTCGGGGACACAGAAGATAAACGTACGTGGATTCATGGGGGGAAAGAGGCAAATTTGGATCGCGAGTTGCTACGGAAGAAAACAGTACGGAAAGGAACACTTGGGGGTTCCGACTCAAACGGGATAACCGCCGTATCAGCGACATCTGGCGGAGGTGGAGAAGATATTCTGAGCTCACTTGCGGGACTCGACCTTACATCGCCTTCTGACTTAAATCCTGAACCTATCGAGGTCAAACCGCCAATACCCCCGGTTACCCACGGTGCAAATGTTGATCGTTGGTTTGAGAAACTGTGCTATGTCCACGAAGGAGTACTGTACGAGGATGTACAGATACAGATGGGCATCAAATCAGAATATCACAGCCATGAAGGGCGACTGGCTGTATTTATAGGAAACAAGATGTCTGCTCCATTGACTTCTTTTACTGCAACTCTCCACGTTCAAGAACCAGAAACTCTTACGGTTTCTTTTTCCAAAATCCCACCCAGTATCATTGCCTCGCGGACGCAAGTGCAACAACTTCTGAATGTGGAGTGCAAAAAAATGTTTACTCAGCCTCCTCTCTTAAGTGTCTCTTTCCTCGCAGGTGCTCATCAAACTGTTACCGTGCGCCTACCGGTGGTGATCACAAAATTTTTTGAGCCAGTCAAGCTCGGACCGTCAGACTTCTTTGAACGCTGGAAAATTATTGGTGGACCTCCGCGGGAGTCTCAGCTGGTCTTCCCGATACCCCTTGACAGCGCAGGGCACATTGACATTGCCAGAAATAAGGCAATCGTTTCTGGATACCGATTTGGCGTTCTCGAGGACGTTGACCCTAATCCGTCCAATCTCGTGGGTGCTGGAGTTTTACATACGACCGCGGCAGGTAAAGTTGGTTGCCTGATTCGCGTGGAGCCAAACCGGGAAGCTAAGGTTAGTGCCTCACTTGAACCCTCTCCCTTACTACGATTACTCACGTTACTTCCGATACATAGCTGTGCCGTTTGACAGTGCGAAGCACCTCTGAAGAGGTTGCAGCAGAAGTGCTCCAATTGTTGGTAAAGCCCTTGCGTTCTCAGAATACCTAGATTCACTCTCCGGAATATCTCACCTTAATTTCCTGTCTCGGACGGAATTTTTCTGTATTATTATTAACATTCCGGATCCTATCTATTAGTACAAACAATGTGTTATACAAGGGATAAATATAGCCCTCAGTCAGCGTTTTGCAAGAAATCCTCGAAGGAAGCGGCTCTTTTTCTTGCTATCGTCCAGTACATCAGCGACGGCGATCGAATCCGCGGCGCGCTCGGCGGCCTGGTGCGACATGGTCTGTGTCCTACTAGAAGCATCTTTGGAGATCATGGACCGGTTCAAATTCTCCATAGATCCTCTCCTGTTAATACTCGCATTCGTCGGACTGTCAGGTAATTGAATACGTCCGAGTGAGGCGTGAGGCCTGTCTTTCAATAACGGACTTGGCAGTAGCGGCGGATCATCCGCATTGTCATCCCATTGATTTCTCCAGTCAGAATCACCAGCAGACGGGGCAGTGGAAGGCCGAGACGTCCGTAGATTTAAACGTTTCTTCCCCCCGCGCTTCGAGCCGTCAATTGACGTACCCGAAAAACTTTGGGACGAATCAACATGCGAAAATGTCTGCTGATGATGACCAGGGTTCAAACGTCCAAAGGATTGCGGTCGACCTCCATGAACATATGGACGACCCAACTGAGTGACACGTTTCAATGCCATGCCTTCGATTTCAAGACAGCTCTTTGCGAAGAGCTTCAAGGTTTCGCCACAACCATGGCTTGTTGAACCTTGCTGTCTTGTACTGCGCACGACGGCTGACGTTAGGATCGCCAGGTGTTTAGGAATATCCAACAAATGAGGGAGGAACAAGAGCGCTTCCCGGTGAAGTGTCGGCATTGTCGGTTTGCGTTCTCGGAGGGCATTCATGACGTGGATACGCTCGTGTTTGTCCGCAGAGGAGGGCGAAAAATTCCTAAACTTCTCGGGTAATACTGTCGATACTTCTTTGAGGTAGTCGCTCATTGCAGGAAGATTTTCCTTGTAAAATAGTTTCACTCCTCCCATGAATTCCTCCTTCTGAACGGTCTAAATAGGATTAATGTTTGAACGAAAAGAAAATAATAAACAGGATATGGAAGAAGTTTCCACTGACTGGATTAAGGTTAGCAAGACTTTGCAAGACCTTTGCGATCAATGTCAAAGAACGTTGGATGGGTGCAGAAGGCATGCCTAACGAAAGGTCAGAAATATATACTATACTGACCAAGCGACTCTAGCCTCACCGTGACAGAGCCCAAACAGGTGGGGGTGTAGAATGGCAGGTACAATGAAACGCAGGAAACAAAATGCTGACACGCTCTGCCAACGCATATCACGGTTGCATGCTTCGGGTTTTTTCTCAACAAGCTGGCGAATGTGCTGGAAAAGCTGTCGCAGCTCCCTAGAAAAATGATAATGTATTCGATGGATTGAAAGCACTAAGCAACACTTACTGGGGACACTCCTCACGGGCATGATATATACTAGTCCAGAACTCGTTGCACCAGAAGACAAGCCGCTCTTGGTCTTTCATTCCTTTCTTTTCCTGATCTTTCGGGCCTCGTCCACTTCGGATGGGATCAACTTCTATGACGACCCTTTCAGATATAAGTCGTCGTACGACCGATCCAACACTGGCCTCAAGAAAGGCTTTGCCGAACCAATTCATAGCGAGCTCCATTGTCTTAGTGAGGACCGAGTTGCCACGGAACAGGGTGTTCTGGGCTATAATTGTCTCAGAGAACGGTGACGGTACAGCCTTTATTACAACTTACAGCCGGAGGTACCAAGAACCTCACGTTCAGCAAGCTCAAAGAGGTCCCGCATAAGAACATTCCTGACAACAGCAATTGCCATGACATGCTCTGCGACGTGTTCCAGTTTAAGCTCCTGTTCCATGTCGCTAAGAAGGTCGAGAAGGTTTCCCTTGGCCATACACTGAAGATATGAGAAATGAATCAAATGACGATGGGCTCTTAACCAAACCAATTTACCTGAAGGACAGATGCGTACGATGCGGTAGCGAGCACAATTTCCCTAATGTGGATAAAATCAAGCAGGAATACTGGATGCCCGGCAAGGCCACTTACTCGTCTACTTTCATCCTGAGCCGAAGCTCTCCTATTTGAGTGCCACTAACGGAACTATTTGTTGAAATAACGGGAAACCAGCCCTCGATCATTTCGCCTCTCCGAAAGTTAACCAGAGCGATCTGAACGGTGCCCATAAGCTGTGGTTTACTAAACACCTTTTTTTCACGGTACACATGTACCAACAAGTCACCGAAGGGTGGTAAGTCTCCGAATGTGAATTGCTCGTGCCACTCTGGAGAGCCTGTACTTTTTTTCACCGTAGTACGGCCACAGAGAACATCGTCAATGACAATCTCGCAGGATACTTCCATGTCGACACCATCGGAGTTGACTTCGCCATCTGAACCGGTTAGGGGGTCACATACGGGTTCGGTGGTTGATTTTGACGAGCCAAGATTGCGCGCCTGGTTGACCTCCAGCTGAATTTGCCGCCACATGCGGTACAGACCTCCGTCACTCGGAGCATAATTTCGTCCGTAGATCTCAGCGACAGCATATGAGCGAAGTAGGGCGATCCAAGTGTTTAATGCACCAGAACTCGGGAATTTCATATATACAATTTCTTCCGTGTTTGTATCAAGCCATCGCTGGCCGCTTAAGGAAATTGTTAGCCGGCGTTGAGAGGAGATGTATGATAGCAGGAGTCCACCCACGGCTTGACATGTATTCCAAGACAATTGTTGTTCATTAGAAGAGAGCGGTCCGCAGGCCGTATGTCCGTACATCGCAACAGGTGTATATAGATTGAATGCTGCAGAATAGTTTCCTGTGTAGCAGTTTTATTACCAGCGGCGACAGACGAAAGGATTCGCTCACATCAACATAGATATTAAGTGTACATCTGTCATGCTCCTCCAGGAGCTTGCAACGTGCGGGTCTCCAACTCCCGCTTGTAGTAGAGCTTATTACGCCATGAGTCCGAAACCAGCTTGGTTTCTCTGCAAGACAGTCAAGCCGTGAGGATGATAACACAACAAATGAAGCATCGGTATTTGGGAAAAAGACAAACCTCGGATTTTCCGCTCTTCTCCAGTTAGCACTACACCAAACGAGTCTCTTTTCTCCGACGCTTTGCGGGGTAGCTGGGGCTGAGCATGTGCGATAGTCGTCAAGACACGTCTGGGCGCGCAGACGAGGAGTGCTTTGTACTGACCCTGCGTACAGACGCCGCCGCCGTCTTGGCTGGACACCAAAGCTCTACCGCAGCGAGGAACTCGCGCGCACTTGCGCTCTGCCATGATGAGTCCTCGTGCCAAGAGTCAGATATTGACGTGTCATTGCCGCTCGCGAGCATGAGTGCGTGGTCGTATGGTACAGATAACACCGATAGTATACGAGTTTGGTGCGACCTGAAATTGAATCTTTGTTGGTTAACTGCTTAGCTGCGGCATGGGACGGTGCACGGAGGTTCTTGTTGGGCGGGAGGGGGGGTGGGAGTCGTGTTGCGGCGCCTATGCGCCCTTGGCGCTTCCTATGTGCGCCGTGATCTCCAAGCCTGTGCAGTGAATACAATACCTGACACAATGATCAGTTTCCAAGAGCAATGGTGGAAATTGAGCTCTTTCTACAGGAGAAGAGACAGGATATATAAAAAGCTCTGTGAGATGGTAGAGATAACTTGAAGCTTCCGTAGTCTCCTCTCCCATTGTTATCACACCCCTGCAATAATCACGAATTCTCAAGGCTATATTCATTCGCGTGCCATTCGCTTGCTGCATTTGCACTAGTTGTGCAAAAAAAATTATCATAGACCAGACGCATTAATACTTGTATCTAATAGCGAGTCACAGATAACTGAAAAGAGCGATGGGGGCCCCCCTATGGCCCAGAGATAAAAAAGCACAACAGAAACCCAGAGGAGGCGGGGTATAATGGTTGAATTCGAGGCACGGCATCTAGACAACGGTACCGCCGCAGTTGCTACATGTCATCTTTCGCTCTTCGTCATCAGATGTGCGCTCATGAGGATGTTCAGATACTCTTCCCGCTATCAATACTAACCCATGAGACCGGATGATTAAGTGCAAAATGTTTAACTCACTTGGCAGTACCGTTTCCGTTGGCGACACCATTCCCATTAGCCACAGGTCTCTTCCCCTTCACAGGCTTCTTGTACGTCTGAATATAGAAGTTGATGAAGAGCCCGAGGTAGCTGGTGAGCAACGCGCAGCCGAATACAGCGGCGCTCTCAGTGCCGGCACAAGTTCCAAACGACGGCAACTTGTCGGAAAAGTACGTTGAAACGAAGTAAGAGTAAGCTAGAGAGCAAAAAAAAAAGTCTAAACGCAAATAAATATAGGGTAGCACTTAAAAACATACTGCCAAAGTAGACCACGACGAGATCAATAACAAATTGAATAATTTGCATGCTAGTCAGGTATTTCTTCCACTGAAAAGGTCATTCAGCAACATAATCACTGTCCACCTTGCAGCGAATGACTCACCCAGATGCGCGCGCCTCCCGCAGTCGCACAATAATAATAATCTTTGAACATAATCAGAATTGCGGCTCGCTAGACAAATGTAAGCGGCGCCGCTCACACATCAGCACGTGCACCGTAAGGTTGAGGGTGATCGGAACCCAAGACTAGCGATATGATTTTAGCCACGTCATGATAATCTAGAAGATAGAGAATTAGGATGGGCATACCACGCTTGTACGTCCGTTAAGCTGGGTGAAGCAGAGCAGAGCAGTCGCAGAGTGATGGAAGACATGGAGGAACGCTGAATCAAGCTTAGACATGTGCTATCACACCACACAACTTTACGAGGAACGCGCACCCAAAGGCTTCTTCTTTAACGCCAAAAAGACGGTGTCTAAAAGCTCGACGTATTTGATGTAATAGTTTATCATATAATAAAACTCCAGTCGCTGATGGATAAAACATGGGTCACACGCGTGCAACGAGAAAATCACGAACGAAAAGAAAAGACATACGGGTGTCCAGGCATCGTCGTTGCAAATGCCGTAGAACAAACCACGGGACCATACTATAGGCGCGATCTCTTCAACTATGAGGACAAGAAGTAGACCACTTCCCACGCTCAGAATAATGTTGTGAAGCTGGAAAAGAAACTGGAGCTTCGCGGGGTTCTGCGACTTCATGACCTGGCGAAGGCCAAAGACAATCGCGAGGTAGGTGACGAGGGCGGCAACAACATTATTTGGGGTCGACAGAGGAGTCTCGCCTGGCACATAGCTCGTGAGGTAGTGAGGGAGGGAAGGAAGAGGGGCATAAGTGAGGAGGAAGTCGGCGAGGGGGGCCATAGCGGAGGACGGACGAGAATGCACGGGTCAGCGAACGGTAATTTAAAGGAGCGAAGGAGAGGGATGGATTTTTTTACTTACGAGAACTCGCCTATCATTACCGAGCCGAGTAAGCACCCATAAAAGGAGATTCATCGTCGTCTTACCCCTCGGCACGTAGTCATCAGTCCCGATGTGCTCCGGCTTCATTCGCAGCCGATTCAATCACGTGAAATTGATATGCATATCCTGAGTAAGTACAAGTTGAACACGATATATCTAATACACTGGGCCCGTCGAAGTAGAAGTAAGAGTAAACCAGAGGCGCAAACATATTTTAGGTCATAACAATTACTGGCCCGTCCTCCGTCATGGCCAGTAGAGTTTTTCCTCTGGGAAGGGCAGGTGTGAAAAAAAAAACACAACTGGGAAAATGAGGTGCTTACTTTTCGCTCAATTGGGCTGTCTCCAAAAGGTCGTGTTGTATTTGAGCGCGTCGCTTGTAGCCTTCGGCAGATATAGAAATAGTCGCGAGATCTAGGTTCGAAGGCGTTAGGCGATATGTTACTTGGACCTATAAAGGCATCAATTCTCCGCCAGTTGCCAGCGAGACTGGACACGATACGTACACCTATGGAACGCAGGAGCTTGAGTAGGTCATGCAAGAACACAGTCGAGCGGCTACGCAAATCCTGAAGGTCGTGGAGATCAAGACCTGTGAAGCACGTGAGATTGGTTTGGCGGTAAATATAGACACAAGCAATGGGCGAATGAACTGACAATGCATCGGCGACGAGCTCCACGTCGGTACGGTACAATGCAAACGGAGGAACGGTCGGTCGGCGCTGGTTGTCATCCTTGCAGAGATAGGTGAGTTACCATGTGTCGTAGACTGGTGGGACCTTACTCACTGCGTGAAAGGCAGAAGACTGTCCTCAACACGGGTGACCTGGACATGATTGTAAGTCAGGAACTGCAGCAGCAGGAGGCCAGCAGGTCGGGTGGGAGACCAACCTCCTCGACGCGTGAAACGCCGTGGCGGGACTTTACAGACGCACAGCCAAGGCCTTCAGAGCTGGCAGAAGCAACGGACATGGTGGAGGTGGAGGGAAGGAGGTGAAGGAGGGGTGAGATACAACCGTAAGATGTCGCATTATAAGCAGTCAGAAGTAGGGGACCAAAATGCAACGATGCGGCGTGTTTGTACGCGTGCAACACTACAGTCGTTTTACGACCATGATTCTAACCGGGAGATACCGCTTGCGCCCGCCTTCCCGGCCCGGGACACGGATGTCGTGTGTATGCCCTTCACAGATCAAGCCTCTGGCCGAAATATACGAGTCCTGACAAGCCCAGCAAGCCGACATTGAACGCATGAATTCCCTGCGGCATCACATTAATTAATTATTAGAGACAAAATGGCCACCTTTAGCAAAAAGCCCGCCCGCCCCTTCTACATAGCAGTGATCACGCGCTCTACGCACAACGGGGTCGGGCCTACAGACCGAACTGTCAGTACTTCTCGTTGAAGCCTGCTATTTCGAAGGTTAGCACACGAGGCCAGAAAGAATAAATATACACCAGTACTACTCGCAAGTACTCGCGATGTCTTTATCGAATATATTCCTCCGTATAAATACATTTAAATATATCTCCGTTCGGCAAACGGCCCGGCATTGGCTGGTGAACGGTGACGTACAATGCACACGCCTGAGCTCTCCATGGGAGACGCGCGCCACACACACCCGGTGCGCGACTCGACAAGTCGAATGCGCACTGAATCCCAACCACTAGCACTAGCTCTCCCAACACGGCCATGGATTTAATAGCAAATTATGCGAAACCATGGGTCACCAGGGTAAACTCTTGCCGAAATCCTGCGTCGGTATCAATGTTGCTGATACGACCGCGTCCACACCAGATCCTGATGAGCTTCATAGGCGCATACGTAGAGAATTTGACCTCGGAACAACTTGATGTTGGTGTGAAACAGGGTACGCCACGTTTGAAGTCTGAAGACTTAGGGTTCTTGAACTGATCTCACCCGGACGAAAGGCGAGGTTGATCTAAGGGACCTGCGTCTGAAGAAGAGTGCCTTAGACAAGCTCGGCCTTCCGTTTGAAGTGGTTGAAGGCTCGTTAACGGCTGTATCTTCTTTCTGAAGTGCTGACCTTCTGCAACCAGGTCGAATCGGAAAGTTTTTGTTTAAGCTGAATTGGTCAGTGACCGCCATGGCCAATACGCCTCTGCAAGTCGAAATAGAGGATGTTCAAGTCCTTATTGCCGCCTCGTCTACAACGGAATATAGCCGTGAAGAAGAGACCAAGAGAGAGCAGCAGCTGAAGAGTGAGAGACTTGAGCGAGCGGAAGCCCTGCGTCTGGGAGAGCCCTCGGGTCAGTGGACTGATTTATTTCTGTTCTCTCGCTGAAGTCGCGCTCGGTCCTCTTTAGAACAACTTTCGTATACACAGTCCCTTATTAACTCAATCATCGCGCGGGTTGTGAATAATGCCCAAATATCTATAAAGAACGTCCACTTGCGCTACGAGGACAAGCAGACGGTCACCGAGGTGAGGATCTGTTGTCATTGTTCTCGGAACATGAGATGCTCATAAACTATCTCGTAAAGCACCCATTCGCTGTTGGAGTTACCCTGGCTCATCTATCAGCTGTATCTGTAGATGGTGACTGGAAACCGACGTATCTTGATGACAAAGCACAATCCATACATAAAGTTTGTCGTCTTGTTGTGCTAGTCGCTGCTAGTCGGAACCTTTATTCACACTAAAGTGAACAGCTTGCTCATCTAGACTCTCTGGCAATGTATTTCAACACTGATTCCGAAAGCATTTCTGGCTTGAGTTACAATCAATCGAAAAAGCTCTTTAAAGATCAGGTCAGACTTCTTTTTTAAGAGGCCAAACTACTCTCTTACACTTGGGAACCATCAGATATCGTCAGATGCCCATCCAGTCGAACATCAATACATTCTGAGGCCGGTGTCGGGTGAAGGACGGGTGAAGCACCTTCTCCCTTAACATCGTAACGGTTTAATGTAACCAGATTTGTGGCATAGATCGTCTTGAACAAAACGTGGGGAAAAGGCGACAAGCCTCATTATGATGCGCACCTGCTCTTCAATGAATTAGGATTTACACTGGACAGCCATCAGTATCGCGACATCATCTCTTTGGCTGACGAGTACCACGTTTTTGCCAGGCAACACAAGGTAATAAACTTGAGGACGCGCATGATCATAATCGTACTTAATTACAATCGCTTTTCTTCCCCATTCAGTACCGGAAGTATCGGCCTGATGAGTCGGAGTTTAAGCACAAACCGAAGGCATTCTGGAAATTTGCCACGACTGCTATTCGCGAAGAGATTCATGACAAAAATCGGAGGTGGACATGGAGTCATTTTCAACAACGTCGCAACGACAGACACCGATATGTGAATTTGTTCAAGGAGAAGGAACTTGCCGGCAGAAGTGAGGTGCGTGGCTCATCATGGGGTGGCCGTGGTCTCTCCTGATAATATCTTTTTAAGCCCGATGATGAATTAAAAGCGTTGGAAAGCAAACTTTCATATAACGATATACGGTTCTATCGGTCAATTGCACGTTCGCAGCTCAAGAAGGACAAAGACAACTTGAAGATCGTAGCCCAAAACAGGAAGAAACAACAAAGCTGGGGCTCGTGGTTATGGGGATCATCTGCAGAGACCGAAAATAAATCCATCGATACTTTGACAGATGAAGAGAAAAAAGGTTTATACGAGATCCTCGATTACGACGAGAAGGCGGAGCTAGTAGAGACCTTTGAGTCGTCAAGGGAATCGATTTCAACTCGGGTCAAGATACACCTCAACCAAGGCTCGTTCAGGTTGAAAAAGAGTCCTCATGATGGCTCCAGCGATATAGTCTCACTTGTCTTTGATTCATTTGAGATGGGTGGGATCCAGCGCCGGGACAATTTTGAGACGTCACTCTCATTAGGCAACTTCCGGGTATTTGATGGCACGACGGCGAGCACACTGTATAATCAGATTGTGCACGTCAAAGAAAGCGGGGAGAGAGATTCTGTGCTGAGCGAAAACGGTTTACCTCAAGACGCATTTTTCTCCTTGAAGTATGAGTACAAACCACTAGACGAGCGCGCTGACAACGGCTTGACTGTCTATCTGCGTTCAATGGAAATTATATACCAAAGAGGTTATGTCGAAGCCATCGTTGACTTTTTCAAACCTCCGGAAAGCCAGCTGCAATCAGTTGAGGCTCTATTGGTGGGATTTTAAAAACATTTATCTTAATGCCAAATTTAATGACTTTCGGCAGAACGCTGCCGGGGAAACATTAGAGGGCATTCAAAAGGAAACACGAGCTGGACTGGAATACGCTTTGGAGACGCATAAAACCATTGATCTTCGCCTTGACATGCATGCACCAATCATAATCATTCCAGAAAGGTCTGCATTTTACACTGACTAGGCGAAATTCTAGAAAATCCACTGAAATTTTCGCAGTGTTACACAGGAACACTGCAGTCATCTCGTGATTGATGCTGGGCGGATTCTCGTGAAAAGTACATTGGCCGATAAAGTTGCTCTTCGCGAGGTCGAGAAGAAACGGAATCACAAGTACACTGATGAAGACTACAGGCAACTTGAATCGATGATGTACGATAATTACTCAGTGAAATTGATTGCGGCTCAGGTACAAACAATATGTTATGTCAAGATTTACGGCTAACGAAGACAATAGTTTGTTGTTGGCGAAAGTCTTGAAGCTTGCCGCGCCGCTTTGCAATCGCAGGACCCCGACCCCAAATCACACCTCCTTGAACGCGTAAATATTGACCTCACTGCACAAAATTCCATTGTCCCTTCTGCTCGCAGTATAGCGCGCATGAAGATGTCTGGAAGGCTTCCGAATCTTCACATCAACTTTTCGGACAGCAAATACAAGACTCTTTTACGTATGATCGATGTGACGCTGCCTCGCCTTGGTGATGAATCGGAGAAAGCCATCGCCCCATCGCCACCGCAGCAGATACAGACACAAGCCCTCTTTGGGTTGGGGCAGCTGGAGTACGTCATAGATGATGATGTCGACAAAGGGTCTATCGAAGATAGGCCTAGTGAGTCTACGATGGTATCAAAGAAGGTGGCATTTTCTACTTGTAGTCCGGATGGGATAAAACAGCTGATAGACAGATTTAGCCCACAGATGACCGACAACACCAGTTTGAGCTCTCGTTTCAGGTCGATTCTCTGCAGGCATCGCTGTCCCGGTCGCTGGAAGACGGCTCGGAGCGCGAATTAGGAGTCCTTCAGCTAGATCGATTCCTGCTAAAATTTGCCTTAGCCAGGTTTGAGTTGAAGGTGGACGTCAACCTTAGGTAGGGCAAGCTTCTTAATTGTATATACTCCGGACACTGCTGATCAGATAGAGCTATCAATTTGATGAGCCTACCTGTAGGCTTGGATCCATTACATCTCGTTTCCACCGAGTCTGGGACGTCGGAAGACATGAATCTGATGAACATAGCCTATCGCCGTGTTCAGAAGGTGTCGCCCGACTTTGTTACTGTTTACGATGGCTTCGACCAATCTGTCGAAGTAAAACTTTCGACCTTCGTTTTCAGGGCCGTACCAGAACACGTCTTGCCTCTTTACGACTACATAATGTCGACCTTTGTGCCGAATAAAAAAAATAGCCAAACCGCGAAGGAACCTGACCAAACACCTGGTAAAAGTGGTGAGGATGCAAATGGACAGGCAACCGTCCAACAGCCCGGGGATAGAATTTTGGTGCGAGCGAACTTGGTCAGCTTTCAGGGTAGGTTATTCTAAAAGTGAGTGATAAAAGCCATATTAATTTTCGAACAGTTCTACTCTTGAATGGAAAAGTTGGTGTTGCAACATTATCTTTGTCCACCGCAAACGTTGAGGTCACTATTTCTGGGGACGACATGAACGTGACGGCGCGACTCGGAAATCTCCTGCTCACAGATGATTCGTCTTTGCAAACAAAGTCCCCAAAGTTCAAGCAATTGCTCTCCATCGAAAGGGACGACCTTGCCGAATTACGCTATCGGACATTTAATGCCGACGAATCAGCCCGTCGGGGCGCTAATTCTGCCGTCACTTTGGCGACAGGTTCCTTAAAGCTCCATTTTCTCGAGTCTCCGCTGAATAGCATTTACCTGTTCCTACTGAAGTTTGCCCGTCTTAAGGGAATTTACGATGCTGCGACTGAAGCCGCAGTCCAACAGGCATCTAAAGTTGAAAGAATGGTTTTCCAGCTAAACGTCAGGTCGCCCATCATCGTATTCCCGGTTGATCCAGCCCGCCTCGAAGACACATTCACTTTAGAGCTCGGAAAGTTCTCTGCTCAGAATGAATTCGATGGATCATCGCAGCGCATTTCTGCAACACTGAAGGGACTCCAATTATCTTCTACGTTTTGTTACGACGACGACATGTCGCGTTTGAAAGTCATCAACGATGTTAGCGTTACGACTGAGATCACCCAGACCGTAAGTATTGGTCGTCAAAATCCTGAGGATGCAGAGTTTGAGGTAAGTTGTGGTACACTACACACTCGTTTTGAATCGCCTAACATGTTACAACTATCCAGATAAGGGTAGACATATCAGATGTCGACCTTCAATTAACGCAACAACAATTCTGCAGGCTCATCGCACTGTCAAAAACAGTGCCCTCCGTCTTTGCTGGTGCTCCTGATATAGAGGCGGATACGCGAGGTGCACGACTAGAGACGGTCCAAGAACAATCCGAAAATAGCTCTAACCAGGAGAATGACCAGACAGACCTACTACCGGAACTCAGCGCTACGTTAGTTTTGTCGGGACAGCTGGCGTTGAAAAAGCTTGATCTTCGTGTAACGATGGAGTCTGTTAAGTTAAGCCTCTATAATAGTGGAGCGGTCTACGAGGCAGACCTCAAAGATAACGGAATCGTTCGGTTCGCACTGAACGGTACCACGATGACGCTGGACATGCGCACCAATGGTGCTTTACAAAGTCAATTATGGATTAAATCCTTAACAATGAGCAATACCAAGCCCGGCCTTTCAAAGTTCCGGGACATCATCCCCGCAACAGTTCACGGACGCGATCAGTTTCACTGTCTACTGTCTATGTCCGGAGGGGCTGACTCGTCGGCTCAAGTTGTTGCAACCGTCGACTCTCCGCACATTATTTTCTCTGTCGATCCCATCTTTGCACTGTCTAGCTTTTTCCTAAGTGCACTTGAGCCTCAGTCCGGTGATGCGGAGGGGTCGGAAAGCGCCTTACCGCCGAAAAAAGACGTTGAAAACCCTCCCGAAACGGGTGTGCTAGAACGGTCACAATTTAACTTCAGGTTTGATTTGTACGATACCTCGGTCAGTATACTGGAAGACGACCAGGAAGCCGACACGCAAGCCATCCGACTGTCGCTAGCACGGTTGTCGTTATCTCAGCAGGTACGCTCAATACTCCTCTGGATATTATCATTGACGAATATCGCCTATACAATTCTGTAGAATGCGCTGGTGTTGGAGTTATCTCGTCTGGGCATGTCGCTCACGCGCATGGATAAGCAAACGGACGCTGTACGGTTTCTGGATGATGTCGACATGAAAATGTCCTCTGAGTCACGCTCAGAATCAAACAAGAAGTTTACGAGCATCATCATCACAGTGGAGCAGGAGCTCGTTTTCAGAACGTCTTATCGTGATAGTCTACTCATCACATCAATCGCCAACAAGGCCATTGCATTCTTTTCGAGCTCCCAAGGAGTAAACTCCGATGATTTAAAACAAGCGGCCTTCGATAATGCGACCAGTAGTGCAGCATCCGGAGGAAAGGTCAGCGATGGACAGAAGAATTCAGACACGTTAGCCAGACACAATCCTAGTCGTTCGTATTCTCTAGATGCGAAGGTTATCATGACTACCGAAGAGGTGAGAACAGTTGTTTATGAAAAATCAGCTCTAACTTTCACTGTAGTTGACAGCTACTGTGCAAGGCTTTCGTCTTGTGCTAATTAGCGATTTGCACGAAGCACCGATGCTTCATTTAAAAGCGAAAAAATTCTCAGTATCTGCTACTGACTGGACCAGCCAGGTATGAAAGTTACTTCTCTGACCACCAATATACGTAAACTCGGACTTCACCAGCTCCACGCGACAATGATGATACCTCTGACAATTGACTACTGGAACCTGAAGAACTCGCATTGGGAACCCTTAATTGATCCGTGGATTTTCACCGTGTCGGTTAGTACATATATCGTATGGAAGTAGGTGAACTTAGTCTAAAATATAACAGCTACAAAAGGATGCGCTATCGGGTCGTAGCCACCTCAAATTATCGTCCCACGAGCTCCTCGATATCAACATTAGCTCAAGTTTCGTTGAATTAGTAATTTCAACGGCCAACGTTTGGAATAGAGAAGGCTATCGCGTCCTACAGACGGCAAGGGGGAGTTATGCGCCTTACCGGATTCACAATCGAACGGGCAGTTCGGTGTACGTCTGGTCCGATTCCAACGGGAGCGCAAGCGCTAGCTCTTTTTCCGCTGTGAAAATTGAACAGAATTCAGCGGTTGAATGGAGGTTCGATGATTGGAAGAAATTACGGGAGGTTCTGTGTTCCCTTTATAAATTTCGGCTGCTTACTGAATAAGCGTCCCCAGGACGGCTCCTCCTCAAGCACAAACACTCTTGGTATTCGGTTTGATGCTAAACCATGGGAACATCTTCGAAGTGTACCTGTTGATCGAGAAGGAGAATACATTTACTCTTTAAGGCCGCGGACGAATCTGGGATCAAGCAAGCTGATGTGCGAAATTGTCACCAAGGATAACGTCAAAATTGTCACTCTTCGTTCATCATATAAAGTGGAGAACCAAACGTTTTATCCTCTGGAGGTCACACTCGTCGATCATACCGGACACCCCGTCTACCCTATTGAAAAGATAGGTAGGCTTGAAATTGTTCTTTTTCGCTTCTACTTTACTTCAATGACATTTCAAATACCATTTAGCACCGGGTCAAGATTTCGCCCTGCCAATTGACGCAGTTTCGCAAAATAGACTCAGGATACAGCCCGATCGTACGTTAAACCTCCGTGAAGCAGTGACGTCGGTTCTGGACGTTTGACCAAGTTGTTTACAGCGGGATTCGGGTATAAATGGTCTCCATCCATTTGGTGGGAGGATTTGCGAGAGGTCCGGCGTTCTGGAAGTCTGGGAATTCGTTGCCCTCACGTGGAACGCAAAGAAGCGCCGTTTCATTTCACTTTATGGCCGGTCTGGTCTACTGCTTCGAGGTGAGCTTGCTTACACAACGGAAGATCTTTAGGTTCCCCATGATTTCTTCAGGGATTACCCACAACTGAAGCTCAACCTTCGCGCACCAATTGAATTGGAAAATCTGCTTCCTTTTGATATCCAATACAAAATTTACGATAAGGATTCAAACCATAATTGGAATAGCTACCTCCGCAAAGGTGGAAATACGCCTGTTCATTCAGTCGATTTGAGCCATCTGGTTCTTCTTAGCATCACCATACAAGACAGCGGTGGGTACTTATCTTTTATTGATTCTAATAAGTAACTTTAATTCAACCTTAAACAGTCTTCAAACCCAGTGACTTCACCATTATTAACGCCGATCGGAAATTCGAATTTGATCAAGAGCATCAGCTTACCTTGTCTGATGCACAGGGTCGAAAATTGGATCTAGTACTCAACTATGTGTATGTTTTACGCATTTCTCGTGTTTGACAATGTTAACCGATTCCATAGCAAGTTCCCGGATGCTGGGGGGGCATTCAAAGTACAGATATATAGCCCATATATCGTTGTAAATAAGACAGGACTTCCTTTTGGAGTGAAAGCTGTGCGATCTGCTGGCATATACAAAGATGTGGCTGGTGCGATGGCACAAGGTGATGTATTTGATACCATGGTCCAATCTACTTGTCTGCTTACCTTGCGAATAGATGAACTTGCTAGAAATACCCCATTCCGTACGTATGGGCGCGTATTATGCACGGCTTAACTCAAAACTTGCATTCGTGTAGTGTTATCTCACACCAACAAGAAAGGGAATGAGTTTATTTTCAAAGTGGGTAAATCAACTTGGTCACAGGCAAGTCAATGTAGTCTTCTACTTCCGACCTGCGCGGATTGAACTCGCATAGACAATCCGCTTTGATGCTCCTAGCGCCGAAATGTCCATGGTTATTCCTCACGAGTCACAGAAAGCCGAAATTCATGTCGGGCTTTCTTGGTCAGAGGGAACAGGAAAGTATAAATTAACCAAAGTCATTGAGCTTGCTCCGCGTTTCTATGTATATAACAAGCTTCCGCAAGCCGTCTGTTTCCGAGAGCTAGGTGCCCCACCATCTGGCCGCTCCGAGCTTTTTACTGGCGAACGCTCACCAATGCAATTCATGCGGATTGATGAGCACAAACTCCTCACCGTCGCATATCCTGGACTGGATGCTCAGTGGTACTTCCTTTCTCCCGATAAACCTGCTGGTCTTTTGATCATTGATGCATTTTAGGTCCCCTGCAGTAGACATGGAAGCTATAGGCTCTGTGCATGTACGAATGCGCCCGGCAGGTTCGACGTCTCGGCAAAACGCGCATCTGATCACTGCGGACGTAATTCTCGAGAAGGCCACCATATTTATCGTCCTCTCTCCCCACAGCGGATCGTGGCCGTTTGTTATTGAGAACGAAAGTGACTACGAGATTTCTTTCGGACAAATTGTAAGCGCAATAAATTTACAGCTGTTTGTTCTTTCACTCTAATACTTAGCGATGCAGGACGAAAGCCGCGACAAGCCTGAAAGCGACGCTATATACAAAGTCAAGCCCGGAAACCGGGTCCCCTATGCCTGGGATTTTCCAGCCATGGGTAAAAAGAAAATATACCTAAGTTGTAACAAGCGATCCCGTAAAGTCGATATCATGGAAATTGGGGTTCTCCCCCCGCTACGGGTACGCAGTGTCCCTTTCTTCCTTCCCTCCTCCTGATGTCGTGTGTTCGTGTTTACCATACTCAGCACAATCTTGGAGCCCTTTCCTTGGATGTTCGCGCGAATGGACCAACTCAGTTATTGTCTATCACGAGTTATCGTGAGGAAACGAGTGTCTACAAGCCAAGGCGCAGGGCTGCATCTAGGAGTGATTCCATGTCAACTCAAGAGTTTGAGGCTGTTCAGGAAGAAGTCTCGCCGAGCTTAGTTGTTGAGATAGATTTGAAGGGACTTGGGATTTCCCTCATGAACAAGAGACTGACGGAAGTAGTTTACTTCTCGATACAAACACTCAGGCTCGAATATTCCAATAGTCCTGTCGCTCAGGCAGTCAACCTATCCTTCGGCACTCTTCAAGTTGACAACCAACTCCACGACGCATTCTTTCCGGTTCTTTTGCAGCCCACTCCAATTTCGAAGGAGGCAAGAAGTTTGGGTGCTCTGCCGACCGTGCAAGCATCAGTGGTTGTTCTTAATGACAGAGGTGTGTAAGGTTTTATATATGAACGCAGCTAGTCCTTAATTACCGCAGCACACGGTGTTCTTTTCGTAAAATACGCTTCCATCTTGCTCCAAGCCATTACAGTGCAGATAGAGGAAGCTTTCCTGTATGCGGTGTTAGACCTGACTAGGCTGGAAGGTATCTCCTGGCAAACGGAATCGGAAAGGTAAGCATGGCGGTACATCCTTATCTGCTACAAATCCTGACGGCGCGTTAGTGTCCTCATTCACAACTTGAATGAACAACCCGAGCCAAGTTCCGACAAAACGGGTGAAGACGTTTATTTTGAAGTACTCGAACTGCAGCCTATAATTCTCTCCGTGTCTTTCGTCCGGAACATCACTCCGTCCGACGGTGATTCTCAGACGTAGGTATTCGTTATTCGACATACATGAGACAGTACTGAGGACTTTGTTACCGTGATGCACATAGGATGACGACGAGAAACCCCTTGGCTGTCGCTCTCAATGTACTCACCATGACTTTGGCTAATGCGGAGGGGGTCGAGTTACAGCTCAATGCTCTTGGCCTTACAGATGTTCACTTGACTCTGCCAGATATACAATCGAGAATTATGTACCACTACCGACAAGAAGTCTTACGACAAATCTATCGAGTACTTGGCTCAGCAGATTTCCTTGGTAACCCAGTTGGACTTTTCACAAATGTCAGCTCTGGAGTTGCAGATATCTTTTATGAACCGTGGCATGGTGTTGTCCAACATGGGGGAGGCGAGCTTGGCGTTGGTTTGGCGAAGGTGACGCACTCTCCGCTCCTGTTGGCATCTTTTCTCACCTTGATTTTTGTTTCAGGGGGCAGCGAGCTTCGTAAAAAAGACTATCTTTGGACTTTCGGATAGCATGACGAAGGTCACGTCTAGTCTCGGGAAAGGTAATGACAAGCACGACCGGGCATATCACCCATCTTACGACGCATTTGGCAGGTCTGTCTGCTGCGACACTTGATGCCGACTACCAAGCGAAACGGCGTATGACGCAGCGACGCAATAAACCTCGCCATGCACTGTAAGTCGTTAAGAGCACTGCTGAGACTGCTTTTTTTGAAGAAAATTCTCGCCTCATGTTGCAGTGTCGGGGTAACGGCAGGAGCGGAAGCTTTTGCTAATAGTGTCGCTAGTGGCGTAGAGGGAGTTTTGGTGAGCTCTACACCTACTTTCGATTCCCTAGTATGCCCGTGGTATGCTCACGATATGCTCACTGGATGAAATAACAGATGAAACCCATAGAAGGTGCTGATGCTGAAGGCGCATTCGGATTTTTTAAGGGGATGGGCAAAGGCTTGGTCGGGTGCGTGACTTCTCTCTTAATTAATGTCTCGCATTTACTAAAGGAGGAAACAGGGCCATTACGAAGCCTGTCGTGGGTGTTTTCGATTTAGCAGCGAATGTAACTGAAGGTGAGACAGAGACCTAGAGACCTAGATCATGAGTGGCTACTGAGAGGATTTCTCAGGAATCCGGAACACTACCACTGTTTTTGATGCTCCGCAACGTGATCGCGTCCGAAAGGTAATTAGCGTGTGTAAAAATACACAAGGTGCTGAACACTTCACTGCAGCCTCGGCATGTTCCAGTAGACGGTGTTTTGGAGCCATACTTGGCTAGAAAGGCTCTAGGACAGTCTTGGATGCGGGACATCCAAGACGGGAAGTACCGGAAAGAATTCTACATCGCTCATATTGGTCTGTGTGCAATGCTGTTCGTGGTTTCAGAATTTCTGACTGACACTGCAAATTTTAGACGTTCCAGGGACCGACATCATCGTGCTGTTAACAAACGCAAGCAGCGTCTCATTTTCTTCCAAAGACCTCCGTGTGCATTGGGACCTATCTTTAACTAGTGTCGCGGGTGTCCAGGGAGAGCACACAGGCATTCGTTTCGTAAGCAAGGCTGGTCAAGATCACGACAGATTCGTGATCATCCAGGACAGCTCCTCCAAAGAATGGTTTTTCGAAAAGGTGAAAGCGGTAGTGATGGCCTTCAATGCACGACGACGACTCGAACGTTAGTCAAAACCCGACATCCGATATACACACATTACCTAGCCGCGAAATTGTTTATCCTGATATTTTATATATAACTCCAATGCAGATGAGCGGCGTACTGAACGAACTATGCAAATGAAAGAATGATCCGATCCGGACAGCTAGATAATCCAACGAAAAACGAAAAGTATTGAACGTGGTAAAGAGAATGAAGTAAACGAGGCAAGAAGTATTAAGTTATCCAGAAGGAGGATAACCCGGGAATAAAGACAGATAAATAAAGGATCGACAGGCAGGAATCTAAGCATGCATCGAGGAATCCAGATTCGTTTAAAAGCGACCGTCTGAGTCCTTCGCAGTTACACCAGCACTGTTGGATTTCATCATAGAGTTGGTGCCGGCGTACGTGAACTCATCCTTGATATCTCCATATGGATGGACGACTCCAGGCTCCTCAGAATCGCAGTAACTTTCCCTGGGACTGGCTGAGTATGCACTTTGAAAGTCTGTATCGGAGTCTTCAGTGGTCGCAATAGTGACCGAGGGAGTTGGGGGAATGTTCGACGGAGTGGCAGGGCTGAGGGTAGAGGGGAGAGATGGGCTCATCGCTGGGACTGTGAGCTCCGAAGGAACTCGTTCAATCTTGGTCGGCGAGCCAACGGGCTTTGGCGTCATCTGTTTGTCTCGCTTCGCCGAGTGTGCCTTAACCTTGCTAGAACGCGTTGCTGTCTGTGAGGATGACACAGTGTTGCTGCGTGTCCTGTTCGTGGAAATGTCAATGGAGCATCGGTTGGCCGGAGAGATCGGTCGACTGCCTTTGCCGCGCTCGCTGGTATCAGTTTCACTTTCCAACGAAGGTCTCCATTGCGCAACTCGGGGGTGTGCCAAGGCATTCTCCAGCTGAATGGCAGTTATAAGACGATATTGTCGTAGAATGAAATTCGTGAACATACCTTTTGCTGGATCTGAAGAACCTTCTGGGCAATTTTGTCGCTGTTATGATGAATTCCTTCGTCGACGGCAACCATCGCGTCCTGCGACCGGTCTCCCGCAGGCGCTCCGGATGCATCAATCTCTGCATTCGTTGATGTGGGCTCTTCTGCAATCGCAGAGGACTCAAGTGAGTGGCGAGTCATCTCTTCGTTTTCCGCAGTCCCTGCAAGAGTCGAAGAATCCATGCTCATCGTACGCGGAGGCGAGCGGGCCGCATTACTGGAACGTCTTGAACCCATGTTAGAGGACGGGTTAGAGGACAATGACTGCTGGATGTCAGGTTGGGAGCCTTCTGAGTCACTCATCTCCATAGACATCGACATGGATACCAGAGCACGCTCAATTTGGGCCTCCACCTCAGCAACTAGCTCTGCACGTTCTTCTTCCATTTTTTCCATGGCCAGGCGCATGTTTTCGAGCTCATGCACAGCATCCTTATGCGCACTTTCCGTGTCGTACAATTCTAAATTCGGGCGCAGTAAGCATCAGCCAGTTGCGAGTCATTGCACACGTACGAGTCTGAAGTCTTAGCTTCTCTGCCGCTGTGAGAGAGACCAGTCCCGTCAAACGCTTGCTCTCGCGTTGTTCCCTGCTAATCTTCGCGCGAAGCTCGTTCGCCTCGTTGCTCAATTTCTCCGCGTACTGTTCGAACGTAACAAACTTCTCCCTCCATAAATCAGATTCGGTCATGAGGAAATTGAGTCTCCTAGACAGACGCCCAATTTTCGTTTCCAGATCATCTCGGGCATCAACAAAGGCCGTTGCGCGCTTGCGAATAGAATTTTGTACTTGCTGTTCAGCCCCGCTGAGTCGCGGCGGGCGCTTATAAGAGCCAAACGACGAGATACGCTTGAAGAGAGAAGGTTTCTTATACTGTATGGAGCTATCCGTCAGGAGAGCAGCGAGAGACAATAAGTTATTCATCAATATACCTTGTCCTGAAGAACCGAGTCAAAAGCTTGGATGATCTTCGTTGAATGCCACCACTCTGGAGCCTTCACACTTTCCGCCACAACAGAGGACGAGGCGCCTCTTTTGGCCTGAATTTTGCAAATTGGCCTGAAACGTCCACCCGGGAAAGCCTCCTTAAATTCACTAAAGATCCCATTACTATTTTGAGGTTTATGCACGGCGGTGAAAGGGACTCACATTGGCACTGAGTGATCAGGGTGATAAAACTCCCCAAATGCAGAAAGAAGCCTTTGTCTGTATTTATCTCTCTGTTGCTTGACAGAAAGACAACCAGGCGGAGGTGCGGCGCAATTACTGTATAAACAGTCTTGGTTGGTATACCACGGAAAACGCAGAGACAACGTACAGATAGTTGATATCGCTATTAAACATGTGAGCATTCCCATTGCACTGTTAGAATGTGACCAACACATACAGATCACATACGCAGACCTCAGGAGGTGGGCGGACTGCATATCGCATTTCGGCAGCCATGCCAATGATCCATGGACCAGGATCCTCTATATATATCCTTGCATCTCTCGCGTGAACCGCAGGGAGGGCAATGCCGTTCCACCCGCGCAATTCGACCAGGTACTTGACGGTAGCAACGGCGATCTGACCAAAGTACGTTAATTCCCGCAAACTACACATACAATCCAAACGCACCCCCAACATGGCAGGATGCCTTGAGAAGAAAAGAATTCGGCCGGTAGGAGCGAGGGCAATCTAGTTGAACTCAGTAAAAACGATGAGTTGTACAGCACAGGTTAAAGGACGGCTACCTCGCATATATTAAGAATGTTATCGATATTAAGGCATTTGAATAGCGGCCACATAGTAAACTGAGCAAAAATGCGTTGTCAATGACAGAAAGTATAAGATAATAATAGGAGCGCACATTAATATCAACGAGACCTCTCCCGAAGTCAAGGCCGCCAGGAAAGCGAGCAACAACTTCCAGACTGCCGTCCCCCTTGTCACCCCCCTCCTTTGGTGACGCATCCAATCTCACAATATCACCCGCGCGAGGAACAGGATGAGAGAGGATCTTAGAAATTTGGAGAGTATGAGAAGCAACGTCTTTGCTGAAACGCGCCCAGGAAAGCGTCAGGTAATCACGCATAAGATCATAAATCGGGTGTCTAGAAACGAGAGCTACAAACACATAAGTATTGTGTCGTGCATTAATAGACATAATACTCACTGAGAGCATACGGTAGCCAGAAAACTGTGTCTCCAGTCAGGAAAAGAGTGGATTCGCCAGGGCCATGAGCCGAACTTGCGACTTCAAATTCGCTTTCGCTAATGACATCGCCCAATTCAGACTCGCCATCAGTCTCACCGTCTACAACGCTCCAGGGGCCTTTTCGTCCGCTGCGAACACTACGGCGGGCCTGATTAGCCGGATCGGACACCGGCATGTCGGAACGTAAAGCCTTGATACGAGACGCGACAAGACTCTGTGCAGACTCCTTACGGGAGCGTACCGATTCAAGAGTACGGCGTATGGCAGCGCTTCGCTCGGCATCAGCATGAGACCACACCGTTAGACAAACACCGTGGTAAGTGATACTGCCAGCTCCGCGGCCCTCTGTTCCTGCCCCACCGAGATTAGGACTTGTCGCCGTGTTCGCGTTAGTATCTAACGCTGACACGCTACTTGGTCCCAGATATGCAGATGAAGGGCGCGCATGTGTATCAGCGTACGAGTAAGGGAAGGTTCCGTAAGATGAGAGGGCATTGGAGAAGCGATTATTGTCCGTGGAGGCAGAGAGAACAGAGTTCCTAAGCGCGGACAAGCCAAGCGTTGATGGCGGGGCGAGAGGTGTATTAGGAGCAGGAAGAGTGAACGTGAACGTGTGTACAGTTGAAGCGGGCTGAAGCGTCGATGCAATAATTTCGACTTCACGAGTAAAAGAAAGCTGCAAACCACAATAAAGTGCTATCCTCGAGCATACAGTAAAGTAAGTTTACGCACTTTTAAAGCCTTGCTCAACATCTTTGCCGTCTCTTGCTTCGTGAGCGCGCCTGGACCCTTCGATATTTCCGTCTGCGTATTATGACCCTTGGACACTTTTTTCTTCTTCCCTCCCCCAACACCAGGACTGACGGTGCTGCCAAGAACCTCGGCTCTCCACCATCTCCCCACCGCGCCGTCGGAATGGGACAAGCCTTGAACAGCATCTGGATCTGCGAGGGTCCATGTGTGCGGCCGTTTCGGCAGGCCGCTAACGACGTAGAGACTTGCAAGAGGCAGAACCGGGGAGAAGGACTGAGAGGACGGAACATTTCCTGCCGATCGGGTAGACATGATGGAAGCACGTTTGCGAACAGGGATGGGTTCCATAGAGCTACGGTGCGGGATGCCGAGTACCTGGGAGGCTTTGTCTCTACGAGGAATGCGAGCGAGCTGACCTGACAGGCCTGCTGCTACTGAGTAGGGAAGAATGATGAGTTGGGTGTGGAGAATAAAAGGAGGCAGCATACTTGTCAGTTCGCTCTCGTCACGGTTGTGGCCGGCGTTCGCTCTGGATTTTGCAGACTTTACGGATTTGACGTCCTCGCCAAGGTCGTCCTCGAGCACAGGCGAAGGGCCAGCGGCAGACCAGGCGCCGAGCACGGTGAGTTGGTGCTTGCCGCTGTGGTCTTGCGGAGAGGAGGAGGGGCCGGTAGGAGGAAGAGCAGACGAGGGCCGAGAGGGAGAGGAGGAACGGTCGAAGACGCGGAGGGCAGCGTCGAGGCGTTGGTTGGATACGCTCATTTTCGCACACGGGCGTTCCTGGTGTCGGTGCCTTCTGTTCCGGTGGAAGGTCAAAGTCGATGGCCGAGGGCTGCCGCGAGTATTTGCACAACGCTACTCGCGTCCTCGGGGGAGGATAGGACGACGACGAGGACGGCGAGAGGGATGAAGAGCCTGAGGGGGGCGGACCGCGAGCTGGGGCGCGTTCGCGTATTTGTATGGACATGGCTAGTGTGTCGAATAGAAATTCCTAATTATTTCATGCAGAAAAGGGGCGACACGACGTTCGGAACAGAACATCGAGAGCGAGCGAGACGTAAAGCCTCGCCTGCAGTCTGCTTAGCGACGACGAGCCGGCCGCCGCCAGTGTCGCCAGTCGAGCGTTTCTGATGCGCTCAACCGCCGTCGCAGTCGCCGTCGCCGTCGCCGTCGCGTAGCCCGCTCGACGCCGCCGACATTTGCCTCTTAAGGAAACCCGCCTCTCGCGTGCCCGCCTTGCCTCGCCTCGCCTCGCCTCTCTCTGCCATGGCCGATGTCTCCCAGATATCAGTCGCATGGGGCATCACCGTCGGCCTCCTCGCTTCCTTCGTGCAGTCCTTGGGTCTCACCATCCAGCGCAAGAGCCACGTCCTCAACCAGCAGCTCCCCGAACTTGACCAACGTGTCGACCACCGCAGGCCGTGAGTCTACTGCCCCTCCGACGCCCTGTCGTCTGCCCTAATCTCATCATACAGGCTCTGGCTGCTCGGCTTTGCCATCTTCATATCCTCAAATGTCCTCGGCTCTCTCTTCCAGATCGCATCTCTCCCCGTGCTCATCCTTGCTCCCCTTGGTGCCGTCTCCTTGCTGTGGAACGCTTTCTTCGCCCGTCTACTCCTTGGAGACGTATTCTCTCTATGGATGATACTCGGAACACTCCTCATTGCTGGCGGGGCGGTCCTTATTGCGGTCTTCGGCATCGTTCCAGAATCAACACATTCTCTTGAAGACCTTCTTCGTCTCTTCGGTCGCCCCGCATTCGTCGCATACTTCTCCTTACTGGGAGCGGCCGTTCTCATCTGCATTGCTATAGTAAGTTCCCCTCCCATGCTAGTTGCTGGGCGAAGCTTGGGCTTATCAAAACAAAAAAACAAAAAACACCTCCTTTAGACCCATGTAACAGAGTTCTCTTTAGCGCGGAATGCAGTCTCTCCCCCCTTGACTCCTCCCATGACCCCGGGTCCTCTATCACACACTATTCCCTCCTCGTTCGTCCCACCGCCTTCGGCTTCCATCACTGCTTCGGAGCGTACGCCTCTCCTTGATCGAAAACCTTCTCCCCCAACCCGGTCATCTACGCCCTCTATCTCTATGGGCGCTGCAGCGGCACGAAGCAGGCTTTTCCTCGCGATATCCTACGCCTCAGTATCAGGAATTCTCAGCGGAATGTGTCTCCTCTTTGCGAAGAGTGGCGTTGAACTTCTCTTGCTTACCATCGGAGGCAATAATCAGTTTTGGCGCTGGGAGGCGTGGGTCTTGCTTTTGGGCCTCATTGTATTTGCCCTCCTGCAGCTTTGGTATCTGCAGAAGAGCTTGGTGTTCGCCGATCCCACTATCATTTGTCCACGTAAGTCAGATGTCTTTACTGTCTTCATTCGGCATTAATCGATACTATTTTTTTCTTTCGCTAGTCGCGTTTTGTTTCTATAACGTTTCATCTATCGTAAACGGTCTTGTATATTTTGACCAGTTTTCCCTTCTTTCCACACTTAAATTATCGCTCGTTTCCCTGGGGATGGTCATCCTATTAGGCGGGGTCTGGCTTGTGTCGTTCCATGCAGGAAGCGGGAGAGTCGACGTGGGCACATGGCAGGAAGGAGACGATGAACTAGAGGAGGAAGAAGTGACGGAAGCGAATCTCGAACCAGAAGGCTATTCATCACCGATCTTCTCCCCAAGACGTTTGGAATCTGCAATGTCCGACTCTGAAGTAGCCCATTCTGCGGGTTTCTCACCCTCACGGCACTCTATAGTGTTCCCAGGTTCACCGAGTGCAAGTGGACAAGATCACGACCATCTCGCTCACTCTGCTACGTCTTCACGAAATTTGCCCGCGGCACGGTCGGCGCGTCGCCGATACCGCTTCTCTCTTCTACAGTCTCCAGAGACGTCCTCCTCCGCGCTGAATGTCCCCGGTGGTGGATTCAGTATAGGCTTGTCCCCTGTCAGCCCAGGATTCGCCATTGTGCCGAAGCGGCGCATAAGCGGATTTCGAAGGGTCGTGCAGCGGGTAACGATGCGCAGGACGGTGAGCGAAGGCGACATTGATGCGAACGCAGGTGGGGGGGATGTTCCAGGGTCCCACGAGCTTTCGCATGCGGCTGTAGACGCCGGTAAGACGCAGCCCGTCAAGGCGAAGGCACGATGGAAGTGGTTGCGCAGTGTTTTCACGGAAGGGGATCTATAGAAGAGTATACATGTAGCTTGTGGACAGTGGATATAGTTATTAAATGATAGACGCCAGTTGGTCCCTGAGTTTGTGACTTAGTTTAAGTAGACATCAGCATAATACTGGTGTGTACAAAATATTACTTACATAATATCAATGCAACCAGTTACTTGCGACCGCGGTTGAAAACTTTCCTTTCTGGGTTGAGACAACCTCACACTTCGAGCCACCGCTGAGCTCGACAGTAAACCATGTTCAAGCTGAGCAGGACCGTCGCTCGCGCAGGGCGTTCGCTCAACGTCGCCACGCGTGCTGCTTCGACCCAGTCACCGTCTTCTGTGCCCGCCGCGAAACCCGCCGCCGAGCCCGCCCTTCCGGCGTCCGCCAACCAATCACCCAACTACCCGGAACCATGGTCCACGAACCAGCGTGCGCGCGGGGACGCGTACAGGAACGTGCGCTTTGAGCAGACCGCCCTCGACCTTCAGCCGCAGCCGCTGAGCGCGATGGAGATGATTGCCCAGGAGCCGGTACACATGGTCCACGGCCGTAAGGCCGAGTGTGACGGCGGTACGTGTCTCTCGTCCGTTGCTTGACGCACTAGCGGCACTGACCCTCTCCGTCGTTGTTTAATGTATTAGGCGATGGTCCTCTGGGGCATCCTAAGGTCTTTATTAACCTCGTAAGTGGCCTTGCGCTTGGCACAAAATGAGCGAAGAGCTAAGTTCACACCGTCTTGTTCGCAGGATAAGCCTGGACCGAGACCTTGCGGGTTCGTCTTTTTTTATAAAACAAGACCTTGAACGCAAACTAACAAGAACCTGGTACCCCTTCCTTCTAGATATTGGTAAGTCCGAATGATTATATGAATGCAAAGACGCTAGAGACTGATTCCGAGCTTCCTTGATTAGTGGCCTCCGCTTTCAGCAAGTTCCGCATACCCACTAGATTCGCCGAAACCAGTTGTATACTACAATGTGTCCTCGGCACATCCAAATACATTTGAACCGCGAACCGGAAGGCTGAGAAAAACTGTCTCTTTTTTAATTGCTCGTCGTCAGGTCAGGCGTAGAGTCTTCCCGATCCGCTTAACGACGTCTACTCGCAGTTTTCATGATTTCCGCTGTCCGACGCGGAATAAAAATACATTACATGTCTACTACGTCTCGCTTCAGGGCCTGCGTCGACGCTAACCGTTGAGCAACAAGATGAGCGACTAAAGCTAGGTAAGTTCAAGACACTGTGAGCAAGCTCGAGTGTAAAGTAGTATGTGCTCGGCAGAGGGATAATAATACTGCAGGGTAGTAGGAATCCGTGCGAAGGTGAACGCGAAGAGAGGGTTGAATGCGTATGCGATTAAGAAAAAATAGATGGTTGAACAAAGTGAGACAAGAAAACACGGTGAAACGGAAATAAGAGAGAATAAAAGAGTAACGAGCGTCGCTTTGTCAGGGATCTTCTGTCCGCCTGAAGGGCGGAAGAGGCTCCGCAATAGACTCCAATTCTGAGAAAGGTGGTAAGGGATTATGAGACATGTGTATGTCTTCTGGTTGCGGTGGCAGAGGGGGCTAGAAAAAAAACAGCAATCTAGGTCACCATGCACAAGAGACTATTATTGGGAAACTTACCACTTTGAATATGGGATTTATAGCAGAATGAGGAGCGATCGCCGGACTAGGTGGCTGTGCCTGGATCTGCCCATATTGTCCATATTCGTAGGGACTACTGGGTGTAACCGCCCGAAGGTGTTGATGTGACATTGGTGACAAGGAAATGAAAGGTTGTCGACCAAGAGCTTGCGCTTGGTGCTGTGGACTGGATATCGATAGCGAATGCATCGGCAAAGGGGAGCTTGCCTCTGACATCGACGAACGGGCAGCTTCGTATGACGACATGGACGCTCGTGAATCGAAATCGGGATGCTCAAATGACGGCGAATCAGATGAACGAGCGGAATTTGAGAAGTCGTCACCAAACGAAGTCCTCAAGGAAGAGCTGGATTGCATGCGAGTGATACCAAAAAGACTGGGTCGATGTCGCAATCGAGATGAGAGTGGATCACTCTCAACTGTTGCAAAAGAAATGACTGATAATCTGTTAACACTCTGCAAGTCTGACGAAGACATTGAATGATCGTCGTCGAGGTCTCTCCGTCTCGCTTTGGTCCGGTGTTCAACTTCCCGATAATTGTCATACTCTGACCCAACATTTCCCTCGTTCGCACCCCGAAATCTCCCACCAGCGGCGTTGATTGTCGCAGATGAGGAGGACGCCTGCGTGCCGTTCGTGCGTTGCTTAGACTTCGGCTTTTGTACACCGAGCAAATTCGTTGCATTGGCTGAGTCCCAGTCAAAGTCAGCGCCGTGTTTCTGCTTGATCATCTGGTTACGCTTCTGAATGACAGCGCGGGCCTGCTCGCGGCTCCGCTTTTCGGCAAGTGCTCGACGTGATTTCTCCGCCTCCATAGCGATACGTTCGGCTTCCTTCTTACGTGTCTTGGCATCCATTGGCACAGAGGCCTCAACACCATTCGAACCACCAACGGGTGACAATTCGGAAAGAGAGCGACTGTCAGTACTGGAGGATTGCGTGCGCTTCAGCGATGGTACAGATGACGAAGAAGCCACATTCAACTCGTCGACGGGCGGCAGAACGCTCTGATGGCCCTTGTCCCCAAGACCGAACATCCCGAGCACTCCCTTGCTACGACTCTTGCCGAAGCTGAGCCCCAGTTTCAGCTTTGGTGTGCTGGTGGATTGCTGCGCGGTCGTTCCTAGCGTTACGGTGGCTTGATCCTGAACAGGCAGCCGCTTCGACGGATCGTCCAAAACCGATGGTGAGGAGGGCGCGATATCCATAGGCTGCTCCTGATCCGAAGGTCGCTGAACATCCGATGGAGGGGACATTGGAAGGACGTCCATATCTTCCCAATCCCCATGTTGAGCATCTTGTTGACTCTGTATGCCGCCATCCGCCCACCCGTCTGCGATACGATTCGACCCCGTCACGTATACAGAACTCGGAGCCGGAGAGTTGTGAGAAGAAAGGCTGCTCTCGTGCTGGATTTGCAAAGTTTCTAACAAATCCTGTGACGGCGCGACAAGCCTGGAGGATCCGACTTGACCCGCGACTTGAGGGAAAAAAGGTCTTCTTTGCGGCTGCACATGTTGGGGACCGTTGAACATAGGTTTGCCATTAGCCGGGGAATTGGAATGAGAAGGAGGGATAGTTCGGGGGGACTGAGATGTCACGCTTGGTGCTGAGGAAGCGGCTGACTTGACCGGCGCCATATAACTCGTATTGATCTGTAGAGGAACCTGCGGCCCCGGTGGGATGTTCCCCGCCGTGGTCTCCTGAATGTACGTGTGCTCTAAGCACTGCCTACACGTCAGACGCATGTCCGGATCGTACTTGAGCAAGTCAGATATGCATTCAATCAGACTGTACGGGACGTTGCGATCGAAAAGAGAATGAAAGGGAACAGGCTTGAGCTGGACATACAACCTCAATGTTAACACGAAACTATGTTTGGACGGGTGCATAGAACGCAAGCTCACCTTTGGAAACTGATAGCCCACTGCTCGAGCCATCTTTATACCCCTCACCCACTTCCCGCCCCCGTTGTAGGTACCCCGAGCGTCCACACCATATTCATCCGAGGGATCGCCCAGAATCTCGCATATACGCGCAACCTGGTCAATCTCGGTCTGCCCAGGAAAAAGGGGCTTCAAGTTGATCAGCTCTGCCATGATTGTGCCCAATGCCCACATGTCCACCGGATTTGAATAGTCCCTGCTCCGTAATAATACCTCTGGTGCACGATACCAACGTGTAGAGACATATTCGGTGTACGGTGGCTTACTCTTGGTCTCCCTAGCAAGGCCGAAATCGGCAAGCTTCACAATTACCACGACATCCTTTTCTGGAGGCGCATTAGGGGGTGCAACAGGAGAAACATTGCGATAGTCGAAGAGGCCCGTCGTTGTGACGAGAAGGTTCTCGGGTTTCATATCGCGATGAAAGTAGCCGTGCGCGTGAATGTGGTCCAGCCCAGAAACAACCTGACGAAAGATACAAGAAGCCAGACCACCGGCAAGGGGCCGCCCCTTTCTGGACTTGATGAGCTGGTACAGATTACCCTCCATGGGCTCGAAGACGAAATAAAGTTCTTTGGTCGACGGAAGAAGAAAAAAGTCGTATAAAGGAATGATATTAGGGTGAAATGGTATGGCGCGTAGCGACTGATTGATTTGGGGAGCAAGCGAAAAGAAAGAAGAAAAAAGTCGCATGCGAAGGCGGGCGGTAAAAAGAAGCACACTTATTCAGATTGCGAACTGAATAGCAATTGAAGAGGAAACGCACCTCCAACTCCTTCAGTTTTCTGCATTCGTCCCACCCCCCTTCCCAACGCTTCTTCATTCGTTTTAGCGCGACCAACCTTTTTCCCGCCCATTCCGGTCTCGCACCAGCGCCACATTGCATCGGGGATAGCTGCGTATTCGGGGGCAGTGCCGAGTGCCAGTCGGCGAGCCAGACCGTACCAAAGGAGCCATCCCCGACAACCTTGATCGGTGCATAGACACGTTCAGAGCCTTTTGAAGCGAAAAGAAGCGCGTGGGTCAGTGAACAAGCGGGGGGAAATAAGAGAAAGCGACGAACTGCTCTGTGCATCTCCGTAGATGAGTTGGCCGCCGTTGACGGCGATAGAGGGAATGCCAAGCACACGAAGTGGGTCCTTGGATGCGGGTGGTGCGGTGGGACGATGGGAGGGCCCCGGTTGGGGGTGAGGGTGGTGATGGTGGTGGTGGTGGTGGCCGTTGGACTGGTGGACATGGTGGGGATGGCCGTTGGGCAATGACGGGTGGTGGGTTGGCTGGACATGGGAAGCGGATGCGTACATGACTCTGCCGAATTGACGAGCATTGCCTTAGGTTGGGAAGAGGAGAAAAAGAGATGGAGGAAACCGAGGAGGCTATTGGGACATGAAAAGGGAAGTCGGAGAGAGTGATTAGGAGGTCGAGAGAGAGAGACGGGGGAGGGATGAGGGTGCGGGGCAGCGACGTCGAGAACGCGGGCGAGAACGAGGACGTCGAAGTCGAGAGACGAGGAGACGGGTCGTATGCAGGTGACCGGGGTCGGCTAGGGAAGCGGCGCTGATCAGGGAAGCCTGGGAGGAGCCGACGGCGAATGAGTGGTAGGTGGGAAGTGCGACGACAACGACGGCGGCGGCGACGGGGGCAACGACGGCGGGGGCACGAGCGGGACGACGGCGACGGCGACGGCGACGAGGAGGACGAGGAGGTGCTGGCAGCTGGGAGAGGACTCTGGAGGGCGTCGGTTCGCCTGTCCAACGGCCGTTTAGATTCAGAGAAATTCAGAAGGCTGTCAAACCGCTCTCTAAAACGGGAAACCGAGAATGGAAGGTCGTGACGGATCATGCCGATCCAGTCGGACGCTTCTCTCCCAGCGCAGCCGTCCCCGTCCGCGCAACCGCAGCCGGCTCGGTCCAGTGCGGCATATCCCGGCTTCATTTCCTTGTTCGCTACATGTATACAACATACTTATCCACTAGTGCTAGTCTCCTAGTCTCCCCGCTAGAACGGCACCTCGTCGAATAGCTTCGACACACTTTCCCCGTAGTGGCTCCGTCGGATAACCTCCCCCAGCACATTCCCGATGTCCATCACCTCAATCTTCCCGCACGCCTGCTGATGCGTCCCCTGTGGTATCGTGTTCGTCACTATCAGCTTCTCCAGTGTGCTCTCCTCCAGCTTCCGCAGTGCGCTCCCGCTCAGTATCCCGTGCGTCACTATCGCAGTCACCTTCTCCGCCCCCGCCTCCGTCAGTTGCTTCGCCGCAAGCACAAGCGTCCCGCACGTGTCCGCCATGTCGTCCACCAGTATCGCTGTCTTCCCCTTTACATTTCCAACCAGCACCATTCGTGACACCTCGTTCGCCTTCTTCCGCTCCTTGTGGAATAGCGCAAAGTCCACCCCTAGCCGATCGGCGATCGATGTTGCCCTACAACCCCGGCGCCCGCTCTGTAAGCGAACCGAACACCGGATCCAATCTCCCCTCCAACTCACCGCTTGGCCCCTCCTGCGTCTGGGCTCACGATTACCACATCCTCTAGATCAAAGTGCGTTCTGATGTGCAGAACCGCAGATGGCTCGGCATACAACTTTTTTTTTTTTAAATTTCGTCGGCGCCGCCGCCGCGTATGCATATATCCGTGTGAAATTCAGTCTAAACGCTTATATCTGACAGCACTCACGCTGCAAGTCAATTTTCGCACAGTCAGCCACGTACACCCCTATGCTGCTGCGGCACTACTCACTTGTCTACGGGCACATCGAAAAATCCCTGTATTTGTGATGCGTGCAGGTCCATGGTCTGCACCGCAGCCATCGCAGCCGCAGCACTTCAGCTAACTGGCCGCGGCGCAGCATATACGAGGGCAGACTAGACGTACGATAACGTGGTCGCATCCGCTCTTTTGCAGCATGTTTGCGACGAGCTTGGCCGTGATCGGTGCACGACTCTTGTCCTTCTTGTCCTGTCGCGAGTACGGAAACAATGGCAGAACGGCCGTGATGCGCTTCGCACTTGCAATCTTGCAGGCATGGATCATGATGCACATTTCCATGAGCGACCTGTTCACCTCGCCAGACCCGGTGTTCACGATGTACACATCGTCCTCTCGCACAGACTCCGCAATGCGCACAGACGTCTCGCCGATTCCGTTCCACGTCACCTCAGCCTTTGAGACGGGGACGCCGAGTCTGTCAGTGTAGTCGATGTATGCGAGCGGTAGTCAGGCGTGTAAGCGAAGCGTGAAACAAGGCTGACAAGACATACCGGCGTGCGATGATCTCCGCCAACTCTGGGTGGCTCGTTCCTGTAATAACCTGAATAAACTGTTTCGCCAATCCGTCACGACATGCGGGAGCGTACCCGAGAAAATTTTGAGTCCTCCAGCAGACAGCATCGTGTGGATGGGAAGTTGGAAATTTTATGGTGCCGGAGAGGCAAGGAATACAGAACCAAGCAAACAAATAAAATAGAAAAGTCTACAGGCAGCCGTAGAGACGCAGGTAGGCGAGAGACGGGTCGTCAATAGTCGTCCATGCAGGGGGGAGAGATTAGGGAAAGGAGAGCACAAGCGGAGCCGGTGCGGTGCAGCCTGCAGAGCCCCTCGGCCAAGCGGACTCGGCAAGCACGCCCGAAACGGTCAAATATAGCCGAACGCCCAATAAGAATCGAGAGCTTTCAACATCACGCACGTTCAACGAGAAAAAACAACACGACTTTGATTCAATGATTGTCTGGGGCTGAGTTAGAAACTTCTGCTACAAAACTACAGGTGCAATTGAGATGAGGCCGAGTGAGACGGGGCGAGGCGGTGGAATGGAACCGAACTAGAGGGGCTATACTAGACAATGGGGTTATGAGCATACGCTGAGCTAAAGCAATTGAGAGGGTAGACGGAAAACGCTCTTGTGTATCAAAGAAGACATAGCTCGAGGCCAAAGGAAGAGTAATGTCACATGAGTACTAAAAGGAAAGGACAAGCGAAAAACTGGACTCGACTGTGCCAAAGAAAGGACTGGTCATATCAGATCATGGATGCAAATATATGTCAAAAGCTGAAGGGAACATCATAAACATTTATCTATGCGCTATGCCGCCTGAGCGCCGCGCACCAAACGCGGAGCGGCCCATCGGATAGTTAGACCATGTGGCGTCTGCGTGCAATGTAGATGTCGGTCTTGCAGTACCATCCGAATTAAGGAGTGAAAGGAGATGAGTCCTATTTGCAGTCTGGCTTCCGTTCGCATTCGTCACCGTCCCGGGTCTGTATATGTATGGATGTATGGGAGCGAGGGTATGCGGTCCCGTCAGGGAACCAGGGTTGACCTGGAACACGTCGGGCATCATTCTAATCGGTTGAGGTGCCAATGCTTGGGGCTGTGTTTGCCGCGGAAGCTGGGGTTCTTGTACACCGCCTGAAACGAAGGGAGACCCTAATCCAAGCATTGCCCCATTTGCATGGCAAACACGAAATTGTAAATTATGTGCAGGAAGATCACTTGGACCACTTAAAATAGACAAGAGAGAGCCTTGCCGCGCATTCAAATTGGGTACAGCTTGCCGAGCAAACGGAGATGGGGGAAATGCGGCTTGACTTGTCATCGGTCGCACAGTAAATGGATCGCCGATTTGAAGAGAGGCCTGACGAGCCGCAGGAGGTACATGGTGTTGCACAACGCTCGGAGGGAGGAAGTTCTGCGACAAGACTACCTGATCTTCTGCACGAAACGGCAGAGGCGGAACGGATAGAGGTGGGCCGGGGTGAACTGCTGAGCGCACCGGGGGGGTTGGTGATGTCATAACAGCCGACTCCTGTGCCACAGATTCGAGGAGAGCCAGGTGTTTAAGGCGTCGATCTGCAGGCGGCGGAGGCATATGTGACTCAGGAATTGCCGAATGGGTACTTTGAGGTCTAATGGTTACGGAAGAGCCGTTTGGACGTGAGGAAATTAAAATGGAATCCAAACTCGATACGAGGGATGCCTGTGAAGCATCGACAGCCTTCCGGAGCGGTGATTGCCCGGCGTCTGTTGAAGGAGATTGAGACACGCTTGTAGCCTCCCCTTCTATCACAGCCTTGGGATTAATCTTCGCGGATGTTGGCGTAACCGAGGTCGCCCGCGGCTCGCTCTGTCCATCGAGCAAAGTTTTGCTTGCGGACAGTGTAAGACCGCTAAGCAAGCGAGCAAAGTGGGGGTCAATGGCCGGTTCGGGCTCGCGTTCCGAATCGACTCGCGCGATAGGATATGCTTCTGCTGACTGCGGCGAAGGGGTTTGGGGATCTCCATTATCCACTGATGAAGAACTATACCCTTGCGCATCGCGATCGAGATTGACGGCTCCATAAGACGAAACCTGGCTTTCCCCGCGAACTTCCGCCTCTTCATTGTTTTCAGACTTCAAATTGGTGTGAATAACGAGATCTGTCCCGATATCGCCACTCTTTCGACGGTTCTGGCGCCGTCTGTTGGGCTTGTTCACTCTAATGAACTCCTTCAAAGGGCTGAAGGAAAAAGGACCACGACGTTAGGGAAAGTTGCGTGCAGACATCTGCGACTCACGGTATGAAAGGTGAAATAAGATAGAACTTGCCCGCTACTTGCTTGTTGCGCTTCCAATTTGGAAGTTCTGAAACTTTAAACCATGCGATCTTCTGTTTAAAGGAGAAAAGGCAATGTAAGCATTTCTTATACAATTACAGTGGAATACTGCGTACACTGATTTCCTTCCGAGTTCGACACTGAAAAGGATAGTCCTCTGGAATTCCACCTACAACAAAAAGCGTAACGCTTTGTTCTCTAATCGTCGTTTCAATGTAGTCTTCAGGTCGTATGTACTTGGTAAGATCGAATCCGGTCTCCTCTTGCACCTGTTTAGACGGTCAAAACGAGCGAGAGTATTCTGGTAACTCTGCGCACCTCGCGAATTGCGCACATGTGCAGTTCTTCCAGCTGATTAATTTTCCCCTTAGGGAATCCCCACCCTGCGGAAGACTTCCACCCCTTGACCAAGAGACACTATGCATAGCAGAGTCAGCGTTCAAGTACACAAATGCGTGCATGCGACTCGCAGCACCTTATCCCACTTATCATTAAGCATGATTGCTCCGCAGACAGGGACGCGGACCTTGTAATGCATAAAGGTATCGAAGAGCCGCTCGTGATCGGAACTCCACCGACGGAGCAGTGGACAGGAATTAAAAAACATTGAAGAAAACTTCTTGAGGGATAATGTTGGAAGTTTTGTGTTCGCCTCACGCATGAAGTCTTCATAGTACCAATGTCTGGAAGAATGGAGCTTTGGATAAGAGATGAGCTGGAGTCAGAGTGTAAAGACGGCTCACGCCTGTTCGACTTGGAAACATATCCGCTCTACGGAAGCGAGCTCTTGCTCGGGGAGATTCATAATAAAGCGGCTGGAACGCAGGAAAGAAGAGTAAGTTGGGTGCGAAGAAGAAGGCAGACGTCGCCGCTCACGTCGAGAGTTCCTCGAGGACATCGTCAAGAGAGGCGCATGTGAAGAAGGATGAATCGAAAAGGGGGGCAGCATGGGCTATTTCAGGAGAAGATGAAGAGGATGAGGCCATGATTGCATAGAAAGGATGGAGGGAGAGGAGAGAGAAAGCGCGGCCGACGTTGTCTAAGGTCGCTGGCGGGTGTTTATGTGGAATGCTTGTGTGGTTCTGATCTGTGACTCTCCCCTGGCGAGTCGGAGGTGGCCCTTGTGGCACTGGATCAGGGGGCCGGCCCTCAAGCGTGACCAGCGATTGTGCGAATGTATTGTGACTGTGTGACACGACGTATGCGGCCAGAAGCTTCTCGACACGACCTGACGTCACGAGCCATGTCGATCGCCATCCAGTCGCGTCCACAGCTAGCAGTACTTATAGCCCCGGTTGGACTTGCCGTCCAGCCCAACTTTTCTTCCTCTTGATACAAGCAATAATGTCGAATTTCGACTTTACAGACAAAGCTCAGGTGCGTGCGCATTTCTCTACCATCCCCCACACTCGTCAGGCTGAAGCCATTAGTCCCACTAGCAAAATATTGCTGCCGCTCTTCAGCTCGCAAAGGACTACTCGAATGCCCAGGTTTATCCTGTCCATCTCGCTTCCGTTCTTATTAACGAAGGTCAAAACGATGCTGGCCCTTCCAAGTCGTCCCAGCAGTCCCTCTTCCATTCAGTCATCGTGAAAGCTGGTGGTGAACCGGTTAGTAGTATCTCCCCTATGATCCACATCCCCAAACCTCACCTTCCACAATAGCAACTGTTCAACCGCAGCTTGCAAAAACATATCGTCCGTCTGCCGACGCAAGACCCACCCCCAGATGATATTTCCCTCTCCAGCGCCGCCACTAAAGTCCTCCGCGAAGCACAGTCCATCCAGAAAACAATGCACGACTCCTACATCGCTCAGGATCATCTCCTCCTCGCACTTCTCAAGGATTCAACGATTGCTTCCATCATCAAGGAGGCTTCACTAACCGAAGCTGCGCTTAAGACAGCTATTCAGCAGACCCGTGGAGACAGAAGGGTTGACAGCAAAAACGCAGAGCAAGGATTTGATGCCCTTCAGAAGTATGCCGTTGACCTGACTGCCCTCGCTGAGGAAGGCAAAATTGACCCGGTCATCGGCCGAGACAACGAGATTCGCCGTGCTATTCGTATTTTGTGCCGAAGGTTGGAGTCTTCCATTTGTCTACATCGATACTTTTTTGACCCGTTTTTATACTGCAGGACCAAGAACAATCCTGTCCTCATTGGCGAACCCGGTGTCGGTAAAACGGCTATCGCAGAAGGGCTCGCACAGCGCATAGTGAAGCGTGACGTCCCAGCCTCGCTTTTTTGTCGTCTCTATAGCCTCGATATGGGTGCTCTGATGGCAGGCGCAAAATATAAGGGCGAATATGAGGAACGCATAAAGTCGGTACTGAACGAAGTGGAGAAGGCCGCAGAGAATGGCACGGGTGTCATCCTTTTCGTTGATGAACTTCATCTTATAATGGCGGGGAGTGGTGGTGAGGGTGGTGGTATGGATGCCGGTAAGTGGCTTTTTCATAGGTCCTGATTTTCACTAATCGTCCGTGTAATACAGCTAATCTATTCAAGCCACTTCTGGCCCGGGGTAAGCTCCGGTGTATTGGAGCAACTACTCTCACAGAATATCGCAAGTACATCGAAAAGGATGCTGCCCTTGAGCGTCGTTTTGCACAGGTCATTGTAAACGAACCATCTGTCCCGGAAACTATCTCTATATTGCGCGGTATTCGCGAGAAGTATGAAGTCCATCATGGCGTACGCATTCTTGACGGTGCAATAATAAGCGCTGCACAGCTCGCTCATCGGTATCTAACGTCGAGAAGATTGCCGGATTCGGCCATTGACTTGATTGACGAGGCTTGTGCAAGGTAAGTACTAAAAGTGTTCCGCACTCCGACTTTCAATCCGAACGCTAAATATTGAAAAAAAAAAAGTGTCCGTGTTACGCGGGAAACTTCACCAGAGGCGATCGACAAGCTTGAACGGCGTAAACTCGAACTCGAAGTTGAGATTCACGCCCTCGAGCGCGAAAAAGACGAAGCCAGCAGAGAACGCCTTGAGGCTGCCCACAAGGCGATTGCGGATGTCGCAGATCAGCTTTCCCCTCTCAAGGCGGCATACGAGAACGAGAAAAAACGCGGTGACCAAATTACGGAATTGCGCAGGAGGATAGATGAGCTGAAAGCGAAGGCTGACGACGCGGAGAGAAGGTCATTATTTGTCCCTCGTTTCAGGATGATATATAACATTGCATACTGACTGAACTTACTATCTTGCACAGATACGATCTTGCTACTGCTTCCGATCTTCGTTATTATGCCCTCCCTGATTTACAGCATCGTCTTATCCAGCTGGAAGCGAAGAAGGCCGAGGAAGATTCTGCCTCGGGAGGTGGGACTGACACCGTCACTCCGGAGCAGATTGCCGAGATCGTCGCACGTTGGACATCTATACCTGTGACGAGATTGTTGTCCACGGAGAGAGAAAAGCTTCTTCATATGGAGAAGATTCTCTCTGAGGGTGTCGTTGGACAACCTGAAGCTGTCAAAGCAGTCGCCAATGCCATTCGTCTTTCGAGGAGTGGCCTAGCGAACGCTCAGCGCCCTATTGCCAGCTTCCTTTTCGCGGGTCCTTCCGGTACGGGGAAAACCCTCCTGAGCAAGACACTTGCGACACTTCTCTTTGATTCCCCTGACGCTATGATACGTATCGACGCAACTGAGTATTCCGAGAAGCACTCCATTTCACGGCTTATCGGTGCCCCACCGGGCTATGTCGGACACGACAGCGGAGGACAGCTCACTGAGTACGTTCGGCGAAAACCGTACAGTATCGTCCTTATCGACGAAGTCGAGAAGGCTTCGCGCGAATTCGTCACCCTCTTTCTGCAGGTCCTCGATGATGGTCGTCTCACTGACGGGCAGGGACGTGTAGTCGACTTCCGCAACACGGTCATTATTATGACCTCTAATCTTGGAGCGGCGTACCTCAATGATATGGGCGATGGACCCGTCAAGGCGGAGACGCGCACGCTCGTCATGGGCGCGATACAGAGTCATTTTCCGCCGGAATTTATCAACCGCATTGACGAGCTGGTAATATTCCGTTCATTATCCCGTCGCAATATTGTGAGGATTGTCGACATCCGTCTCAAAGAGGTGCAGGAGCGTCTCAACGAGAAGAAAATGATTCTCAACATGACTGATGAATCAAAGGCTTACCTTGCCTCCATTGGCTATTCACCAGTTTACGGGGCGCGCCCGCTCAATCGCGCGATTCAGTCGGAGTTACTCAATCCTCTCTCAATCCTTATTCTCGAAAATGCTGTACGTGACGGAGAGATGATCAATGTACAGTTTGACGGCCCGCACAACCGGTTGGTTATCGATCCTAATCATGAACGTGTTGGTCATAACGGAGATGTGGACATGGACTGGGATGACGAAATTGAGATTGAGGAGCTCAATTGAGGCATTTTAATCTCATAAAAACCTACTTTTGTCCTTCCTTCATCTGTTCATATATGCGTTCGGCGTTGTATTAAAATAAGCAGTTATGATGTACACTAACAATATAATGTATTCAATCAGCCACGTCTGATCAGGCATGACTCTTCAAGATTGGCATCTGAATACTTCTATTTTTTGGGTGATATGAAAGAATGATAGCTCTGGCATGAGGTAGTCAGGGCAATGGTGCTTTGGAAATATCACTCTAGGCAAGACTGCGAAAGGCGGGCCTATGGTTCTTCGGTTTTATCCATTCAAACTTGAACTTAAGGGGAAGGCTAAGGTCAGGCGCTCGTCTCTCATCGAGACGAAGAAAGACACACATCAGTATCCTCGGGTTTCATCCGCCTGGGTCCTGAGTATATCTGGTCTTCGATAACCGGCCTGCCGAATACATCGACTTCTACGGGTCTACTGGCGACTAGTCTGACACCAATTGACTCCAGATGTCCATAGTAGTGGGACTCAACCATATCGTGAAAGAGCACGGTGACCCGGACGTCGCAAGAAGGATTCCAACGCATTGAATGCAGATATATTTCGTCATCTTCATCCATACCAATAAAGTTCTCTTCTACCAAGTTGTGGAAGTCGATTCTGTAGTCGCATGTTGTGTCTGGACAACACCATATATAATCCGCAGGGAACATTGGCCGTTCACGATAAAATGCTTGAGGAATTGCCGCGAGCACCGCTACGTCAGTCATCCTTCTCTCGGCTCGAGAAATAGAAGGTATAGGTTCAGGCGGGAGCGATGGACTCCTTTGTTTCTCTGCAACATGGGTGTACTTTGGAAGTGTCAGTAAGTTCCATGTACGCTTGAGCGTCAGCTCTCACTGTTTCTTTGTATCCGTGGTCCGACATGTACTCCAGTTCTATGTCGCTGTTTCCCGGTTCATCCGTCCCGGGAGTTCCTTCGTCTATCGGAATGGGGACTTCGTATTCGGCCCAAAGTTTGTCCAGTCTGTCATAGTCCCCCTCCACAGATACCGTTATGCCTTGGTTCCGGCGGGTCTTTATCTCTTTGCAAAACAATTCCCAAGCACTCCTATTCAGTAAGTTTGCCTTCTTGATTTTGGTCAGGAGCCATTGCGAATGCACTCCGAAGACGGTGTAAGCTTCGGCACGATGCACGCGGCGAGGCGTCCGGTTAGCAGCTTCCTTTTTCTCCCCATAATGTTTTTTATTTAGCTTGATGTATTCCTTGATAAGCCACCCCGGCGTCCTTTCCCGGATAGGAACCGCTTGATTTATGTCTGTAATTTGACGTATAGCCCGTAACGCGCGGAATTTTGAAAAATACACTCTCGAAAGGGCATAGGAGTGAACATGCATCGTTTTCACGGAGAATTCGTTCATTTTTTTAGATAATCTACACGTATTATTAGTTCATTGAGGGCACTAAACAACTCGAAGGTATTACTCGTCGTAAGATGTAATTTTGAGTATTCCGGTCGCTGGACGGCTTCTGTGAGCCTGTCGGGAAGCGGAGCGCGAGGGAAAACATACTTTCTAGGTCCAGGGGCTCACCAAACAGCACTCCGACGACGACGACTTTTACATGGTAGCCCGGATGCTGAAGAATGCGACTAAAATCCTTCCCGGCCTTCCCAAGACGGTCCAATAGATCTTGTCTGAGCCAAGTCTTTCCATCTTCGGTAAGCCATCTTTCGTCAGCAAGTTCGATGTTTCCCTTGAAAAATACTGGCGCTTTATCCCGCTCTTTCGCGTCATCAATGTTGTCGAGTCTTCAATTAATGCCAGCGTAAGCTAATCCAATGTGACTGCCATACTCGGACATACCCGATAATCTCCCCCGCTTGTCTGAACAATACAGATTCCAGCCTTGTAAAGGGGCGCCTGAAGCTGCTTAATGACTTGCGATCCTTTAATAAATCAGCTATACGATATGGTCCAAACGGCTCCCTCAGTAATTCAGCAAGGGCCTCGGTAGTCATGACCATATCGTGGATTCGTGATGATAGACTCGGACGCGAGCGATTTGCGCCCACAGGTTCGTGAGAACTGAGTGCCGTTCTCGGAAGCACAGTCATAATCCCTTACAAGGTGGCTCTCGAGAATATATCGGACCTCTTGCCCTTCGTCCTCTTGATTCTTTGGCATCTACAACGCAACTATGGCCGATGTTCAGGCAGTCTTGTCGGCCCTTGAAGCTCTAAATCAGCCTGCGGACAAGACCTCGTTTAGCACGGCAAATGCTTGGCTTCAGGACTTCCAGCATTCCGTAAATACTTTCGCCCATGGTCGCATCTGGAACGACGGCTGATCCGCTCCAACCTCCTCAGAATGAGGCCTGGGCGACTTGCAACGTACTTCTGCTCAACCCAGAGTCGCCTTTGCTTGCAAAGATGTTTGCCGCCCAAACTTTTAGAACTAAGGTATGTCGATATTCCTATCCCTCTGAAGGATACTATTGACCAGCGCCGGTTATAAAACTCAAGGTTACATACGACCTTAATCAGCTTGACCCCGCCTTCATCCCTCCCCTACGTGATACCATCATAACCGCGTTGGAGTCTTTGACGGGTGGACCGAAGTCAATAATCGTCCAGCTCAGTCTTGCGCTTTCCGGACTGGTACTTCAATATCCGGCATGGCAGGATGATGCCGTCCAGAATGTGATAGATAAATTTGGACAAAATCCGGCGACGGTGCCAACCCTTCTGGAATTTCTGACCGTACTACCGGAGGAAATCAGTAGTAATGCGAAAATCCCCGTGAATGTAGGCGCATTTATGGCTCTTTTCGGGCACTTGTTGACATTTCAAAGGCCGACGAATACAGAGACGGCTCGAAAAAAGTACTTACAGACAACGCAACTCGCGTTGCAAGCCTTTTGAGCATGTATATGACCGCCACTGGTGCGCCTTCATCTCTAGGTCAGGATGAACATACTCTCACTTTTGATTTTTATCACCCAAGGCGTCACGACGGTCGTACAATCGCAAATATTTTATTGCCTGCGCAGCTGGGTTATATCCGGGGAAATTACTGCCGCGACTGTTGCTGAGACCCCATTACTGAGCTTCGCCTTTGAAGCACTGGAATCCAACGAACTCTTTGACGCTGCTGTTGACATTCTTTGCGAAGTCATACACGAAACACAGGAGCTGGACGAAAATATGGCTGTGATTCAGGTCATCGTGCCAAGACTTGTTCAGTTGAAACCTCAAATCGAAAGTGCAAAAGACGACTCAGATAAAGTAAAAGGCTTAGCGAGAATATTCAGCGAGGCTGGTGAGGTCTATCGGGTTTTAATTTTGCAGCACCCGGATACGTTTTTCCCGATAGTCGAGGCCATTGGTGAATGCTCTGCATATCCCGATCTTGATGTCGTTCCCATCACCTTCCAGTTTTGGATGCGACTCGCCTTGAGTATTGGAAAAAAACCAACTGTCCCACAGCCGTTCCTTGACGCGTACAGGTCACTTATGGGGGTTATGATAAAACATCTTCACTTTCCGGAGGATCCCAGCAAAATGTTGCCACAAGAGGCTGATGACTTCAGATCTTTCCGACATGTTATGGGAGACACTTTGAAGGATTGTTGTTTTGTTCTTGGAACAGAGAACTGCCTTACGAAGGTTTTAGAAATGCTGACTGCAGCACTAGCCGAAGGAAGTACAGGGAAGCTGGTCTCTTGGCAGGATATCGAGGCTCCTCTTTTCTCGCTGCGTTCTATGGGAGCGGAAATTGATCCCTCAGACGATCGCGTGATTCCTAAAATTATGGACCTAATGCCTATGCTTCCCGATCACCCTCGAGTTCGCTATTCTGCCATTCTTGTGATGTCAAGATATACTGAATGGACTAGCCGTCATCCAAACTACATTCCTTTCCAACTCCAATTCATCTCGACGGGCTTTGAAAACGTTGACAGCGAAGTATCTGCCGCGGCGAGCCAGGCTATGGTATACCTTTGTCTTGATTGCAAGCGGGTGAGTAGCGCTATCACTCATCATGCACATAGGCTGATACGACAACTATCTACAACGGTCTCTCGTTGAAAAGAATATGGTCCCATTCCTCCCGCAGCTCCACTCATTTATGGCTTCGATAGGTAGTAAATTGATTCAGGACGATCGAAGACATCTGTATGAGGCCGTGGCTCATATCATCTCAGCCATGCCCATGGAACAGGCTGCCCAGTCACTTAAAACCTTCTCAGTGGACATATTGGGGAAAATTCATCCAGTTGTTGCAAAAAGTGCCGCGCTCACAAAACAGGAACTGCAAGACGTTTCAGGTAATCTTATTCGACGCGATTTGTAATGCTCTTTAATCATTTCCGCAACTGTCTTAGACGGACTCGAGAATCTCGAGTCGATGCTCGCTATCGTGGACACGTTCGGGGAGGAGCTACCGGCGGCATGCGCGGGCAGTTGTCAGGAGACGTGGTCAATCCTCGATCCACTGATTTCTAAATGTGGGAGTCAATTCGGCATCGCGGAGAGGACAACACGCGTACTTCGCGCCGGATTGAAATTTTTCGGTTCGACGGCATTGCCCATCGTGCCGTCTCTGTTGGCTAGAATGTCTTTTGCATTTGAAGCTACAGGCTTTGCCAGCTTTTTGTGGATTGCGGGAAAGGCGATATCACTTTTTGGCGAAGAAGATAGCCAGGAGATGCGTATTGCCATCAAGGACGCGTTTGAACGCTCGACGTCTAGAGTTGTTACTGTTGTGCAACAGAACGATCTACGAGATGTTCCCGATGGTAGGTCATTACATATTCGAAGACCTATATATTGACACCTGCTCGCAGTTCTTGAGGATTATCTACATATGATCCTCCAATTGTTCGAGAAAAGGCCTGATATCTTTATCGAGTCGTCGTCTTTCTTGATGACGGTTCGTATCGCAATTGCATCGCTTACTCTCGTCCATACGGAAGTTGTCTTTGCATCGCTGGATCTTTTACGTGTGATTATTGCGCATGATTCATTAGATCCATCTTTCAAGAACCCTCCTCCAAAATTCCCGATATATGCCGCAGCTATCCGACAGGTCGTTGATTCCGAGGGTGCTCAGTTGACCGCCAATCTCCTCAGCGGTCTTGTGAATAACTTTCCAGGGGAATCGGTTTCAATTGTCATAACGATCTTCCGCTTGTTGGCCGTTCTTTGGCCGCAGCAGCTGCTACTGTGGTTCCCCGAAGCCCTGAACCAAGTTCCGATGCCAGTGTCATTCGGTCCAGCGAAGCAGGAGTTACTGGATGGTGTGACAAAGTAAGACTTCTTTTTCACCGGAAGTTCCCACTCACTTATCTGCACGACTTTAGCTCCATAAACCTCGGCCAGTATGATAATGTAAAGAAAGCCGTCGGGGTCTTCCAACGCTTTGTTGCAAGATCGAAGGACAGGCGCCGTATCGCTCCCATTGAGCACGAGTAGTATGTCCGACTGTACTTTTTTAGTGTTGTAGTGTAGCAGTACCATAACGTAGAAAGGAGAAGTGACATGTACGCTATGGTCGACCTGAAATGACTTAAATCCCTTCTATGTCCGATTAATACGGGCAGCAAGTTGTGCGACCGCGGCCTACTTCGTACACTTGTTGAGGGATCGGCAATAACCGGCTGCGACCGCATCGTCAAATACGGCAAGAAACCCGGGAGACCATCACCCCAGTGTCCTCATCCGTTCCCTACTCTCTTTCTTGATGTACAGACGCACAGCACAGTCATTTGCGAGGACCAGTAAGTGCACTTCAAGTGGTATTGGATTCTTTAGTCTGCCCACTCATTCTGTTTGTGTCTCCCCTTCGTAGCCTCGGTCCGCGCCTTCTCGCGCTCTGCACCCCGGTTTTCATACGAAGACACTGCACGCAACCTCTTGATCACCAAGGACACGAAAGTGTTGTGCCAAGGGTTTACTGGCAAGACTGTAACTTAGCATTGCCTTAAACGTGTGCTTTTTCCGTCCTCACGTTGGTTTAAGGGTACTTTCCACGTTAGGGAGGCGTTGGCTTATGGCACCAAGATGGTTGGTGGTGTATCCCCCAAGAAGGCTGGCCAGACACATCTAGGGCTTCCAGTTTTCGGATCCGTTAAGGAGGTAATGTTGTTCGTTTATATGTATATCCCATCGCGTTGACACGTCCTATCAGGCGGTCAAGGAGACCAAACCTGACGCGTCTGTCCTTTACGTTCCACCACCCTCCGCCGCGGATGCAATTATTGAAGCCATCGAAAATGAAATTGGTCTTATTGTCTGCATCACAGAGGGCATTCCCCAGGCAGATGAAATCCGTGTAAGTAAACGCAATTCAATGCCAGGTTTCCGCTAAAGAACATGCTTTTCTTGTTCTTGCCTACAGGTCATGTCAGCTTTGAAGAGCCAATCGAAGTCCCGCCTCGTCGGCCCTAATTGTCCGGGCATTATAAACCCTCTAGGCTGCAAAATGGGAATCCAGCCTGGTCACATTCACAAGCCCGGCAGAATAGGTCGACCTTTAATCTTCTGCATCAAATTCCACTGACTGACGTAAGAGTCAATTACACAGGTATCGTGTCTCGGTCTGGAACCCTTACATACGAAGCTGTCGCACAAACCACGGATGTGGGTCTCGGGCAGTCGTTATGTGTCGGCATTGGAGGAGACCCGTTTCCCGGCACTCAACACCTTGATGTCGTGAAGATTTTCCTTGAACACCCCGAGACTGAAGGCAAGGGTCATCGGCTATTATCGCACCGGTTATACTAACATTATAGTGAATAGGCATTGTTCTTATTGGTGAAATCGGTGGCAGTATGGAAGAAGAGGCAGCTGAGTTCCTAGAGGAATACAACAAAACCCTCAAGAACCCTAAGCCTGTTGTGGCGTTCATCGCCGGACGGACGGCGCCACCCGGGAGACGCATGGGTCATGCCGGCGCAATTATCGCTGGTGGGAAAGGTGAGTCTCGCACTCCGCAAATGGTCGCTAGACTCCTAATGCTCGAGGTAGGCAAGGCATCAGATAAGGTAGCGGCTTTGGAAAAAGCCGGTGCTATTGTTACCGATAGCCCGGCCAAGATAGGCGCTACGATGCTCATGGTGAGTTCTCTGGATGAGTCCAGGAGCTGTTTGTATCTAAACATAATTCACCCACGTAGGCAATGCGAGATGCGGGTCTGGTCTGAGTTGTCAATTGCTTACGTAATGTCGCTAGTTCGGGCTGCCCGCTTTAGATTTAGACTTCAGTCCTTTTAAACTGCATACTTTACAATTACTGCCACGATGTTTTCGTACAAACCGTCCTCCGCTTTTGAAAAAGCAGCGGAATTCCTGACTAACGCTGCAAGTCTGGGAAGCACTTCGGATTCCACCAAGCTCGAGGTTGATATCTTCACTAGCAATACGTTCCCAGTGGCCCTAATCCACCCTACGTTTGTAGATTTATGGTCTATACAAACTCTTGACGGTTTCACCGGAGCCTCAGAAATCCAGACCTTCCATATTTTTTATCACAGAAAGAGCGAAATGGGACGCGTGGAAGTCTGTAGGCACTGCTTGGCGCGGAAATGAACTTGGTGCTGAGGCTCGCTATGTCGCGATTGCTCAGAGCTTAGGTTGGAAGCCCGGCAGCGTGGAACCTCAAGCTCGTGTTTCGCTTACGGCGGAGGAGCTCTTGGCTGGAGACTCCAACAGTGAGAGCTCTCAGAGCGGCGGCGGCGGATTGGGCTTTAGTGTCAGCACTATGCAAAATTCAGAAGAAGTAGATAACAAAACCTTGCATGGTCTGGCAATTAGCGGGAACATACAGGAGCTGCATGCTTATTTTGAAGCCAACCCGAATGTGGATGTGAACGGTTATGACGAATATGTCAGTAGAGCATGCCTTTGCGATCGAATGCTTATTATCAGCTCAGGGGTTCACGGCGTTGCACCTTGCTTGCGACCGAGGAAACGTAGCAATTGTCGAAATACTCTTGCGAAAAGGGGCAGACGTTCGTGCAAAAGTGAGGGTTGATTCTGTACGCAATAAAAAGGTCTAACGCTCTACAGGACGAAGACGGTCTTTCGGCAGTTGACCTTGCTCGAGAAGCAAATCATGAAGATATCGTCGCTTTGCTCGAAGGCCATACAAAGGCCGAGCCAGAGATAATTGTAAATTAGCCCATGTATCGGTTATTATCACCGTAAAACCCCCTCCCGTCACTACGATTCGGCGTTGGTATAATAGATTCAAGAAACATAGATTATAGCCCCAACAAGTGTACCACCCGACGCACAAAACCCACAGAACCCCTTCTGCAATGCGCAAGGGCAAGCTTCGGAAACGGTCGACAGTGTCGTATGGTTTGGGGTTCGTGGTCGAAACCAAAGTCCTCGCAGTTAGAGTAGACGACCGTACCACTTGAACCAATACCACTGTGCCTTTACTTTAGTCTGGCCGGTGCTTCTGCCACCTCTGCCGCAGTACGATATTTCGAGTCAGGAGGTAAAATTCCGCCCTAAACATAACACTTAACGAGCCCGCCAACATTTGCAAACATAAAGCTAACTCACCCGGGTGAAAAGTCTGACCGCCGCTTTGCTCGGCTGCGCACCTACGTCGAGCCAGTACTTTATCCTCGCTACACTCCAATTCACAGACTTGGTAGCATTTTCCTGTGACGATTCGATAGTGTGTTTGTAAACACCAAGAGTCTCGATCGGTTTAGCATCCCTCCGCAGTTTGGAGTTTATAGCAACGATGTGGAATATTTTGTTGTGCCGTGGGCCATGCATTGCAAAGCGTAGACGGACAGGCATCTTAGAGAGCCTCGCCTGCAGAAGGTTAGGAGGAAAGCAGTCCGAACGACGAGGACAGCGGTTAGGACTCGAGCCTATTGGTTGGGCGCGTGGGATAAACAGAGAAGTGTCGAGAAGTACTGTCCACGAATGGTAATCTCGCTTTAATTTGGATGAAGTTTACCAACTCTATATATGGCATTAATATTGTCCAGTAAGTAATTGCAGGACTACGCGGAAAAGAGAAAGAAACATGTGTACAGTTTACACGGTGACGTAACATCTCAGTACTGGTTTGGAGAGCCTTTTGTTAGTCTACTCGATACGGATACAACGGAGAGGATTATGACGTCCACTCTCAAAGTCGCCAAAAAAAAGTATCGCAGGGCACATGTTGTGTACAATGTCCCGGTATATCTTCACATGCGACGGGTGCTTGGCAGGTAGCATTTCATGAGTATCCCAAATGAAACATACATGACAGAGACGGAGTGTATGCACAAGCAGATGGCGATCCCGTGGCGTGACTTGCCTCACGAGCTTTCAGGGCCAGCACTCCCGGGGATGAGCTGGGGTGGTGAACACGTTTAGCAAAGTGCAAACGGGCGATGAGGTTTTGGTGACAAACCATGCAAATATTATTTCCGTTTAGCAGGGTTTGTCGTAACTTTGTTGCTTTCCGTCCCTGAGGCGTATTCTCGCTGGACATACAGTAAGTCACCCCCGGAACGTCTCTGATCATCAAGGCGAATACCACTGACTATTCTGTGACGTCGTCTAAGACCATGTCTTGTTGAGAGGGGGAGCATTCGCATCAACCGGGCCGCGCACAGCAAGAGAGCCGACTCACTAACGAAGTCGTCGAAACCCAGCAAAGTGCCCGTAAACTCTCGGTCACTCTTCATAATGACCCATATGCGCGAACCGATGCAAGTATCGATTAGTTCTTTGCATCGATGAAGCGTCAGAACTTGGTAGCGCGCGAAATAAAACTGCGCGCGGACCTAAGGGCAGCACTTGGGATGCCATGGCACTACTTCTAGTAATAGTGGTGGCCGCTCGACGCGACCTGCAAGCACAGGGGCGTGACGGGCTGTACTGTTCCCACGGTCCCCTGTACCCATCTAGAACCGGCGCGCCTCTTTCGTCTTTAACTTCCACTTTCATCTGTACATCTGTATCCTCACTCTCTTGCAGTCATGGAATCGCGAACGATGGACCATCGTAGAGCCAGTGCGTCCAAATCTCTCCCCATTCCACGATGGCTTTACTGATCAGCTTTTTCCCGCTCCCTTTTGACGCGTTTCCAAAGACTTCAAGAACAAGGGCGGGTTCAAGCAGGATGATCTCCGTCGTCGTCGAGAGGAGCAGCAGGTTGAAATCAGACGCCAGAAAAGGGAGGAGAATATTACAAAGAGGCGGAACTTCCTTCCTTCTGGTGGCTTTGATTCTGACGATGAGGCCGGCACAAGCAGCTGGGAGGCCCCCGTATGTTCCTCCCAGACATTGATATATGCATGTTTTTTGTCTCACTTTGGGCTGTACCGTTTTAGCTTGCTGAGGAAATGGTTAGCGGCGTCTTTTCAGACGATCCCGACCGCCAACTCGATGCGACCACAAAGTTCCGAAAGCTTCTGTCAAAGGAGAAGAACCCCCCTATCGAAAAGGTCATTGAATGCGGCGTTGTCCCACGTTTCGTCGAGTTTCTCCGTGGTGACCACTCAATGCTCCAAGTATGAAAGGATTTCAGCAATTCGATTTTTTCTTACGCATACACTTGCAGTTTGAGGCCGCTTGGGCTTTGACCAATATTGCGTCGGGTACCGCGGACCACACGCAAGTCGTTATCAAAGCCGGAGCCGTTCCGGAGTTCATCAATCTTCTATCCTCGCCTGTTTTGGATGTTCGGGAGCAGGCAGTCTGGGCCTTGGGTAATATTGCAGGCGACAGTCCGCAGTGCAGGGATCATGTTTTGCAACAAGGCGCCCTTCGGCCCCTCCTCGCTCTTCTCAGCGAAAATCATAAAATCAGCATGTTGAGGAATGCAACTTGGACTCTTAGTAACTTCTGCAGAGGCAAAAACCCGCAACCGGAATGGGAGCTGGTCAGTTTCATCGATAAGGCTAGCTGCAAAGTGATATGCAACTGATTGAGGTCTTTCAGATCTCGCCCGCTCTGACCGTTCTGACAAAGCTCATTTATTCTCTTGACGATGAGGTTCTCATTGATGCGTGCTGGGCGATTTCGTATCTTTCAGATGGCTCGAACGACAAGATCCAGGCTGTCATTGAATCCGGTGTTTGCAGGAGGCTCGTCGACTTGCTCATGCACAACTCCACGTCCGTGCAAACCCCGGCGTTACGCTCTGTTGGAAATATCGTGACTGGAGATGACTTGCAAACACAGGTCGTCATTGCTTCTGGGGCACTTCCGGCCTTATTGTCCCTTCTCTCTTCCCCAAAGGATGGTATCCGCAAGGAAGCTTGCTGGACCATTTCAAATATTACGGCCGGCTCTCCCCACCAGATACAGGCTGTTGTTGATGCCAATATTGTCCCCCCACTAATCAACATCCTCCAGAATGCAGACTTCAAAACAAGAAAAGAAGCGTGCTGGGCCATCTCAAATGCGACATCAGGCGGTCTGCAAGAACCTTCGCAGATTCGCTATCTTGTCAGCCAAGGCTGCATTAAGCCCCTTTGTGATTTGCTCCAAACTATGGACAACAAGATAATACAGGTTGCGCTTGACGGGCTTGATAACATTCTGAAGGTCGGAGATATGGATAAACAGTCAGCTGGCCCTGGAGCCACGAACCAGTATGCACGCTATGTGGAGGAGTGCGGTGGGATGCACATGATCCACAATCTCCAACAGCACGACAACTTGGAGATTTATAAAAAGGCTTTCAATATTATGGATAAGTACTTCGCCGATGAGGACGATGATACGAACATTGCGGCTCCGAGTGTCGACGCGTCTGGGCAATTCGCGGTAAAGCGCTTTGTTGATGATATGACCTTGTTGAAAACTCATGCATGTGCGTTTTAGTTCCATTCAGACGTGACAGCGCCACAAGGCGGGTTTAGCTTCGGGCAGTAGGCGCGTCTCCGCAAGCGGTTGTTAGTCGATTAGGGGGCGGTGGGTTGACTCTTGATGGTACTGGGGGTGAAGGGGACGGGTTGTCAGCCAGAAGCAATGCAATATCATGTCTATTATCTTTTCTCTGATTTCCTTTGCCGCATAAAGAACAAGCAGCAGGCAGCGTGTAGTCGGATAATGGAAGTAGTAATGTTATGATTGACCTCGCGGGGCGGTGGGTTATGTCAGCAATTGGCGGATATGGGCGCGGGCGGGTCGCTGGTGGAGGCCGTTGCTGGCAAGTTGCTCGACAACCACCGTAGCTGTCTGATCCATTTGTCTGATACATTCGAGGTCGTCTGAGCATGCCAAAGGTTTCTTCGGCGCCGCACGCCCAAGCAGCGGGCGAGGCTGGCCTAGCACCCATATTGAAGCGGAATCAGGTGCGTGTATCATTCGTCTGCGGCATTGTACCGGTTCCATATTGGTTTTCATGCCGACCACATACGTGATTTGTAGGCTTGTCACCAGTGTCGCCGGCGGAAGCTGGTGAGTCCACTTACCTTGCTTTTATACATCCATTATGCAGCAGTCTTACACAGACTTGTATGTGATCGGCAGAAATGGTGATTAACAATGCCCGATGCCCGAATACAACCCGCGCTCAATCACAATCCCCACTTGATTCCAGTGACGCACGGCGCCCTTGCACGACCTGCGTGCGTTCGCACAAGAACCTGGTCAACCACGCCCCTCCCGGCGTCGAAATTCCGCCCCTTGAATGCACTTTTGACGATGTCACGGAGAACGGTGGTCAACCCCACCCGGCTCCTAAAAATCGCTACGAGAGACTGGAAAATCGTATTAGTGAGTACACAGAACGCGTGCATAGTTACTGGCGTACTGACAGCCGGGGCGTACTTTTTAGGTGAACTTGAAGCTCTCCTTCGCCAGAAGGAAGCTTCCCAGAATTCATCACCATCCGACTTACCCGCTCTCTCCAACGATGATGCAAGGTCGTCAACGTCCCCGATTATTTTGTCTACGTCTTACCCCCCGCCTGGTTCGCTAAGACAATCCTCCGACTTTTCTCGGAACACGTCGAACTCGTACCTTGTACCGTTTCCGCGCACGAATTCGGGTTCTCCATCTGTCCCAGCATATATCTCGCCTGCTACCACCCCACCGCAGAATGGAACTTCAACCTCTGCAGGAGAACCTCAAGTTGGTACTAATTACGCCACTCAGGTCTTGTGGCCTAATTGGCCTCACGATTTACCATCGTAAGAATAAATTCTGATCCAAACTTTTGGGACTAATAATCCGATTCGCTAGGTTTACCCTATTGCAGCACCTGTGAGGAAAAAAGGCTTGGTTTTGAAGTTCGAAGCTAATATATCGGTCTGTCGTAGTGTCGAAGTATTCTTCGCTTTTCACCCTCACGCAGGACGTCTGTTTCATGGGCCTTCGTTCCTCGCTTCTTTATCTCTATCTCCAACTCATCCCGGGTTTCCACATATTGGTATGTTTCCTAGGCGTATTTTCTCAATGGCACTATTTCTGATGATGGTATAGCCATTTTACACGCCATATGCGCTGTAGGTAGCTTTTATACGGTAGCTGTAGCTCCTCCTCCCTTGCCGAACTTCGCAGAGACGCCGGCAGGTGCGTAGATATGGGTCACAAGACAAGATATTTTGTCAGGTTGACATGTCGCAGACGACTTGTTTCAAAATGCATACAAACGCAAGAAGGCGATGCCCGATTCGTTTGGGGAACTGCATGCTAAATTCGCAACAGCCGCTATTGATGAAAGCACATCTTTAGGCGAACGCCTGTTCGAATGCCAGCAAGGTCTGGCATTTACATCACCGGGAATGACCTCTGCTTACCAGAACATCTTCGCTGATTTTCAGCAACCACTGTTCTGACTTGGTTCTTCCATTGTCATGCGAAGTGAGTTCTGCTCAGAAATTTCGGGTGTTATTGCTAATCGCTAATCCGGATCTAGATGGGCAGATGTAAGCGGCATGCATTTCTTTTTGGTCGTATACTTACTGCAAGTACCAGATGTTCTTGGTGACCGGACGTGCGTTTATAAACTTCGATGCGTTTATTTTGTCTTTATGTGTTTCTCCTTTAAAAGGCGCAATACGCTATCTTATCCCTATTGGGCTCAACATGTGTCCACCGTTTCATTCCATCTCAAAATCATTACGTGCTCCGTCTATTATTCCACCAGCGCGTACAGTTATTGAAGATGAGACTCGGCGAAATACATTTTGGCTGACGTACGCCACGGAAAGGCTGTACTCATCTGGCAATGGGTGGGCTATGAGTTTGGACGATCAGGACGTTTCTCAACTTCTGCCAGTGCGGGCGGATCAATTCGAACAGGGCGTAAGTCAATGAATTGTCTGTGCCTATGCTCCAGTATCATGCGCCAGACTCCGGAGAGTTATTGATTCGTGCTTTTATAGATCCTTGTTCCGCCGAAGACCAGACAATGGGCTCACAGTCCAGATATGTTGCTTAATCACCCTCTAGAACAAACAGATTCATTCGTGCTGTACATCAAGTCTTCGATAGTAAGTTTTTCAATTAAGTCGGTTGACTGTAGGGGTCCCTTAATGTATTTGCAGGTCATGTCCCGAGTCAAGAATTTCAACTTACGCTTCCGGGCGAAGAACCATGCAGGCGATCCGATGATGGTCCCTCCACCTGAATCAACCACCGCTGATCAAAGCGCATCTGCACAATACATTGATCCGCGAGAGACCCCAGGTTTTAAAGAAGTCGACCACTTAGTGATGTCTTTCATTCCTAGTTTCCCAAGGGGATTGAGGGATCCCGTCATCGACGGGGTGGTTGACATCCATCTGCTTCTCGCAATTCTTTCACCTAACATGTGCGCGTGCTCTGGCGAAAATGATTGACCCCGTCTAAAAGATACATATTTTAGTGCTAAAATTCTTCTCCATGACCCCCACGTCGACCTGAAGAGGAAGGGGTGCATCTCGGTTCAAAGGATACTAGAAGCAGCCCGTGCAGTTATGGACCAACTGTATGCAATATGGTCAACAAGCTTTGACCTCACTTTATTGGATAATTTTTGCTGTGTTAGTCGGCTCGAAATTACTTCCTCTTTTATCCATGTGCCGATATCGCCAGTCTAGTTTGCCTTCTTCATGTGTGGTAGAGTTCTCACACGCTTCCTTCACGAGGCGAAGGAGAAAGGCGATCAAATCCAACAACTTGCCTTCCGTACGGAGCTGGAGTACATCCGGTGGGTCCGCTGTATTCCTTTTTCCTTTGTTTGTTGCTCAAGAATTTCGCCTCCTGTCAGCATTGCCTTGGCAAAAATCGGTCTGCGAATTCCTTTGGCTTGTGAGTTCTCCTCATCATGGATGCGATGTCGAGCGCCTTTCCTGACACAGATCATGAGACCGGTATGCAAAGATGCTGGACGACATCATCCTTCAGTCCGTGGGGATTCTGGACAGCGTTATTCTGCCCAACTTTCAGAACCCCTCGTTCCCAACGAGTACTGAGTTTTTGTCACTTCCGATGACAGGGCACGATGACTTCCAAAACAGCTTGGAACTGCTAATGGGTGTAGGACCGCCACCTTTTCCTTTCGACTCCATTCAGGATACCCTGTAGTCATTTTTAGAGCTTCGTCCGTGGTTTGAAGGTCACTTAAGTGTGTCTATTTATTTATCTGTTAGGAATTTTCTTGCTTTCCCCTCCGAGATGTTGTTTACCTTGTCTACATACAGTCTGTACAGTAATCATCGTAGAATGTGTGCTTGTCTTTTGTTATGCAAATGCCAGTAATTTATTTCCTGTTGAGACCAGTACTTGTGGCCAGCATACATTTACGTAACCGCTGGTGTGTCGGCCGAGACTTGCTTGTTAATTGGCGCAGCGGCCGTCAGCGAGTCTGCGGCGACTCGGCCTTCCGAGGAGCTGCATACAACCTCCTGTGATGTCGCTTAATTGCCAATCTACGTGTATCCCCTCGCCGACATAGCGGTCGTGGTCTTTCCCCGCAATCCTGCAGGCCCTTCTGCCAACCACGACTCTCGAATTAAATTAAATTAAAAAACATGGCTCATGGTACGACGGAACGGGGCCAAGACACGGGGGTGCTTCGCGTCGCATTTCTGGGTCCAGAAGGTACTTATTCCCACCAGGTCAGCTGTGTCTCTCAGTCTATTTTATTTCAACAAATACATAAATATCTTTTTTTCCTTCTGAAAGGTTGCGTTCGATCGCTTTCACGAATCTGCGACATATGTGGAGAAGAATTCCATTGCAGGTGGGCCCAGCATATCTCAAGTCGGGTTTTGAGCTGACTTGCTTGCAAGGTGCTTTTAGCGCAGTACCGGTGGAGGCATCTCTGTCCATAATCCCGATAGAGAACTCCATTTTCGGGTCGGTCGTCGAGACGTGTGACCTTCTGCGCGACCCAGAAGTCGGCAAGGGGAAGTTCGTCAGAGAAGAAATAGTATTACAAGTACAGCACTGTTTGCTTGCGGTGCATGGGACAAAACTGCAAGACATCAAACGAGTCTTGAGTCATGAACAAGTCAGTTTGTTTCTCAGGCTCACAGATTTCATCCGCCGTCTTATAGGCTGATGCTTGTGTAAGGCACTCGGTCAATGCAGTAATTTTCTGCGCGAACACTTGCCCAAGGCCACCCTGGTGAAGGTTCCTTCGACAGCCGCCGCCGCCTCGGCCATTCTCGCGGCCGACATGGCTGCAGATAGTGCGGCCATCTGTTCTCAGGTGTGCACTTCTGTGTACCGCGGCTTAGAATTACTTTTCAAGGGGATCCAAAATGAAAACAGTAAGAGTGCTGGTTTTCCGCCCGTGTCTGGACTAGCTGATTTTAATGTCGTCATCTGCAGATAATTTTACAAAATTTTGGATTCTATCAGACTCTCTCACTCACCCCATACCAGGCTCATTAACGCCTGATAGCCCGAAACACGCTTTACTTCGTGTATCCCACTCTTTCTCGGCTGTTGCGTCCAGGTCCCCGGACCTTACAGCTCTAATGACCGGGCTTGGGCTTCATGTAATCCGCCTCGACAGAAGACCTTCGGCTGAGGCCATCGCGTTCCACGATGTGTATTTTCTAGAGGTGGAGCGGACGTGTTCAGCGGACGGTGTGGAGGAACCACGTGGACCAAATGGTACGGCAAATGTAAAGGAAGGACGGACGTGGATGGAAGAAGTGGGTGAAGCGGTCGAACGTGTGCGTGGCTTGGACTGGAATGCCTATACCCTTGGTATCTGGTAACTCAGGCTGGACATACGTGAACCAGCTTAGTAGACTATGTATTTCATAGATAGATAAATGCGCTAGAATTTTCATTTTCTGGTGAATGCCAGTTAATACCTAGTCCTTGCGATCTCTGCGAAACTACTGGTGTGCGAGCATGCCTATAAGTTTCGTCTACGATATTTCATACATTATTACGGTACGCGTTGATTGTGCCGGGAATTCCCGTTTTAAGTCGAGATCGGCGCTTGCGTATTTGTCAGGACGGCCGCTCGTTGCCCGCTTGAGCTCAACTCTTGCCTCGACGTGCAATGCAGGATCCTTTAGCAGGCCCATCAGCACTGAGGGACATCGTCCGACCTCAGTTTCACCAAGTGAATCTTGTTGCAGAGCTATTCGTAAAAAACGATTTGGGGATAAAACTGGACAAAGGTATGTCCCCTCATTTCTATTCAGCCTTAGTCGAGTGCGTCTGACGGTACATTATGCAAAAGATGACCAAATCTGCCGCCTCTCTCTTACCCCGACGGGATGTCCTCTTGGGCCATTGCATTGCCCGTTGCGACACACCAACCCCTCCGCACAAAATTTCCAGCCACCTAAGCAATTACCTGTCCATCCAAGAGACCGTGAGCGTCTGGCTACTGTTTGTAAGCATTGGCTCCGTGGCCTATGCAAGAAGGGTGATGCATGCGAGTTCTTGCACGAATACAATTTGAGGCGTATGCCCGAGTGTTGGTGGTATGCGAAGTTCGGCTACTGCCAAGCCGGGGATGAGTGTCTTTATGCCCACCCGAAGGAGAGAAAAATAGAATGTCCGGATTATAAGAGGGGCTTCTGCAAGCTCGGTAAGTGCGGTTCCATGGCATGCAATGATGTCTTATGGTCCTTTAGGACCTCAATGCCCCCGTAAGCATGTGAGACAAGTGGCCTGCCAGAACTACCTCACTGGGTTCTGTCCACTTGGCCCTGAGTGTGCTCGCGGCCAGTAAGTGCGTGGTGATTTTCTGAGTTGTCAAAGCTCTGACGTTTGAGCCCACAGTCCCAAACCCGACATACCTGTGCCAAAAGAATATGAGCCACCCTCGCCACCCTCGCCGAGAGACTTGGGACCTCCTCCGCCGGGCTACGGGAGATACGCCGATTTTGATCGGAACGGCGGGATGCTAGCAGCGGCATCCGCACATGCGTCCGGCAATTTCGCCGGCGGAAGCAGAAGAAATCTGGATGAAGTGCTATGTTTCAAGGTGCGCGCCCTTTTTTCTGCAGTGTCGGTCCAATAAAGCTAATACGTTCTGACCAGTGTGGTGAGAAGGGGCACTACGCCAACCATTGCCGGAATAGAAACGTTCCAGGATTCCGAGGAGGCGTAGAACGACCAAACGTGAGACGGTTCGGCGGGAGCGAGGATTGAAATCAGTAATATATTTCGTCGATTATCCTCATGTAGTTAATGTAGCAATCCATCGTTTTCTTCCTTTCCTCATGAATAATGAGCCGACCGTTCAAGGCTGGGTCGCGCTTGGATCTGGCATCAATATGAGAGCAGACTAAAGATCGGCGTACTGGTTGGTGTCGGTTGGCATGGCGGGCATTGCAACTCACGCAGTCGGCGCCGTCTTGAAAGTTTTGAGTTGGGCTACTTGTACGCCACGAACCAGTATACAGGTTTTTCATTCGACGGAAGACATGACTCGGAGTATATGTAGTACGCGCCAGGGACTGTAGCAAGGCCTGCTAGTTCCAGCCGTTGCTAAACTGTGTTAAAGCCGTAATAAACAATAATGAGAAAGCCCTCGAGAAATCGTATGCTGAGCTAGCACGGGCCCCAATCACCCCGTGTGCACCGGATACTTGAATGAGTACACGGCCATCCAGTCAACCAACCGCCGACAACCTGGTGATATTTGCTTGTGCAAGGTATTGGAGGCTTGGCCACCGTGCCATCCAATAAGCCGCAAAACTCGGCGCGGAAGTGCATGTCATCTCCAACCCGCGAGATCGCTCAGGCTCAGGCTGGGAGTTCGCAGACACGCACTTGGCTGCGCAATTTTGGTATGTGCACCGTACATAGTACGCGAAACAGATTCATTTGCTCATCCCCGCTGTCGCACACAGCAGACTATCACGCTCTTCTCCGCGACAGTCGGTGGAAACATCGAGTTTCCGAACCTGTTTTAAATGTGAACAGAGCGACGCTGCGTGGCTAGGCTTTGAATCGGTCGAATGCGTCCTGTTTTCGACTTTAGCAAGGACCAACCCCGGCCCGGGTTTATTCTACGTTAGTAGTCCCTAACCAATTTAAGTATCGTTTTGAGACGGAAAAAATCAATGGTAAAGACGTCCTCCTTGGGTCACTTTGCAGATCCATATGACGACCTCACGCATGGGAGGCCCCAGCGTTTTCCCTTAGTCTTGTGAAACAAACTTCTGTAGTAAACAACTTGTGTCCATTGGCATTAGGATTCTAGTGACAGAGGTCATGCAAAGCATCGAGAAAGCAAGGTGTGATATACAGTCAAGGAAGTAGCAACTACAAATCCGAATCAGGGATACAGCGGGGTGGAAGCGTAGGAAGATTACTGAAACAGAAAAGTTCATCTTTGTGGTACTAATACTAAGACACAAACGAGCTTGATGATGATGAATGCGACGGAGGTGATTGTGATTGTGACATATCTGACCGCGTAGTATGTAGCCAATGTGGTTGGACATTGTGCGAGACGTTCTGTGCCTGCATATGAACGTGTACCCCTGTCATGCTTAAGGGGGACGGTACCGCGGAGCCAAAAGAATCGATGGGCGGAGACGCAGGCAGAGGCGCGCCAATATCATCGGGATTTTGAAAGGCACTTTTATGAGAAAAGGGATACAGACGCGATCCAGGAATTTCAAGAGGTCTTTCTTGAGATGTAGAGCGGACGATTTCATCCATCAATGTCTTCAACAGTCTTTCTTGGCGAGCTAGGAATGAAGAGATGTAAAAATAATATAGGAAATATCCCAAAACATGAAGGGCTCACTTCCAATAGGGGATATGGCCCCATAATCCATCATAGCGTGTCTGTCGTCTACCATTGGTTGTGTTCCACGAAAAAATCACGAAAGAACTACTAACCTCATGGCATTTATCTCACCCCAAATTTCAATTTCCGCGTTGGACTGATTACAATCGATCATGTGCTTGCACACCTGAATCTTGACGACAGCAGCCAAATACCAGCATATCTTCCCTCACACCGTTTAGCAGTCCGTCTTTTTCACAGGTTCAAAAAAAAGGATTAAATTACATACCGTTGCGAATGGATGTAACCTTGATATCAGCGGAGGGAAGGCGAGATAGTTAGTCGAATATGCTACCGCCTTGCTAAAGGCATAGTAAGCTTCTAATATTGCATCCGCTGCCGCAACGCAACGGCCTGTGGACAGGCTATGCGGGTCGTTGAAGTCGATATACGGATTATGAAGGGTGATGGATGCACTGCATAGATGCCGATTAGTCTCATTGTGAATAGGCACACACACACTTATACTGACGCGTGAGGTATCAAGTGCACCATGAATAAGTCTGTGTCGACGGCGTCTGGATTCTGGCCCATGGTGTACAAATAACCTCTGTATTCCATTGGTAAGCTCTCCAAAAAATCGGTAGCAACGAGTTTGTCAAGGCCGCGGAACATTGGATCTCTTAATGGATTGTCAGCCTTGGAGGACGAGAACTTAAGCTGGAATTCTGTGTTGAGGTCCGTGACTTGTCCAAACAACATGACGGCCTTCACAAAAAGGAGAAATGAATCTGTATAGATGGGAAGATGAGTGGTAAAGAAATTTTCTGTGTGTAAATTTTGGGGATTGCTAGCGATCAATTGCTGAATTTACATATTCAGCTTAAAGGAGAGACCTCGAATTTTGGATACGCACATCGGTCTCAAAATCAACGCGTCGAAGAGGCAGCTCTGTGGCTATATGCTTGTATTCGATGCCATGAAGCCAGCCGCCTACTGATACAACACGGTCAAACACGACCGACATCCACCAGGTTCTTCTCCGCATTTCTAAGTCTTTCTGATCTTTAGGTGGCGCAAGGTAAGCACCCGGAGAGCCAGTTCCGTGCGTTGTAAATGTACCCCGGTGATTGAGCCGGAGTGGGACAGCGACGCGTGTTTGGAAACCAGCAAAAATCCATACCTCCACCCAGCGGCCTTCCGCATAAAAGTACCATGAAAGGATTATGCACGCTTGCAATACGTGAAATATATCCGAGCCGCTTGCCATAGTGCGATCTATGTACTGCCTCGTTTTTCCGGCATGGTAGTCTGCGAAGGTATCACGACGTATTCCGTCAGGACTGACAAAGTAATCGGTGGACGTCCAGCGCGATGCGGACGCACACTAAATATAAACGATTAGTCGACAGGTCTTACAAAAGGAATAAAGAAGACTAACAATCGCGTGGAGAATAGCTGAGTGCGGAAAACGGGAATCCTTCGGACTAAGGTCTAATGATGCCAAAAATGAAGGGCGGTGTAATATTCGCGAACCACACGGGTCAAACGTGAAGAAGACCTCAATTCTACACACGGTGTTCAGGTCAGGTGCTACCATTAGAGTAAAGGGACGAAAGACGAACATGCGCCTCATTTCACTCGGACCAGGTAAGTCGGGATTCCAGCCATAGGCGAACAGACTCAATAAAGATTCTGCCCCCTGGCCGTTCATATCGGGAGAGGACGTAGTGCTACGCGGCAAAGACGTCGGACTTGTGCTTCTAAGGCTGCTAGCCACATCTAGGCCACCCCTTGGTAGAGAGATATCTGACCGGGGTGCTAGAATAGGCGGATCAGAAGGTGAGGTTATGGTGTAGGAAGGAGGGGCCAGTGACGATAAACGTCTCTCCGCAGGGGATGGGCGGGTACCATTTGAAAAGTCGGAGGGAGACGGTGAGCTCGCTATTCCCGCCTCCTGAAGCCTTTGTTTGAGCTCGACTGCAAGTAAAAATGGGAGATATTACGAGGCGTGCGAAGATCATGGGGGAGACAAATACCAATTTGTTCCTCGAGCTGTCTAACCTTTTCACCGGGATTAACGGAGTCAGAGAGAGTGAGGCCCTCTATGGGGTCGTAAGAGCATTGGGGCTCTTCCGGATGTCTGCAAAATGCGAGATTAATGACGGCTAGCATGGACCGACAAATGGGGGACATGCGCGTAGCCATCTGGTGCCGGCACCGATATTATTCCCTTCCAATGCTTGACGCATTGGCCGCAGTGTGGCCTCGCTGCGTCACATTTCTAATGGCAAAGGCGAGTGTCAATGAAAGGATGGAGTCCTTGCATACTACTCATGACGAACCAGCTTTTTCTTCCTGCATGTCCTACATGCCTGTGGTAATACAGCGTCAGCCTGGGCCAGTGCGGTCCTTGTGAAGAACAGGGTGTACGAACCTGGTTCCTGCGAAGGGTAGGCCCGGTCGTACTCGAGGCGACGCGAGGCATTGATATAATAGCGAAGAGATGGGGGGGTGGATGGAAAGCAGGAAACGGACGAGCGTGAAGCTGAGGGCGACGCGCCGCGGTGCCTAGAGACGACAGATAGCCTTCCGGCTGTGTTGGACCCCGCGGCTCGGCTGGGCTCGGCCATCTCCGGAGCTGTATCCTATTTTGCCTCCGCGAGTTCCCAACTTTAAACAGGCAGCAACTCAGCACTTATGTAAACAAGCCCGAACCCCTTATTAAAGCCTTTCCCTGCAGGACTAAAGTGGTTCCAAGATCATCTATCTCTTCCGAACCGCCATCGGCCACATGAGTGCACCGGCGCTCGCCCCCTCCTATTGGGATTACGTGTCGTCCTCGGGAGTTCCTTGGCGGATCATGCCGTTTGCGCCCTTGCTACAATACACTGTTGTACAACGAGACCAGCACTTGTTTCCCTTCTGAACAGCTTTAGACCCACCATATGAAATCCCTTTAGTAATTCAGTAATTCATCGCAATGGTCCCGCTCTATCACTTAATGAAAATTTGATCGTCACCGCGCTATGCCGGTAGGAAACCCGAGATGCCCGGTGCACATGGGAGCCCTATGGCATCACGATGAAAACTAGATTTATTGTCGACATTCAAGCGCCGCTTTCACGAAGCATCTACGCTACATTCAATTTGCACTCGAAGACATGGTTCTACAGCTTTACGGTCTGCCAGAGTGCGATAAGAAAGGCTGTCAAGTGGTGCGTTATGATCATCTACTCACAAAATAGTCGCTACAACTCTGCGCACATGGGGCTGATGACGGAACTCAGCAAGGTATATGCCTGTTGAAGTGTGACAGTATGTGCCGCACAGCAGCCGGTTATCAGCCAACAGGAAAGCCACAACAGGCTCGTCCAACTGACCTTGCCAAGTACCCAAATTTAGCCGGCCGTTCGTAATCGGGATCTGAATAGAGTTCCCGACAAGGGCTGTCTTCGTGTGAGATACACTATGGGAGGGGAATCCTTTTTAGACAACATCTCCTATAAGAAGAAACGGTTGTCGCCGTACGAGTCGCTGTTGCGTTTATTAGGAGGACAGGCCGCTGGTAACGATCACATCGAAAACGTACTCAGGGCCTTCGTCTGTGTGAAGCCACTTCAGGTTCTCTGGGACAACCTTGTCGAGTGCCATATCCATATCTTCCCATGAGACCAGGGCTCGTAAGGCTGCCATCAGCATGAATCCTTGATCCACTTACCTCGTCGTACGTCTATATGCCAGTGCTCTCAGCCATCTGAGGTTTAAAAAGACAAGGAAACTGACCAGAATCGAAGTTCTCGTTTATGGTGAGACCACAAGATGTATGCTGTCTACATTCAAAAATTAGCTCTACGAAGGTGCGAAATGTCAGTGAAGCTTACATGAACAAAAAAAGCATGCCGATCTGTAAGTTTCAGGTTTCGGGGGGGTATCCACGGCGTGCATGGTTCAGATATGTTTAAGTGTGTTTGGTAGCAAGCTCAGACACCAGGCCAACCTTGACATCCTTCAATCCAGGCTGTATCTGTGCCAGAACTTCTTCTGTGACAATATAGCAGCCTTTGGTATGCTTTGAGAGTGTGAATTCTTTCTGCCAAGGCATCTGTGCGGAAATTGGGTTGTGTATGTTGCTCAGTGAGAACAAGTTGAAGGCCGAGTTCGATTCCGAAGAACATCCCTGGAAACTTTGATCTAAGATTGTGTTACGTCATATTCGAGGACGTTCCCGCATATATTGAGCCAAAATCGGGATCCCGGATTGGCATCCGGGTCGACACCAGCCCTACATATTTAATACTAGTAGTACCGGTACCGTACTCTTGATAGACCATACTAGCACGGCCTGTGATGAGTTTGAACCATGAAAGTTGAGACACATATAGTGCTTGATTTACTACTTCAACTGTGACAACAGGACCTGTGAACTGAGGTTCTGTAGGCTCACCTGGCGGGCAAGCCCTCGACTGTCCTTGGGCCGTGTCTCAATCAGAAAATAATGTATACTATCGTCGTATGTCTCTTACAAAGCCACATCCTCAGACAAATTTTGGATTTCTGAATTCACGTCATGGTAACAGCATCGAAGAATTTATGCGAGCTGTAGATAGCGTTGGATATTTCCGGCTGCTTTTTTGGGCAAAATTTTGAGGTTTTCGGCTTGATAGCAGTTTTTGTTTTTGACGTGACTTTGCAAGAGAGGGTATGAGATAGTATCATATGTGACTCAGAGTCTGATTTAAGTCGACCTTTGCACGCGCAAGCGGCATATGCGTGTAAAACGCATTCGGAGGAAAATAAGGCTCTTGCCTTGTGTTTTGTGAACCTGCTCTTGGATTGAAGTTGAACGGCGTCAGAATTAAATTGAGAAGACTTCACATCACGACGAAACTCGACTAAGAAAGCAGAAATGCCTGAGTTGCACATTAATCCTTCAAAATTATGGACCGGTCAGGGTCCCGAAGGATGTTTTAGTAACATCTTTTGTTGCGAAATTTCGTCCGGGGCTCACTCCATGCAGGATTTACGACATGTACTAAGGTCCGAAAGGGGGACTATTATGGGCGATGTCAAGGTAAGTCTGCCGCTCGTTTTCGGAAAAACAGTGTGCTTTATGAGGTCGAAACATTATTTCTTCTTTTCAGTTTGTCGCGCTAGAAAAGATACCGCTTGCATGTAGAGACGAATGCGATTAATTTGAAATTCCATAGTTCCGGGTAAAAAGAACAGAAATACGGAATACAATGCTTCGGCCATCGATAGTTTCTATTGTGTTGCGTCCTTTGCTAAATCCGCACCACGGGATTACCTGTGCAAGTTAACTTCTAAACATTTCCGTAGTTCCCGAGTATCGTCGAAGAGACTCAGAAGTACTTCATCGGACTTTTCGTCTTTAAAGAAGGGCCCTACACAGGTTTTGCCTATGAGCTCAAAAAGGTCCTCCAATACCCATCGGAGCCTCGGGCCTGTCATTTCGATGGCGGGCTCGGAGTTTATCTCTAGCAGTTTGACTTGAAATTTGTCGCTAGTACTTGAGAAAGTTTGATGACCGACTAGAAAGTCTACTCCAAAGAGCTCGAAAGTGTTGGGCAGCGGCTGTAAGTTGTAGTTTTCGTAACACACCACATTTTCACGGTGCGAGCGCTCACCTGAAAGTGTACAGGCATTTGTAATGCGGCTTTGAATGTTTCCCCGAGAATCTCAGACATCTGTCTCAAAAGTGAAGTCGCGTCCTCCTCCGTGAATTTATCTTCTGGGCTTGAACAAACCCTGCTACCGACGAGTTCTTGCAGTAGACGAACGTTGCGTTCCCCTTGATCTTCCTGCAGACACGTGTTCGTCAAATGTGGACGCATGTCCAGGGCTTCCGACGTTTCATGAGAGGCTGTAGGTTTACTATATGGCTCTGAAGAGAATAGTGCGAGCACACGAGGGTACAGATAGATGGTGAGGGAGCCAGATGCTACGCAATACGCGCGTAGGTGAAACTGGATTATAATATGTTACGTGAATTATGTACTCAATGGCGCACATACGGACCTTATGTCCCCTCAAAGCCTCCTTCGGCGATATGAGCGATATATTCCCCGAGTCTCCATTCACTTCTCCTGGATCTAATAGTACGGGGTTCGGCAAGTATTCCTGGGGGGATAATGAGTTTTCAGTTTGGGAGACTCGAGCTTCAGCACCAGTGAATTAGAAACCTGGATGACGAAATGACGCAGCTGAGACATGACAACATTTGTATCTTCCTCTTCGCTCTCTTCTCCTTCATCTGATTCCGCTTCAAAACTTTCAAAAATTTTATGCAGAGTCTCCCTGCTATTGAAGAGTCGGATGCCCATCCCACGATCAGCCATCCCGGGCTTCAGAATCCACCACTTGTCTTCATTCTCGTCGAGCTCCTCGGCAAGGTCCCATAAATCATCACTCCACATCTCATCCAGTTCATCCGCGAAGGAAATCTCGATATCCCATGTTCGCGGGACGCCCTGAAGCAGAGGAGATTCGGGATGCTTAGTCGCGTACGCGTGTATGCAGCGATGGAGGAAATGTTTTCGGATGAGCGCCTTGCGAATGGTGATTGAGGACGAAAGAACTGTGGAGGGGCCCGACAGGGTCAGTTCGTGGTCCATGGCGTCGTACGTGCACCATTGCAGCGTTGGCTTGTCTGTGTCGACAAGTTGAGAGAGCGAAGGTACGACGGACGGAGGAGATGGGAGCAACTGCAATGCCCGACGGACGAGAGATTCCGTGAGAGGTGCGGACGGCCAGTCTACGAAGGCAGCAACATCCATTTCTTTTTTTCTTTTTTGGAGATTGAACGGTGGACGAGGAGCATTAATTTAATATTTGAGTGGACGCAGCCGGGGTGATCGGCGCGTCGTGACGCGAGTTTTTTTTTTTTTTTTGATTCTCGATTTGTATACCGCAATAGTAAGTAATACAAGACGTGGTCATCCAGTCGCAACTAAGCTAGGATAGTAAATGCATGTGGAGGGGGTTAAGAAGGGAGCTAGTCAAGGTGGAGG
>JAKOPK010000004.1:0-36392 GCA_024195185.1 Coniferiporia weirii
GTGCTCCGCCCGAATGGGCCAGGCCGTCCCGGCTCTCCCGAGCCTCACCCGCGGAGGGGGTCGAGACGGATCCACGCGCACCACCCATGCCTGAGCTCCCTAACGGGACCAGGCCTCGCCCGGCCACGCCCTCGATCAGCAATTCGACAGGCATTCAACCCAATAGGACACTTTTTGGGGGAGGAGGGTTTACAAAGGAGAGAAGAATCATTTTTGTCGGATGCCCACGGTTTCGAGAACGGCATACCCCCGGGAGTTCCCGCGCTCCCCGGACAAGTGCAAGTCACGGCGTCGAGAGCAGAAGCAGGAATGCAGGATTTTCACCGGAGAGGACCGGAATCCCTCTTTTTAGCCTTATATCGCGACATCTAGTTCCGGCCCCCTCGGGGGCCGGGGCGCTTATGTACTTATGTTTACACGGCGCCTTTTAATACATCTTCATCATCATCAATACGGATACCAGCGCTCTCGCCGCGACACCCAGCAAACGCACTTAGAAAATCGCTTTCCTTCTAGTTATTTGCTCTCGAAATATGGCAAAGCCACAGAAAGTGCAGCCGACTATTTCATCGTATTTCGCCTCTCAGTCCTCGTCCCCGTCATCAAAACGCGCCTCGCGACAGGCGGAGAAACGCGCTGCTAGTGCTGTTTTCGTGGACCTTACCTCAGATGATGCACAGGAAGCGCAGCCGGTAACCAAAAGAACGAAGGTCGCTCATCACGAACGTGCACACGAGGAAAAAGGCTGTATTTTTACACCGGATCTTACGAACCCCTTGCATGAGCACTCACGTCCGGGACATGGGATTGCCCAGCCCCCTCCTCGCAGAGCCGCTGTCGAATCCGCTGAGAAGTATGTTTTCAAAGATACACCGGACGATCATGAAATTCCAGAGGCGCCAGAGGAGAGACATGCAAAGAAGACTCGGCGAGAAGCATTCAAGCGAATGTTGCTTGGTGACAATAATTTATTCAGTGATACGACTGGAAAGACTAAGCCTGAGAGACGAACGGGAGTTACACCTAACGAAGCTGTCGATATAGATGACCTTGAAATCATCCGAGAGCAAGATGGTGATGATGATGAGAGAAACTCTGAAGAAAATGGTTCGATGCCGAGTGGTTTGCCGGAGTTCGTAACTTCAAAGGCCTTCCTATCTTCTAAGGGAAACAAAAAGGACAGCTCACAAAGACCAGAGTCTTCTGCAAGGAGAGGCATAGTTAAGGCAGAAGAAGTCGGTCCTTCTGGACAACCATATACACCTCTTGAGAAGCAGGTGGGAGACACTTAGCTTTCTCGGAGTGAGTCTTATTTACAAGTCTATACAGGTACTAAAACTCAGGAAAAAGTATCCGGATGCTGTCCTTATGGTGGAGGTTGGTTATAAATATAGGTTTTTTGAGGAGGATGCAAGAGTAAGTCTGTCTTTTTGTATGAAACGGTATGAAACTGAAATGGGTAGCTCAGATTGCGAGTCGAGTGTTGGGCATAGCCAATTTTCCGGATAGAAATCTTCAAACGGCTAGTATTCCAGCTCACAGGCGAGATATTCATCTAAAAAAGTGCGTGTAAAGATTCGCAGTCGTTGTACAACCTGAATTGGTCTGATGTCGACATCCCGCCTCAGCTTGCTGTCGCATGGATATAAAGTAAGTTTCTTATATAACACGCAGTGGCCATACGTATATAATTGACGTAACCGTACGTAGGTTGGTATTGTTGGTCAAACGGAGACGGCAGCCTTGAAGAAGGTTTCTGAGAATAGAAACAACCCCTTTGATCGGGCGCTCACTCATATGTACACCGCAGCAACGTGGGCCCCATTCTTTAATTTTATATTAGAGAGCTAAGTATTCATCAGAGTTTCAGTTACATCGATGAAGTAGACAGCGAAGACGACCCCTCGCTAGTTTCGCCCCCGATTTTTGTTTGCATCACTGAAAGCTTGCTTGGAGGAATAGGTGCTGACGAAAGAGTATCGACTAGCCTGGTGGCTATCACCCCAAGTACTGGCGATGTCGTCTGGGACGAATTTGAAGACGGTTTTATGAGAAGTGAATTAGAGGTAACGTATTATATTGAACAGTCAACTGGTTTTTTTTCTTTCTGACAAATTCCTCTTTGATTCAGACGAGGCTAGCACACATAAAGCCATCCGAAATTCTCTTGCCAGACAAGGAGCTTAGCAGGGTCACAGAGAGGTTGCTGCGTCATCTCACAAGGTACAAGAACACACCTTTCGAGGCCAGCTCAAGCTTATTGATTTCAAAAACAGAGAAGCTTCTTCAAACGAATCCGCTCGTGATAAAGTTCGATTAGAACGTCATAAAAGAGAACTCAATTATGTGGATGCGTTCCAGAAACTCCAGACGTTTTATGCACAGAAAAACTTAAGAAAGGCTTCGGATAACTTTAATTCCGGAAAACTTTTGGCCGCAATATCGGCACTTCCACGGAAAGTATCTGTTGCGCTCGCCTACAGTGTTGACTACTTGGGCTCTTTCGGTTTGGCCGACGTTTTGACGCAAACGGAGTTCTTTAGCAAGTTCACCGAGAAACAGCACATGCTCCTAAATGCAAACACGCTATCGAATCTGTAATAGTTCCTTAATCACGTTTATTCTTCGGACGTTGACTGTCTATTATAACAGGGAGATCTACCACAACCAGACCGATTTTTCAGTAAAAGGCTCGCTGATGTGGGTACTCAACAAGACTAGGACCACATTCGGCGCTCGGCTTTTGCGCTCGTGGATTGGGCGACCCCTAGTAGATGCAAGGTGCGCTTTATAAAACACGCCGGCGGCCAGCATACTCACTAACGTTTTCACTAACTTTTTATTATTAGTGCACTTCAGGCGAGGGTAGATGCTGTGGAAGCAATCCTTTGCGCTAAGACGGTTAGTACAAGAGAACTGTCGGTAAAACTTCGCGAGCTCCTCAAAAGCCTGCGCGACGTGGACCTTGCAAGGGGCCTGAGTCGTATCCAATATTCCAAGGTATGGGATATGTCTCTGACAGACTTCGTACATAGCATGACTGTTCTTCATCAAGTGCACACCGAGAGAACTCGCAAAACTTCTGAAAGCCTTTAGCAGGGTCGCGGATACCTTCGACCACTTCGAGCTTCCCGAGAATGTTGGGTTTCCAACACCTGTCCTAAATGACATTATTTTCGTCCTCCCGAAATTAAGGTCCTCCGTAAAGCAGATCGTGTTCAGCATCAATCTAAAGAAAGCGGAAAATGACCAAAGGGATGAATTATGGAATAACCCAGACAAGTATCCTATCGTTGACGATACGAAAATGGTGAGCATGACAAAGTACTGATTGGAAATTCTGCTGAATTGTTAAATCAGGCTATTCTGGCTGTCGAGTCAGAGTTAGCGGACCATCTTAAAGACAGTATGTATCCGTCTATATACGCTGAAAGCCGTACTTCAATCCTTTGGCAGTACGGAAAATTCTTAAGAAGCCCGCGGCCCAGTACGTTACTATTAATCAAGATGAAGTACGTATAGTACATTTCGCTTAAAATTTTATTCTTATTTGATACGATAGTTTCTTATCGAAGTCAAAAAAGCCGAACGGAGAGACATTCCTCTGACATGGGAGGTTGTTACCAGGCAAGACCACCCTTTGAGTGTATTCAGTGACATCCTCATAATGTCAAACATAGCACAAAATCAGCCCGGCGGTACCGAACGCCCGAAGTCAAGAAAAAACTCCAGGAACGTGCGCGGTATCAGGAGAAACTAGGTGCTGAAGCCAACAAGGCCTATGTTCAGTTTCTGGCTGAAATTATGGACGAACATTATGTTATTTTACGCAACGCTGTGAACAATCTGGCCATTGCGGACTGTCTATTCAGCATGGCGGAAGTCGCGTCGCAGGACGACTATGTCAAGCCGACTTTCGTTCAAGGCGATGTGTTGGATATTGTGGACGGAAGGCATCCAATAATCGAGATTCTCAGAAGAGACCCATTCCTTCCTAACAGTATTTGTTTGGGAGACACCGATACAAAGACGAAAATCATCACTGGCCCGAACATGGGAGGGAAAAGTTCTTCTGTCCGGATGGTCGCCCTTATAGCACTTATGGCACAGATCGGGTCGTATGTACCGGCATCGTCCGCGAAGATGACTCCATTGGATGCAATCCTCACTCGGATGGGAGGTATGCAATACTCCTTCTGAGATCAGTCAGACGGCGCTGATGTATGTTAGCATCGGATAATCTGGCGCGTGGCCGTTCAACATTCATGGTCGAGATGTCTGAGACCAGTGACATTCTGCGTAGTGCAACACCCAATAGTCTCGTCATTTTAGACGAGCTTGGAAGGGGGAGCTCTACGTTCGACGGGGTGTGTCGCCCTTTTGTCCTTTTTGATTAGTTAGCTCACTCTCGAATCCCGCAGATGGCTATCGCGGGAGCTACCCTCGAGCACCTCGTTGAGAACGTAGGAAGCAAGACACTTTTTATTACTCACTACCCAGTGGTAGCCCTGTCCACCGAGCGCAAGTATCCTGACAAAGTCAGTAATCTCCACATGGGCTTCACCGAAGAGACCACCATTGAGGGGAAGAGGGAAATCACATTCCTCTATCGACTCACAAGCGGCATATCTTCTGGGTCATATGGAATAGAGTGCGCGCGGCTTGCGGGCATTCCGGAGCAAATCCTTGAAACAGCATCAGAACAGGCTCAAATCATGCAAAGATTAGTTCAGAGTCGGGGCCACATGAACCAGTAAGGCCCATTATGCATTCCTGGACATTGTTTTGACGGAACCACAGGACACGGAAGGCATGTAAAATCTTGCGTGCTCTGCAGACGTGCGGTGAGGAGGACGAAGAAAAACGTTTAGAGCTGCAAACGACACTGCGGGCTCTTACGATATCATTAACAAGTAACTAGCTACTCTTTGGATACCGTTTTGGGAGCTTTCCGTACTTTCTTTCGCTTTGGTTTTTTAATTTTAGATTCATTATCCTCATCCTCTGCGGCGTCCTCTTGCTTCCTTTTCAATACGGGCTTGATCCGATCCATGGTCAACCCTGAGGATGTCTTTTTCGATAGCGACGACGACTGTGCAAGTTGCGAAATTTGCTGGCATGTCTTTGCCAACGATGTTGAAGACTTGAATTGCTCGGATGACGACAGAGCGGCTGCCATCTTGTCCCATTTCTCGGGCTGCCACGCATTTTTCAGTGTTGCTGTATCCGAAAAGAAACGTTTCGAGAAGCGGCACAATTGTGAGGCGACCTTAAGTGCATCTTTCAGTTGTACCGCCGTCATCATTGGACTGTCTGAAGAACAGGAGCTTGATACTGCAGTTAGGAAGGCTTCCGAAACGAGAGGCATGGACGACATGATCTCCTCTTTTTTGGATTCCTAAGGGCCAATCAGCATCTCACATATGACTCAACGAAAGCAGTAGCTCACAGGCTGGGGAAGCGAAGTAAAAATGGTCTGCACAATATTGAACGCTTGAGTTTGCCTGTATCCATTCGTCGCGTTTGTGGTCATCCCCACTGCGGACTTGTGTAGACTCCAAGCTTGAACGGGATGTCGGCGAATAAAATCGAGGACAAAGGCGGGATTTATTGCAGACGCCTTGCGCGTGACGAAGTCCAGAATTGACTCCTCATAAACACGCACGACAGCAGTCTGCTCTCCTGAAGCAAGAAGTGCCTTCGTGACGAAGAGACTACAAGGTCCGATTGTCGCGACTGTATCAGAGGAGTGCGCCTTCCGGGCGCGTTGGTGTAAGGACTCCAGAAGCGCAATAGCCTTGGGGACATCAACAACCGGTGCATCCTTCGTCTTTGCTAACCGTGCGCGCAGAATACCCTTCGCCTTGTCGCGAAGTTGTTTTTCATCAGAGCTTGCTGTAGAGACGAGCTCGACAAGCGGGAGGACAAAACGTAGAACGAGATTACTGGAAGGTTGTCTTTTCATGAATGTTTCCACAAGGTCGAGGACACGGTTTTTGAAGTACGTTGCTTCCCGTTGCGCCCCGACGTCTGAAAATGGTCAAACACGACGTTAGCCGTGAGAATCGGGACTGGAATATTTATCAGTATCAACCTTTTCCTTTCTTTCGCTCTTCGGCCCTTGTCCTGAACACTGCGGCTAGTTTCTCATCGATCTGCATCATCTGTTCGTCGTCCATGCTTGCCTCGTCCGAATCATCGTCTGAAGTGTCGCCATCACCGTCAAACTCCTTGCTCGAGACTGCAGCTTCTAAAGCTTTCCGAAGACTTTCGGTGCCCTCTTCGTCTACGATATCCTCATCTTCGTCCTCTCCGGTAGGCGAGGAAACGTCGTCATCGTCTTCTGTTTCCTCAACTCCATCATCATCGTCCACATCTTCCGATGTGGGATCTCGTCTCTCCAGTTGCTAAAGAAGGCGTTAAGATCGCAGATTTAATACAGCAAGCTCGCAGACTCACAGCAAGAATCAGATCGATTGTGCTATCGGTTATTAAAGAAGACAACATCGCAAATGACTGGTTAGCGACAGCCCGCGTGAAAGAGGTAGATTGTTCAAGTAGACCGATGATGATGTCAACGATCAGATCTATGGGTGTACGGTCGCCATCGTCGGCATCATCCTTGTTGTCGCCAGTATTTTTCTTCTTCGACTTATTTCCGTTCGAAGACACAAAGAGTTTGTTGGAAGCAGTTATACAGTCCTGATAGCGGGAAGAGTAAGAAACAGGTACTGGAGAAAGGGAAGTGAACCTTGCCCGCAAAGAATCCCAGTCGGCCTCTCCCTCGCTATCGCATAGACATTTTAGTAGCAATGCGCAAAGCAGCTGTTCGACGCCACCAGTAGGCTCGCGACTACCGGATGATTTCTTCAAATGCGTGATTGAGCCTAGTTTGAAAATGCGGAATACCCAACCGGCTCACCTTAATTTTATTCACGGTTGTGAGGGTCTCGTCCCTTAATTGTCGCTCATCTCCGCTGAATTTGTGAGATATCGCGGCATGCTTAACGTCTTTTTCTAGCTCGATTATCAGTAGAAGGGTTTTCAAAACCCAAGAGTTGCCATCCATGGCGAAGCCGTTGGCCTTATTGACTTTGGCGTCGTCTTTCTTCTCGATAGCTGCAGACATGCCGGTAAGATCTCCGAGACATGCCAGCAGTTTGCTACTACACAGCTCCCGTAGTTCTTCAGAGAATGGCGGTTCAGGAACTACACGAAGCTGGAAAACTATCAAGACTTCCGAATGTATAGGATTGATGGGCGATCACCTACAGCAAAATTCGTGCTTTTGGAAGATCTTTTCTTAACCGTAAAGAATGCATGAGTTGTAAGCCAATCGAGAACAATGCGAATAGTCTCGTCGTCTTTGGGAATAGAACCCTTCCGGATAAGACCCGACATTTGGTCAACGATCCAAGTCCTCCGCGCATCAATAGAGGCAAATCTATGAAATTTATGAAAAAAAGGAAGTGACCACGAAAAATAAATTGACTGACGAATCACTCTCCTCGCCCTCATTGACTTGCTTGAGTAGATAATCTATGTATTCTTTAATACCATCGTTATCCATTTTCGCAAGGATCGTCTCAACCGTTTTGGTCTTCGTGATGCGGTCAAAATGAAAAGAGCCATTAGTCCCAGTAAGCTGTACAACCAGTGTAAATCCGGTTTTGGGGTCCTCTTCCACAATTTCTTGGATATCTGATGCCTACAAGTCGACCATGTGGTAAGTGGACGTTTGACAGCCTGTTTTAGATTAAAACTTACCACTTGTCGAGCAATTTTGTGCAAGTATCTATCATTTTTAGACAACTGGTTGATCCATGTCCTCATGAAGTTCTTCGTGAATAACAAAGACAGTTTTGCAGATGGTAGGCGACGAACGACCCTTTGGAACATCTGGAAGCCCCAATACTTGCGCTGAGGGGATGATGAGGATGAAAAAAGAGTTTCTAAGGATGGGAAATGCGTAAGTAGATCTCACCAAAGATAATAGAAAATGTACCGTCTACAACTATTCGGTAAAAATCCTGAAATTTGCCGGACGACGTAGAGGAACCATCTACAGCGAGTAAGGCGTCAAGAATCACATCCCAAACAAAATGCAACTGAGGTTTCCAAGGGCCGGCTGAGTGTTTGGAGGCCTCGCCCTCTGTCATGTCCTCTGAAACTGAGTCCTGCATACGGATCCTGTTTAGCATCAGGTTATCAGAGAAAAAAGTAATTGTACCTTCAAAAGTCGCCCCAGTAAAGCCAAATTTGTCGTAGCCAAAATATCCGTGCTTTTGAAATACGATCCACAGTAAGTATTCCAGTCCACATCTTGGTGAGTCTTCTGCAACTTCAGCATGAGTGCAACTTTTTCGGGACTCCACAATTTATCGCCGACAAAAATGCGATCGAATAACATGTCAAACGCGGCCCTTTTCCACGGAACATCTGACGAGTTCAAAGCATCGACTGCCGATGTTAGAGTCCACCAACAACTTTCCCGCAGCCACGACTTCTTCTCCCCGAGAGCAAGCAGCTCGGTTAGGAATATTTCGTAGGCTTTTAGAGAACTAGAGCTAGTAGACGATGTCCTGAGGGGTTTTTGACGAAAAATAAGGCCCGACTGGATAATAGACTTGAGCCCAAAGAGTCTGGCAAAGAGCATATCACGCTCTTCTTGACCTGACATGCTACTGGTTGTCTGCGAAGCATTTTTGAGCAGGACCAGTATTTGCTGGCATGAAACAGTGTCTATACGTGCAAGGAGCTGAAATATATCGTGAGAAATTGTACAGTTGGTACTGGATTTAAAAACTGACCTCTGTCAATGCCACAGCAAAACCGAGCCTGCTGCTTTCTCGAGGGCTCGCGAGACCACGAATGAGACGTCGGATAGCATAAGCGACATCCGCTGCATTTCCCGCATCCAGTTTGGATGAGTAGGGCTCGTATTCTTCATCATTTCCTGCGGGGTCGTCGTCGTCGTCACCTTCGATCTCGTCTCTGGACTCCGTCGAGACTTCTTGTCCGACCTCCGTTACGAATTTGTCCTGAAATTGCTGAAGTGCGGACACAAGCTTAACGGAAGCATCGATTCGCGCGCTTTTATCTGCAGACGACAGATGCCAGAAGAGAGGAAGTGTTGTTGTTGCAGCGGCCATGTCTGTGCATTTGACCAGTGGTGGAAAGCTCAGGAGTCGGAGCCTGCAACTTTTTTTGATCGCTGAATTTGGTGCGGCGATCATCGAACGCGTTCGGCACGACTCGAGTCGCGTCCCAGTGAGTCCTCCACTGCCAACTGGAACGGACTTGGGCCACCAGCCAATGCTACCAATGGTACAGCTTCTGTTTTCATTCCCTTTCGTTTTTGCTAATATTTGGCCAGTTTGGAGAAATAAGTTCCGCCGAAATATAACCTTCTTGTAAATTACGTTGCTATATGCTCAAGGTCGTCAAAAATCGTCGCCGGATTCACACCTACGTGGATTAGTAAGTTATAAGTTAGTATGACTTCATACACCCGTGACGCGGTTTAATTCGTTCTCTGCCTGCTCCTTCCCACCCCCGACTTTCTTCCAGTACTGCATATCGACACGATGACTACTGGTCAGAAAAGCACCCTTAACATTGTCATGGTAAACTCCAGCTGTGTCAGCTCTGCTACCCGCCTCACCTGTTTTCATCATGAAGGGGGCTATGACGTTCGGTGAAGCCGGTAAGGAGGGAGCCCGAGTCCATGATTTGAAAGATGTCGAGGCTATCCTCGATGTTTTCCAAGCACACGGTCACTACGAGGTAATAAGAGTCGTGGCAATGAGTTCGGTATCTGTATGGATTCTCATTTTTTTCGTACAGATCGACACTGCTCGGAACTACAGCGGTGGGACAAGCGAAGAGTATCTTGGAAAAATAAATTGGCAGGAGAGGGGGTTGAAGTTAGACACCAAACTTTATCCGAACGCAGTGCGCATAGTATCATTGAATTCATTCTTTCAAATTCTTACCGCGCATATAGTCCAATGCGAGGCTCCGAGCATCCGGAAGAGAGCTCATTTCTCACAGGCCTGAGGTGCTTGGCCTACCCGCTTTGCTGATGCAAATTCTCCTCTGGCTGATTTCTAATCCAAGGACCTGCGCAAGTACCTCCAGATACAGCTCAAAGCTCTGAACACAGAGTGAGTCCAGGTGTCTTTTACTATACGATTCCCTTATTGGCCTCTCCAGCAAGCTTGAAATGTGGTACTTGCATGGACCCGACCGGACCACACCTTATGATGTGACTATGAAAGCTATAAACGATCTCTATAATGAAGGGTGAGAGAAATCCATATATATGCATGTAAATGTACGAATTTATGGCGATGATATAGATACTTCAAACGTTTCGGCATCAGCAATTTCGCTGCGTAAGTACTGTTCGCATCGGGAGCGAAATCGATTATCTCATCTTCACAGTTGGGAGGTCGCCGAAATCGTGACAGTCTGTATGGAAAGGGGCTATATACAGCCTACGGCGTACCAGGGTTTGTATAACGCGATTCACAGGTACTTCGTCATCATCGTTTAAAGGAGTTAAAGGGAAATTGAACATTAATATACTCTAGAGGAGTCGAGCCCGAGTTGTTTCCCTGCATGAGGAAGTATGGAATAAGCTTTTACGAGTTCAATCCTCGTACGCATCTCTGCCCGTTTCCTTTTATTTCCTAATAATATTTTCCGTTAGTCGGTGGTGGCTTCTTTACGGGCCGTTACAACAACCTAACGGAAGAAGTTGAAGCGGGTGCTCGGTTTGATCCTACCAAGGGCCAGGGACAGGTGAGCTCTGACTGGCCTGTATTTAATTCGTTCAAGTATCTAAGAGCACATCTCAACCCGATCAGAATTACAGGAAGAGGTGAGTACTGGTTATAATTGATTATATTAAGAAAATCTTTCAATCGTCTTATTAGATACTGGAACGAACCTCACTTCAAAGCCCTTGAGATAATTCGCAATGCTTCCGAAAAGGCTGGTCTGACTATGGCTGAGGTAGCCCTTCGCTGGGTTTCTCATCACAGCCTTATGAAGCGGGAGAATGGCGACTCCATCTTAATCGGCGCTTCTAGCCTTAACCACATCGAACAGGTCAGCCAATATGACTTGTCCTGCTATGTAAACCCTTGTCTTACCACCTACGACTCTAGAATCTCATCGATCTCGAAAAAGGACCTCTTCGTCAGTAGCATCTTTCTTCATATCAGATATCTGGCTGATCGACTATTTGCTCGTGACAGCTGACGAAGTTGTTAAAGCCCTCGATGAGGCGTGGCTTGTCGTCAAGGCATCCGCGACTAATTACTTCCACTGAATATATGGTGTCCCTAAGTCTGTCGATTAGGATTGGAATGCAGTAAAGTTCTACAGTGTATTGCTTAGCACAAGATGAAACAAACATGTCCTTGTACCAGTGATAAGCCGGCAGTGTAAATCTGGCCACTTGTGACTTGGTGGGCGACTGTAGACGACGGAGTGTTTTCCTAGCCGAAAACCGGTCTGTACTCTCAGATGCGAGGTTGCTATCGCTCGACGCTCCCATTGATCACTGGTTTTCGTACTACTGATTTTGAATACAGTGCCATGAAGTTCTTCCGACTTCGAGTAGGACACAGACGGTCTGTATACCGTGAAGGAAAATCTCTTCAGAAAAATAAACCTGGCCTATATCTTAAGTAAGCGTGTTTTGCGGAGGAAAAATATGAGCGACAATTTGAATTATTCAACTGCGTATTAATCTCGATGTCTTTATAGCTCCGCTACGCGTCGAAATATGTGTCTAGCGTACTGTCACGTGGACCTAAATTTCCAAATCTAGACCGAGAGCTATGAGCGGTTAGCAACCGCGGTTACGGCTAATAAGACCAGACACGCGCTCTCTCAGTAGATCTCCCTCTTACATTGCTGCACTTGTTATATCAGGTTCGAAATGTCTCAAGGGGGCCTGCACTCGCTAGCCACGATCATTAAACGGTAGGTGTTTATGAATGCCTTTCCAAGACTCCTTAGTCTGATATCATCTTCTACTGTAATCACTGCAGGCTTGAGGCTGCGACGTCTCGCCTTGAAGATCTAACGATTGCCCAAGCAAGCAGTACGTCATCGCCAAAGCGTGCTGGTCTGCCTGAAAGTGAGGGCCCCGGAAGTGGTCTCAATGCACCTCCGGCACCACCCCCTGCGCCCCCTGCGCCCCCCGCACCTGCACCGATGGCAGAAATACCGCGGAGTGTAGAGGCGTTTGATGAGAGTATCGTTAATAGCAAGCTAAAGGCGTTCGTCGATTTGACAAAATCCTTTGCTTCGCCGGTTGTAATCGAGCAGGTGCGCACTTCGTCACTGCCAATTTGGCACGTAACTTGTAAGGCTTGTATCCTAATGACTAGCGCATATGTTTAGGTCGGGTATGTAGAACAGGTGTTCAAGAACCTGAGGCTAGTCCTCCTTGCTGCGTCCGCCTGTACCAAACCAGATGCAAAGGCTTTCAACGCACTCCTAGAACCACTCCATAAGGACGTAATGACTGTCTTACAGGTCCCGGAGAAGAATCGTAAGGAGCGCATCTGGTTCAATCACTTACAGGTCTTAGCAGAAGGTACACCGAGCGTTGGCTGGATTGAAATAGTATGTTGAAGAATACTGCTTAAGAAACTTCATTTTACCAAGGTGTATATAGGAATCCAAGCCTGGACCTCATGTTGCACAGATGAAGGAGTCCGCGGAATTCTATGGCAACAAGATAATTAAGGAACACAAGGACAAGTAAGCTATTCCTGCCGTTTGTAATGAGCCTCGCTAATGAAAACCTTTAGGGACGCAAAGCAGGTTGAATGGGTTCGCGCTTGGATTTCCGTGCTGGAGGAGCAGCGCAAGTATGTCATGGAGTTTCATATGACAGGTCTCGTTTGGAATCCAAAGGTTCGTCAAGCCTCCCAATCTAGCCTTCAGCCGCCTTACGATCGCGTACAGGGATTACCTCTGGGCCAATTTTCTGGCGTCACTGCCCCATCTGGCGCCCCTCCGCCCCCGCCCCCGCCTCCTGCCACCGTCAGTGCACCTGAGGCTGTCGGAATAGGAGCTATTTTCGCTGAGCTTAACCGCGGCGATGAGGTGACGAAAGGGCTACGGAAGGTTGATAAATCAGAGATGACGCACAAAAACCCAGGCCTTCGCGCGGAGAGTACAGTGCCCGGAAACGCCGGTACCGCATCGAAACGACCAATAAAGCCATCAAAACCTGCGGCCCTTTCAGGCAAGAAGCCTGCCAAATTTGCGCTGGAAGGCGCGAAATGGATTATCGTACGTTCGGGAGAAAATTACGAACACGTTTCCTTTGTCGCTCACTCGTTACAGGAATACCAAGAGAATGAATCTGGTCTCGTCGTTGACAATGCCGAAATTAACCAAATTGTCAATATATTTGGTTGCAAAAATTCAACTGTGCAGATCAAAGGGAAGGTTAACGCAATTACACTTGGTAAGCTTACATTATCGCGCAATAGCAAGTTTTACAATCTTGCACCCTAGTCAACTGCAGCAAGACTTCCGTACTTGTGAATTCGGTCATTTCTACTGTTTCCGTAACGAACTCGCCTTCATTCGCGCTACAAATCACGGGGTCCGCGCCAACTATCCAGTTAGACTCTACAGACTCAGGTCAAATTTACCTCTCGAAAGAGTGCTTAGGCGTTGAGATCACAACTGCAAAGTGTAGCGCCATTAACGTGAGCCTTCCTGTAGAAGGAGAGGAAGATGGTGTGTTTGTGGAGAGGGCTGTGCCAGAGATGCTGATGACAACCGTTAAGGACGGAAAACTAATAACAACAATAGTAGAACATACCGGATAATCTTACCATGTCTGTTTATTACTCGTCATTTACGTCGTCGCTGGGTTGAGTACTACTTGTACTTGCAATGCAATCCTCCCACGCGTACTTAAGTTTGCGCCCGTGCGGCCGTTTCCGTGTCGCGAATCATACTATCATCACGTAACATATGGCTCTCGCGCCGCCTTGTACACATGCGGATAACCTAAGTGAGTGTATATATGCTTAACGAAAAAGCTAATTCTCATCACCATGGATAACGCTGGTTGGCGCGCAAATAAACGTGCTCAGAGAGTAAGCAAGCCCTCTAAACGTCCGTCAGAGAGCAACTGACCACCACATGCATGGTAGAGCTCAGGACTGTATGATAACCCTCAACGAGGACCTGATGGACGGTATGAACCCGTTGAGCAAGTCTATCCGGTTAATGACTCCGCCATTGGTGGATTCAACAAATACCCATCGGTCACACCCCAGCCCTACCGTTTGCAAGCTCCTGAATTGCCAGTTCCCCAACTCCCCCCTCGTCCGGACGACTACGGACCCCCAACCCCACCTCCTAAAGAAGGTCTTCCGTACTATGCCAGCCCGAACGGCTCCTACCTGCCTGGACCGGACTTTACTGGGCGCGCATTCCGGCGGGCATCTGCATCGGGCTCGGGCATCCATGGCCGCCCATCCTTTCCGACAGGAATGAGCGCTGTCGAAAGGTTTTTCTTAAATATCGATAATGCTAAAGATCTACTAACCGTTAAGTTAAAGGTCTCAATACCTACGTGCTGTGCGGATGAATCCATACCTACAATTAATGGTCGGCCCCCTTTTACGTTATGATACTGTCGACGAGGAGGGTGTTTGGTATGGGGCGTGTATGATTGTCTGTGAGTCCATCGCGCCATGCTTGGACATGCTGGAGTGTGCTCACACCACTAATAAGCCTCGGATGCGGCGTCCGTGTATGACCCACACCCGATGCTCGTGTATGAATGGGATCCATCAGTCGCGAAAGGAATGAGCAGGTCGACCTCCCGTGTCACTGGAGAGGGCAAGTCCTTTGATCTAGGACCTCATCCCGCCGATCCTCACTCGAGCGCTGCCCTTCTGGACGAGAATGGGACCCACTTCCGTAGCAGCACCGCTCGTAAGGAGAGCGTGCCGGGCCACGAGCTTTATGTGTACGAAGATACCAGAGGACAGTACGTATATCACCATTGAACGAGCTGATCCGAAAAACTAAAGTCGTAATTAGTACCTTCACCTTTTGGAGGTTCTTAATACAGATCCCTCTGAGCCAAGCGGAAATGTGTGTGAGGTATGTTTTGGGAGTCCGTTGGTCGATTGTGGTGGCCAGAACTGAGAACAATTCCTAGGTATACGATCAATGATGGACAAGCCCTTGAGTTCTACGTTCCGGGGAGAAACCAAAACATGAGATGGGCAGCTTATTCTGTAACGGGCCTCCATAACGTAAATGCAGCGTTTTTGACTAGATGCTCATTTTCAGTGCAATGGCTTCTCTTCGGGTGTTAACTCGGACGACTTTCGAGGACCAGGCTTTGAATCTGGCTACGATCCAGTCTGGACAGACCGTGAATTACTTCTAAAACTCTCACCAGAAGCTTTGCATTAACAAAGGTTAATTTAAAGTTTTGAGGAACCACGAGCACAGCCCTTTCCATGTGCTTGTGGGCGGCGGAGACCAGATATATTGTGATGGGTGAGTCTGTTACGAGTCTTTTTCCCGGTCGCCGATGCTCATCTTTCTCTCAAGCTTAATCAGAGAACCTGAGATGCAAGAGTGGTTGCGTCTCCCAAAGCCTGACCTACGTTTAAAGTATTCGATTACACTTGAAATGAGGGCCGCCATCGACCGCTTTTATTTCAATCATTACTGCCGCATTTTTCAGAGTGGTGCGTTTGCACGAGCGACAGCATCGATGTATGATCAACACTACCCCTCGACCCGTAGCATTACTGACGCTTTTGCATGATAGCCCTATGATTAATATGGCGGGTAAGCCTGTAGTACATAATTTTGACGATGTCGCTTAAGTATGATTATGTACTCTAGATGATCATGGTACGTGCATGAGTTTGTTGGTTACATATTGTTTTGTTACTTATACAGAATTTTGTCCGGCAGACTTGGTGAGTGGACCCTGTCTTCCCTGGCAGCTTACCTGATGTTCATATTATCGTTCAGATCGATGGGTTTGGGAGCTGTAAGTGTGCTAATTGCGTTGTGCTGTTAACTTTGACCCAAAATAAGCTGTCAGATCCTGATGACTTACAGAAATGTTCTGTGTTTAGCACGTAAGTTTAGGCATGTTTTAAAAAGGCTAGAACTGGTCTGATTTCAGCAGGATTGGCTCTCGAGGCTATTTCTTTTTCTTACTCTTCCAGTGTTTCATAAACGGTTTGCATTGCATTCTTTGATCTAGTTGTATTCAAACGACCAAATGCCAATCTTCAACAGTTGATGTGGATGGCACGGACGATCAACCAGGGGCCCATTCCAATAAGTCCATAATCATAGGGCAACGTGGTCCTTACATCCCATTTCCTTCACATTCATTCCTTACCTACCTCGGACCAAATTGTTCGATGTTGCTCTTGGACTGCAGGTACGTATATGGGCCAAAATATGGGTTTTGATTATGATATTCCTGAACATATGTTATTAGGGCCGAGCGGCGCAAGGACCAGGTATGCAGTCCATTTGAGTACGATAAAGTTTTCCGGAGAATATATCGCCTTCCTCCGCAAGTACATCATTTGGTCGTCCAACTCGGTGAGCTCGTACTTTACATACCTCTGCGACATGAGTGACTGGAAGTACTTTTCCCCCAAAGGTATTCCAATTGCCTATCCGCGTATGAATTTCCTGGAAACTATCCTCGGTTCGAAGCTTAACCCCCTGGTTGCCATGGGTAAACGAGGATCTCCGGCAGTCGGCGGATTCGTTAATAAGTTCAACGCAGACGCAGAGTTACTTGATGATCTTGTGAGTCTGTACGCATTGTTGTCGGTATTCAAAAGGGCTATACGAAGGCTTTTCTAGAATGATCATTGGACCGCAGACGGTCACAAGGCGCGTCGGCATCAAACTCTGTGCCATCGCGCCGAACTGCTGACAGGGGATTAGGCTGAAAGGAATGACCTCGTTCTGAAAATGCAAGAATTTGCTCTAAGAACACGCACCAGAGTAACCTTTCTATCAGGAGATGTCCACTGTGCTGCCGTCGGGGTATTCAAAACACTTGTCAAAGAAAAGAAGGCGAGCGATGTAGACGCTGCAATTGATCATCGTTTTATGTTGAATGTTATCTCAAGTAAGATTCTAAAGCCCATTTTGTCCCTTTGCTAACGTTATGCTGATACACCGCTAGGTGCTATTGTGAACACTCCGTAAGTGCCGCCCAAAACAGATGATATATGCATGGTCTGATTTTTTTTTGGTGCAGTCCACCGAAGGCAGTCATTCAACTGGTAACAAACCGTGCGTCAAAGACCCATCAAACCCTTCATTACGCGGAAACCGATGAGATCATGGTGCGTCGAGCCTTTTCAATTTTTGGAGAGGATAGAGCTAATCCAATTGGTCATTCAGATGCCTTTGTTTACACGCGATACGGACGGATCGACAGGAAACAGCAAGGTTGTGATGGCACGCAGGAATTACTGCGCCGTATATTACGATATCAGTAATGGGGAGCTCGTTTTCGACATTCGAGTTGAAAAAGAGAAAGGCTACGGTACTACCGTCGGGTACGTGCTTTGCCTGATTTTTTTGATTTTGATTTTGAATCCGCGTTAACAAACCATACTTCAGATATGTTGTCAAGACACCTGCGGCTCGATGGCAATGATAAAATCCATTAATCTTCGCTCTGGGAACCATGATCTTATCTACATTTTGCCGTTAATCGCTGCGTACCTATTGACTGGAGTATCATGAACAGTGACATATAGCATATTCGTCGCGTCCACCGGGAGCTGGGTAGATGCGCAGGACCGCCCGGAAGATATTTATAACGCTTCTTATACCATGTAAATGTCTCAGAATAATATTTGCTATCAACTGAAGGCTAGTGCTAATGGAAATTCTGACCTGTGTCAAATTCGGCTGTCGAAGCCGAGGGCTGTCCGTAATTCTCATGAACGAATCCCTCCATGATAACAGCTGGAGGAAGTCCGGCTTCAGTTGACGCGGAGGCGGTGTCAGCGAGCGGCTGGAGTTTCTCCTCCTCAAGTCTTTTCAGTCGCTGCTTCTCCTCCCTCTGCTTTGCACGGCGGGCCCTTTCAAGTTCGCGTTTGCGTTCGCGTCGTTGTTGAATTTTCTTCTCTGCTTCTGTCATTTCTGGTACAATGGTCTGCGGTTCAGGCTCTGGCAATGACTGGGGTGCAACCGAGTTCGAGGACACTGCCTGCACAGGGGGAGGTATCGGCGTAGGAGAAACCTTCGTTTCAGAAGGAAATTTAGATTGCGGTGGGGCCTTGGGGTGGTGCTTATTGGGAGGGCGGTTATGTGTAAGCCGATCGGACAGGTCGCGTTCCTTCTTTTCTTGTTGTAATGCCTTCATCTCCGCCTCGGCCTCTTCTTTGTTGTCTAGCGTCCATTGCTCTTCCATGAATTCCGAATAGCGCTCGCACAAGGGACGCCAGGTGCGCATCTTTGTATCTGCTGAGTCTGGATCGCCCGCGAGAGCGCCTTCAATGTCCGCGGGCGGTGAAAACGCGAAGTCCGGACCAGCGTTGACGTGCACTTGTGCACCGTTAAAAAGGGAAATAAATGGATAATACCCAAGCCAGCCATCATCAAAGGGATTCTCAGTGTGCTCAACGAGGCCTTCTCGTGCGCGGCGCCGGCTGCGATCCTTGCGCGCAGAAGGTACCGTGCGTAGTTGCAGATAGTCATACAAGTCCTGGAACGCGATCCCTTGCGGAGTACCGTTAACAAAAAATGCGATGTGCGACCCGCGCAAGACTGGTAAGGGCTGCAGCGGGGCAGGCTCAGGAACAGGTTTGCTCCCGCGCCCTCGTTCGGGTAAGTTCTTCACGGTAGCAGATTTCTTGGTCGATGAGGGGACAGAAGCGGTGTCTTTGGATTTATTAGCAACAGAGTCCATTAACGCGATCATCTCCTTCGACTGGGGATATTCCACGGACTCGAAATATTCCTGCCCTTTAAAGTCTATCGCAATTCGTTCTCGCCTAACGTGTGCAGGGTCATAGGGGTCATTTGGCTTTGGTTTGCGCTTTGGCGGTAGAGAGATATACATGCCAACGACATCTCCAGAGCTGAAAGGCTTTCCGTAAGGGCGGGGTCTTGATAACGTGATTTTGTGGCCGTTCTTGTCCAAATAGCCGTAGCTGTATCCGTCCAGACCCACAGGACAGTTAAGCATAGCTTCTCGTCTTCCCCATCCCAGTCGGACATGTGCGCCCTCTTTTGCAGGGTCATCCGGCATCCGCGAGCCTCCTGCGCGCTCAATTTTTATTTCCATGTACCAATTCCCTTCACGCACGGGCACGTTGAGGCGCGCACTCCTATAACCCTTTTCACCGCAAAGTCCCAGACCATCTGTTGTCACCTTCACGAATGGGCTACGATCCTCCCAGCTCACACGGACATATCCAGGCGGTCTGCTTTCGATAGTACGATAGGGTATCTTTGAACCAGGTTCGGCGAGTCCCGCAGGCACATATCGGAAGCCCTGACGGTTGATCGCAATTTGGTCCGTTGAGTGAAATATTGAGTTTTCGTGAACGGGGACAAATACGGGCCCGCGCGAAACGGTGAGGCGTGGGCGACTTGCTGATGCGTGTACATTGGCAGCTACGACGCCGCTGCCCTCGGAGGCTTGTGCGCCAGCGAAACCCGACTCGGAAGGCGCGGGCGAAGAAGCTGTTACGGTTGTCGCGCCGCTGATGGCGGCATGTTTTCTCTTGCGGTTCGGAGGAGGGGTATTGTTGTACGCAAGGCCAGGAGCTGGTGTGGTCGCAGTAGAGTTATCAGGGGGCGACGATGCCTCCCTGGAGAGCATTGCGAACAAGAGGTAAATGTAATAATCATTAGGAAGTTAGCCCCAAGTGGTTTCCAAAAGGGGAAATATCACGCGCTGTGTGTGCATTTACCCTCGTCGATCATCGAGCACCGACGAGTCCTCTCTTTGTCCTACACCAGCGTGCTCAAACCCAGCGCAATAACTCAAGTAATTATGACCATCAAGTCGAGTGTGATTTGTATTTCTTTATAACTGCCATATTCCTGACTACTCACGCTTTCAGACGTGTCATTAAGGTACCCAGACAATGATCCTCCCCGTTAAACTTGCTTTCTCAACTCGTTCCATGTACAGGAGTGGTTGGAGTTTGGTAAACAACCGTTTGAGGTATGCAACCATCCCTTCCCAGACTTGTGTGCTAGTTTTTCAAGGTCGTATTTAGCGTGTAAGCGTGGAGTTGGTCGAAGAGAATAATGTCAGGAAATGGAGAGGAGTTATATTGGGCAGGGTATGCCGTCTCTGAGAAAGATCTTCGATCGTAACAAACCTTGATACATTTCAAGGATGGTACTCCGTACGAAGGTGGCCACTTCAAATTCGATGTCGAATTGCCAGAGCAATACCCTTTCCAATCCCCCGAGGTATGCTTGTATATGCATAGCGCTGGGCTACTTTAAACCAACTGGTTTCAGTTCAAATTTACTACGCGAATCTATCATCCCGGCATAAACGAGAAGGGCGAAGTTTGTCTGGCTATGTTTCGTGATGTTCGTTTACCTGCTTCGCGCTGAGGTCGCCGCACTGACTCATAGCGATTACACCAACGTCACTACAGTGGAAGCCGGCAATAACGCTCTTATCAGGTACGACCAAGACATTATCATGAAAAGGTCAAGATCATGGCGCTGATAAAGGGTGCGGTATTCATAATAAAGTGTTCGAAGCAATACTAGATAAACTCGACAACCCGAAAGTTGATGACCCTTTTGTACCTGAGATCGCGCAGGTATGTCTCATTGACGTCTCATTTAAACCCCACTTTCTTAAAGTTATACTACAGCAGCTGAAGGACGACCCGGGAGCGTTTAACGCTACTGCCAGAGAATGGACCGAAAAGTACGCTGTTCAGCAGAACCCGCTATACTCAGGCTTATGCCCCTTTCTTTTGCAGACACGCAAAGCACGTCTGAACTGATGGACGGAGCACATGTACAATATTCATCATTCATTACGCATTTGTGAGCCACTGTAGGGCGTTAGGGGATTTCTACTTGCACAATACATTTACGAATAAAAATCAAGCAAAGGGTACTTACGGAGTTGACGTTTTCGGTCCAAAAGATAATGAAAAAGGGCACATTTGTTGTTGTTTGTGGCTGACCATAATCAGCTGAAGACCACGTTTCTTGACGAGTGCCTGCTCGCGGAGACAATCACTCGACCTGGCCACTCGCTACGACTTCTTGTTCATTTTCAACTGTTTTGGTCAATCACCGTTGCTTCGTTCCTGCTGCTGTCGTCGTTGTCGTCGTCACTCAGATTGTACAGGAACACAACATCGACATCCACTCCTTTTATACTTTTCTTTTAAACAAGCTTGTCAGCTCATCCCCGAAACTCGCGCTGACAACGCGTTCGAATTGCAATCACTCGATACCCTAAAACTACTCAACCTTGTTTGGACCGGGAGTTTTTCATACACGCGTTTCTTGTGCAAGAATCTCGTGTTGTCCCGTGGAACCCTCGCTCTTGATCAGCTAAACGTGTTTTAGGTGAGGTAAATTATACAAGGGAAGGCGCTATTCACTATGCACCGCTTTCGGTGAGTGTTATCTCTGTGCCAGACGCACGGTCACCGTCCATTAATCTCTTTCCTTGTCCCTGCTGTATCTTCTGTCTCGCGTCACAGGAAAAAGTCAGACGCCAAGCGCAACGAACTATCTTCTGCGAGCGTCGGCGTTGCTTCGAGCTCTTATCCCGTTCCATTGCCGATTGTTACACAACAAGTGCAAGTACACCGTCCAGAATTGCCAATTCTACCTCCTGCCAGCGACTTCCGGACATCTTTAATTTTACCCGAGTACGTGCTCAGTCATGTTGTGTCCACTAGCTGCTGAATTTTCGTGTTTATTCTCACTCGGCGACGTAGTTTAACAAAGAGGTTTACGCTGTTGCGTTCGTCCACTGGAAACCCCGTCAGCTTGGATGATCTGAGGACTCGATTTGCCCAGCAGAGAGCGAACGGCGCCGAAAACCAAATCTCAGAGGAGGAAGAGGTCATGCTGCTTGATATGCTGAGTCGTATACGTGCGCATGGCACAGGTTTGGGGGGAGCGAGCTCGAAGGTCACTACGGGAGGCGACGTAAACGGGTCTTTTGTAAGGACCGATCCCTCGTCCGCGAGCATCTCGTCGGGCGAATTTGCGTCTTCCTCTACGTCCTCGACGGTACGACAGTCGGCTCAATCAGCGACGACGATGTCATCCAATGCAGGCTATGACTCTTCCGTGGGGTCTGCGTCGAGCCGGACCAGCAAACGGCATAGCAACAACCTGTTCGCGGGTCAGTTTAGAGACATGCGGTACATGCGGAAGGCGTCAAATAGGACAATTGGTAGCAATCGGAGTGCACTATCGTCCACTCCAAGCGAATCCACGACGGGAGGCATAGCGAACGCGCTCATAGACTCCTATTCGGATGGACCGTTCCGTCCTGTCACCCCGGAGAACAGTACTCCGCCTATCAGCACATCTTCCAGCCCGAGTTCTGTTATTCCTACCAGGTCGACCGTCCTATCACATTTTTCCTCATCAGAGGACGGGTTCGGGTCTCTCACAGACTCGACGAACTCCCGTCTTAGTAAGCAGCCGGTGACGAATGGCCAGCTGAAGCGCATGTCAATGTCACTGGAGGAAGCGATCAGAGAAATAGAGGAGGAGGCAGATGACCAGGTACTTGTTCCTCGAACTTCGGGTGTTACGCAGCAGAACGGAGGGGCTGCTGTTGTGGAGGCGTTTAAAGGTTCTGCTCTGTCCACCGATGACGTGCGTGTTATGCGTTTCCAATACGTGCCTCGTGTCTTCGGCCCACATGCTGACCCTAAGTTGTGTGACATTGTAGGAAAACTCCGGTTCGCCAAAGGTGGTCGCAGATACGACCGACGAGTCTTCCGCCATGGACTGGGTAGCTGATGTGGTGAGGCCGGGCTCTGCTGGGGGCCATCGTTCTCCATCTCCATATCGTGCAGGAGGGTCGACGTCGCCCGTCCCGCGCGTCCCAGGTTACATACCCGGCATGCCTCGTCCGGTTACCCCTGCTCGCGAAATGGACTTGGATGATGTGCGTTCCCACTCGACGACCCCGCGTGCGGCTTCACCATCGTCAGCGTACGACCGTGCGGTAGCAGCCGCTCTGCCGCTCTCTGCATCCGTGTCGAGCCTACTCCGTCAGGGAGTGGATACATCCCCTACACCCCATAACGGTCGTTCCAGTTCACCTCTCGCCTCCCTAAGGACCCAAGGTGGTAGGGTAACACCGGAAGATCGTCACAGGATTGGTATCCCCGCTGCCGATCATACGTCCCCCGGCTCCCACTGGCGCAGACCTTCGTCACCCCTTTCTGGCAACAGTACTGCCTTTCAGTCTTTGAACGGTGGTTCGAGACCCAGTACGCCGTCAAATGTCACCTGGAACGTCTCAGGACGGACATCTGGGACAAACGGAAGGTCTCTTGGGCGAAATGGTACTCTGCTCGGACATAGTAGGAATCAAAGCAATGCGGGTGTCGCTGACAACCAAGACGGAGGGGACAATTTCAGCGATGCTTCAAGAAGCGTCGTTCGGTCACCGCAGCCTACATATACACAACATCCGACGTCCGAGAACGCTGCTAACCTGGACCTCAGGAACAAATTCCTGTCGAATGGATCGGCCTTGTCAACTTCGGCTCTTGCTTACGTGGAACGTGAGCCATCCCCTGCACATATGAGCTTGTCCAGCATGTCTCCAATAGTTGGTCATGATGAGCGGTCGTGCTCCGCCGCCTCGATGCTTGATGACTCCGCACGTGATAAGCAGAGGTCAGGGTCGCCGTTCCTTACGCCTCCGTCCTCCCCGTTTGCACAAAAATTTCATAACAACCCTCTCCTTATTTCACCTATGTCTAATAATTCATCTCGATCATCACTCGTTTCCGCCGGCTCTAGTTATCATTCCTGGGAAGAAGACAGTGGGTTCGGGGCTGGTTTCATTATTACAGCTGACAGAAATGAGCCCACGTGGCATGATCTACAAACGACTACAACCACAGTCAATCTTACTAACCATAATCGATCCGGAAGTCGCGGAAATATGACCCCGAACGACCCAGAGAGCATACTCCGTCAATTTACGGGACTGTCGAAGTTGGATTTACTATCGATCCAGAAAAAGCTGTTGGACGCGGCCCAGATTAGGGCTAAAAGCACAGAGACACGATCGCCGTCTGCCCTTCGCCGCCGCCGACCGTCCACTGCACAGTCCGTCCAGTCTGCTGTTGGACAGCAAAGTCGAGTACGTAACCCGTTGCGGGGCATTTCCTTACCTGACGTGACTGAACCATTCCGTTTTATTATTTATTTCTCCGAACGTATAGACCACTAGTCCAGTTCCGCAATTATCGAAATATGAGATCCCATGGACCACGGATACCGTCACGAAAGCAAGTGCTTTGCTCGCATCAGTTGTGGACAGCATTAGTCAACCCGAGCACCGAGACAATGAGCTGACGGAAAGCGAGGAGTCAGAGATGGATATGTCTCCTCCTGCACCCTTATCTGGACCCTTAACCACATCGAGCCCAGGGAGGCGGAATAAAGATCTCGCAGATATTTTGTTTGGCTCAGGCGACACTGAGCCTGTGCCTCCTTTGTCCGAGTCAACGCAGAAACAAGCCCGTGAGGAAAATAAAGGCGAAGAAGACCACGATGGCGACGCTTTCCAGCCTGTCACTCCCAAGGCAGAGGGTAGGGAGTTGCCCCAACTTGATTTAGACAAACGCACCGACACATCAACTACATCGATTGTTAATGCGACTGACACGGTGGATTTGATGCGTCAGGTGCAGGAACGTACCGAGGCCGCTATGGCTCAATTGCGCAGGTCTCCTCAACAGGCACGGTTCCAGTCTCCAGGACCGAGCATAACGAGGAAGAAAATTCATCTACAGGACATATCGGGTCCTCTCCTAGTCCAATCGTCTACCAGTATTGACAGGATCCCAACTCTCCCGACGTCTCCCCTCAAGTCGCCGCAAGCTGATGCTCAGCGTACAATCAAGCTATCGTTCTCGAAACGACTACGCAAGACTTTGAGGAGTAAAAACACTCAGCCCAACGGTGACGAAGTGACACCGTGGATGAACGATGGTACTTCGAACTCGTTAGCGGGTTCACCTATTGTCGGGAATCGCAGTTTGACGCCGTTAAAAGCCAGCACTATGGGTCATGGTAGTACGACTGATCTCAATTCTCCGCCGAAGCCATCGAATGTTTCCCCTCCCGCGTCGGCTGGTCCCAGTCTCAAGCATTTTATGTCGCTCTTTCGCAAAAAGGGACAGACTGATGGACTTTCAGAAAACGATCAGCGGACTGCTTCTATGGCGTCTACAAATCAACTTCCAATGTCAACACCAGCTACTGGGAGACATAGCTTCCAGTTGCCGCCTTCTGCTCCACTATTGGCACGAAGTGGAAGTGTATCTCAAGGCAAACCCATTGTTGCCCTCACAGCTCCTTCTTTATCCCGACAACCGACGGAGACACCCACCATTATTGTCCCGTCTTCACCATCTACCCTTTCTCCGCCTTCGGAACCTGGCGCATTAAAGCAGTTCTACGAAGCAGCGCAAAGCCTGGGTTTGGATCAAGCCGCCCTGAACGAGTTCCTGGCTCGTTCACAGCCCGGCTCCGGCGGAAGCCCCGAACACCTTTCGTCAGCCACTCTCGCACGCAGCAACTCAGCCGCGGCCAGATCTTCTGTTGAAGCGCCACGTGCCCTAAGCCCGCTTATTCCTGAGGTCTTCGTTGAACGGCCACCAGTGGATCTTTCCCGAAGTGCATCTCAGCGGCAATATGCCAGCTCCCCGATACCTGCCGCACCACGCCGCGTGCGCGAATTAGTTGATCCAAATGGGAACTCGCGAAACGCAGTTGTACGGCGCACCATCATATTCCCATCCACCAACGGCTCCACAACGGATGTTTCTTCGTTGGCTAGAAGGACTTCTCGTAAACGGGCAAGTGGTTTGTCCGTACAATCCAATCGGTCCGTGCACGACCGCGTTCCTACACCTCCGCCTTTGAAGGCAAAGCGACAGTCTGTTGACCCGTCCCCGCCGGTACCCAATCTTCCTGCTTCTTCGTCGCGGTCGAATCAAGGAAGCCGAGCGACATCCCGTTTAACACCAGATGTTCCAGCGGAAAAATTGAACTCACTCTATGACTCTTTGTGAGTATTCATTGCGCTACCAGTCGTATCGCTTCTCTTTAATAAATCTTCCTTCATAGCTACGATATGTATACTGGCGATAGGGCGGTCAACGCGCTAAGTCCGGAACTGCATGAGCTCCCTAAGTCTCCAACTGACGAAGACTTCCCGGAGATGGAGGAGGGCCAAGCGCTTGAGGTTATCGAGCTGGCGAACGGAGAAACAATCTGGTAAGACCTTCGAACGTTACATCCAAACGGCAAAGGTGCTTAAGTTTTGTAGGTCTATTGTTAATGGACTGAGGGCCGACGACGCAGAATCAATTTATCCCCGGCGAGGTAGTCTGGACTCGGAATACTCATCAGTACCACCAAACGATGGCGATACCGAGCAACTCTTCTTTAAGGAACACATGCGGACCGGGTCAAAGGGTAGTAGTGTATCCAACTTTGCAAAGAGAAGGAGTCAAGCGGCGAACCGACCGGAAACGAAGGTAGAGCGTCTCGTATTCGTTTCCGCTCTTCTGTGTAATCTAAAATGAAAATTCTCAGGTTTTCTATAGCTCTTCTGCGCACATCGCCCGTCTTATAGAGCAGCTTTCGCACAATACGGAAGCGGCTTCTTTCAATATCAGACCAAAGGATGCACCTGTCTCGGAACATTCACGCTCCGGATCTCTGCAAACGGAGTCTGACGTTCATTGGACTGTTGAGGAAAATCTGGAACATACTCTCGACTACGTGAATGCTACAATTTAGCAACATAAAGCCTTCATCTTCATTTGCGAGTATCTTTTCTTTGGGTCGGGGCTCGTTGTAGACTTGTATTGATATTGCGTAAAGATTGTATAACGCTCCTATGCCCCATGGACCCGAGTACACTTTTATCATCCTTTAATATAATATTTGCATCGTCGTTTCCCATGAATGGCAGAGTCGCTGCTGGGAAGAGGGGTTATGAGATTCATCTCCTGCCGGTTCGTTCCCATCGTGTGTCCGCAAACCGCTATCTGCGCACTACGTGACATTGAGATCCAGCCACCTGTTGAGACACAGCGCCAGGATGGCCTCGAGGAGGAGCGTGGACTGAGTAAATGTATACTGCAGGAAGCCGTGCGAAGGGCCTACAGGCGTAGCCTGGTCGTATTTGCGGAAGAATGCGATGCGAACGCTTTGGGCGCCTTGAGGAACGTGGAAGAGCTAGGTAGGAGGCCGAGGGGGCGGGGGAAGAACGGAGAGGTAGCGCATGGACGAGCGAAGTTCATATGGAATCCGGAGAGATCGGACAAGTTCATGAATGTGGAGGACAGGAACAGGGACGTAGATAGGAGAATGCATTACTCACGTCGTAGCTGCCTTGGTCTTCTCGCGTTCTGCGCCATTCGAATTTTGTTCCGTCGAGGAAGAAGGCACGAGCACTGCGATTGCCGCGGGAATACACGATTTATTACGGTAGGGGGGAGGACCAAAGGGGCAAACTTACTCGGGGTTGGCGCTGGGCAGGACGAACGTAGACATGGGGAAGGGCTGCTGCCTGTGCTTGACGGTGCACGTACCAAGGTAGGGGGATGTGTTCCAGTCGAGGGTGGCGACCACACCGTCCTGATTCCGGTGAACCTGGAGGATGCAAGCCATAAGGACGTCGAACGGGTAATGCAGAATATAGACGGCGCCGCGTTAAATTAGACGCAGAAATGATCGCCCGTTGACAGCGCCGATCCACAGCGACGCAGCCTCGGGAGTCGGACTCAGAAATCGGACTCGGAGGGAGCGTACACTCACCATCGTCCGCGTCGTCGCCGTGAACGACTCTAACGTCTCGAACCGAAAAAACAAGGGCTCGACGCCCTCGCCGATGATGATGCACTGTCCAAAGCAGCAGTTAGCCGGTCTGAAGCAATTTTTTTCGGAGTGGTTGATGGCCGTCATGACGCATTCATTTGCACCCCCTCGGTCTACTCACCTGGCATGGGTCTCGTGAACCGGTAAAGTATAGGTCGTACGCAGGCAGGGCCATAACCTCGAACTGCAGTCTAGGTGGATGTATCGAATGAAGAGCGGTACACAAAAAGAGGGGGAGTATCGGGAGAGCGGTCCAGACAACGCGTTCATGCTCCTTTCTGGGCCTTTGACGGCAGCAAGGAGCAAAGTGGGGAGAAGTGGGGGCTTGTGTGTGTTCGGTATGTATTCCGGCTTCAGTGTGGGTTCACGGGCCTGGAATGCTTTGCCGACCGCCTCCCGTGATTACGCAGAGACGATAAGTATCAGGTTTGATCCTGGGATTAATACTCGGAAGATGGTAAGAGTCCGAGGGTACTGATTAGGTGCCGAGGGCTACGACCCTATTCTGGGCCGCACACCTCGCGCAACACGGCCAACAAATTTATTGCACAAATACCAGTACTGCTTGCTTTTCCGCCCAGCCACGAAACGCGGGCCGTTTACGCGTACTATTCGACGCGTAGGACGCGCCATTCCGAGTCGCGCCCCACGTGCAGTTGAGCACGTTGTTTTGACAGAACGTAAATCCTAAAGCGCTCTCACAGGGTCCCATCGCCCCTAACCGGGCACGTCGGCAGACACACCTCATTCGGCTCGGATTTTAATGACCCCGGACCAGGAATGGGCTCCAGCCCCAGCTATGGACTACATCTCGTACAAAATCAGCCAACCTTGAACAGGGCCCGCCTCCTCGTCTTGCGCGTCACGTGGACTGCGCTGCCAGAATGGCCCCCTCCGAATGCTAAAACAACCGCCTCTTCTGCCCCTCCTCCGCGTGTGCGTTTTCTCAGGTCTATCGCTGCCTTCGCGAAGCGGAACCGCTCTTGGTCAGATCCTTTGCACATTGAATGGAGAAGCAGTGAGCAAAACCAAGTTGGAAAGTTGACGCACGGCTCCGTCAGTATAGCAACGCTGGACGGAAAGCGGAGGAGCCGTGAACACACCTATTTGGAACATTGGCGATTCCATTGCATTTTTGAATAAGTCAAACGGAAGACGAGAAAAAATAGCCAAAAGCGTGTCGCGTCCGCTGCTCGCCGCGGAGAGTACATCCAGCATGTTGGGGAGTGTGACAACCAGAAAGTCAAATACGTCGGACCGGAGCTGCGGTGCATATGCACCTAGAACGGTCGGTCGCTGCACTTCCGAAGGCGTCGCAATGCCATCTTCTGATGGTATATTGTTTACGAACTCGATCCACTCGTCGATAGTGTCGACGGTGATAGAGTCACGGCACGCCTGATACGCGTAGCCGCACAGGTCACTCATCCCACCAAGAAGGCAGCCTGCTGCAAGGACCGCCCTTGCATTGCTGGGAGCCAAATTATGTAGGGAAATGGACGAGTAGAGATAGCCTAGTGCTGATGACCAATAAAGTTTAAAATTTCTGTATAAGATACGACATCGATTGTATTCACCTACTGCGAATCCCTGGACGAAGCGTTGTCAGAAAGGCCGTCAACGAAAGGAGAACAAGCGTACCTGGTCGGTAATCTCTGGTAGGCTCTCTAGTGGCACATGAATGGTATTCATCCCACCCTGCTTTGGAGAGGTCGACATCAAGTGTGCAAGATAAGGGGACCGGGAGAGAATGATGGCATGCAGCTGGTATCTGTTTTGACGGGCATGCTTGAAAAGAAAATAGTGTATTAGCGCAGAGGAACGGCTGACGATACCCTTATACTATGCCCTTACCAGGAGAGTATCCGCATATTCCTAGGGTGCCACCCACGTGAGCGCGTTAGTCTTTCCGCAAAAGCAAGGCATCAGAGACGACGTACTCCCATCTGAAATCCCGCATTATACAAGTGGCTGACGATCCGCTCGTTATGTGAGGTGTAGTCCGTGCTATTGGTGGAATTTACGAGGCAGCACGAAGAGAGGGTCGTCAGAGCGAGTTGAACGTAGGCATGGATTTGGGCGTCAAAGAAACACTCAGGTCCACAGTAACGCCGCCAGACTGATGTGCAGAAAATCCAACACAGACTTACTTTACAAAACCGTTGACACTCGATGACGGGCCTGCAACGCCGTATCCTCCGTCGCGAGAGAGCGCAGGGCTGCTCTGTCCGGTCCCGTTCACTCCATTAGTGGGTGCGGCAACATCATTCAGGCTCGGCGGGTAAGATGATGCACCAAAAGAGTGTGCGCGTCCGTTGGTGGTGTATGCCGAGGGTGAAGCAGACATTGCAAATATTACCACAGGATGGGAGACAAAGTCTGTATGCGAGGAGGAACAACGTTGGAGGATGGCAAAGACTACTCAAGGACACAACAGACGCGTTCTAGGGTTACAATTACTTCCTAAAAAGAGATTACGGTACCCCATGCTATTGCCTCTTCCAGGCTGCAGACCTGTCCGTATCCTTGCATCCCCGTCATGTCCACGAAGCTGCTCATCAAGTTGTTAGAAATACCACCCGACTTTGCCCTTGCTCCCTGGATACACTCATAGTGCGGCGGGGGTGACAAATACCAAGGCGGCCCAGGTTCCGTGGAAATCTGAGGTAGAACATGGCAGAAACTCAGGAAAAAAAGAGGGAAGTGAATGAAGTTTTCGACCGCTCACCATATGCGTTCTGTCAGACGCAAAGCCTTCTAAATACTCCTCCCCGGCCACGATACGGAACATGCTATTTTTCGGGAGCATTATTAACGCAAAAATTTTTAGGGCTTTTAGGCCGGGCCGAGATAGACTCACCTGCGGTATGCATCGGAAACCGTCCAACCAGCTTCCGCCGCAGCTGGCGTTGTGTAAGGGAACGTCAATGAAATGTAGTCTATGCGTCAAGTTGACCGGTCATGGCCCTTTCAACAACTGTACCATTGAAACAGAAAGCAAGAGACATCTTGCCTTCCCAGCGACATGGCATGTCCAGCCGACTATCCATGTCGTACACCCAGACATTTCGCGGCCGCTCTCCCGACCCGTCCCTCGGATCTAACGCTTGACTAGCGTCTGTTCCTTTCTCCGTCTCGTATTGGATACCCGAGCGGGCCGCTTCTAACCCGCCGAGCCGTGGTCTCAGTGTTAGTGCCAAAACAACATGATAATCCCAGAGAACGATGTCTTCACGCAGCTTCTGATTCCAGAGGGCCACCTAACATGGTGATTCAGCAGCGGATCTCCGAACAATCGGCTTTCCCAGCACATGTACCGTACCGATTTTGAGTGGTTCGATATGAAGACGGCATAGATCCGCCACACCTCGCACAACTTCTGATCCGTGAGGAACGACCTCGCCAGTAAATACACGTTCTCTTCGCACCAATTTGCGGTGTACACACTGTCTAGTGGGAGCGGTGGTGGGCTCGAGCCCGAATTTTGTCCAACGATAGACATTCAGAGAACAGCACCGCAATACAGGAGGATGTGATAATAGAGTACAAATATTCAATCTCCGCCAACTTCGGTCGTCAGAAGTGGGGAGGAGTACATAGGTTTACCAGAACAAAGTCCCAAGCGAACCGTGAAAAAAACCCGGGACAAGAGAAGAGAAGCCGACTGCGGCGTACACAAGGTCTGAACGTAAAAGGGATGAGGCGTGCAGGCTGTGCGATAGTTCGGGTGGTGGAACAGGCATGGGAGAGAAAAGAGGTATGTAAATCCTGTGAGCGCGAAGTAGAATGATCAGCCTAGGGCACAATAGTAATACACCGGAACATGTGTAAGATCCGTACACACCTATGGTATACTTTGTCGTTTATCGTGAGTCGTGACGGATGGCATGCGTACGGCGGTGTGGACGCATGCACTCAGGGGCGATCATTTGCTCGCCTTGGATCGCTTTCCCGAGGTGCTTTTTTTCGCGAGCACGTCCTGCAAGTCGGGCGACGCTCGCTCGAGGCGGAATGGCTCGAAGACGGGCTGGTGGGTTGCCTGGGGGCTTGCGCCGGGAGGGGATGCGCGGACCGGCTGTGGCGCATAGACGGGTGTCTGCGCGGTGGGCAGCGATGACGGCGCCGAGGGTGCAGGGGGAGCGTGTGAAGAGTACTGATGACCATAGCTGTGCGTGGTGGGCACTGGACGGGGATATGCGTAAGGGGCCGGTGCCTGGGGTGGGATATTGTTGATGTTGGTGAAGTGGTGCATCGCGAACGGGTCAAACGACGAGGGAACGGTTTGCGACATGATGTTCAGGACGAGACGGGGTAAAGCGGGAGTGGGCTGAAGGGGTGGAAAGAGCAGGATCCGGGAGAGTCTTTTTGTACTGTGCAGAAAACCACAGGGAAAAGGGCCGTCAGGACTAAGCCTGCAAAAAAGACTGAATGCCGAAGAATTGCCGTCAGTTGCCGCACCCGTGATAATCTCTCTGGCGTCTAACTTGGGACCCTGAACGGAACGGGGGGCGCCGTGACGACGCTATGACTTACGTCACTTAATGCCTATTTCAGACACTGTATTCGTCACGGCACCTGTGTACGCGCCGGCAATAGATTCGGGGTGCGATAGGGTGGCGGTCTGCTCTTGTTTGCAACATCAGCAAGCCTTGCTTTTACCCTCAGCCAGCACGAAAATCATTTCGGATCTTAACACCCCTAAAAATTTGTCTGCATGCACTGCTTAATACTAGCGGGCTCCCTGCCCGGACGGGATATCTCGTTGCCAGTCCTCCGTGGACTCGAGGGACACGCAAGCAGTCAGATGGTACAGCGCTCCTTGACCCTGTGAACAGGCGTGCTGGATTAACAACGCGGCCTGTTGGCCAGGATCTGCAGCCCAATATAACTTCATGAGTCACACTCCTTTGCAGCCAAGATACCGGTCCTATACGACAAATAGGGGCCCGCGTAATAGGAACTCAAAAAGTTCTACATTTTAGACGAAGCACCTGCCCGAACGCAGTAGTCTAACAAGTGCAAACTCATCCTCGTTGCCCGCACTTCCCCGCCAGAATACGAGATACAACAGGAAAACGATAATGGCAGTTAACGAGGCTCCGACCGCAATGTAGGTTCTGACAGGCCATGAAGTAATATTATAAGCATCAACGCGCGTAAAAAGTGCGCCCGAGCAGCAGAGAAGACAGCAGAACCGAGGAGCAATCTCCCTCACGATATTAGTCATTGATGGTTTAGGTTCCCCCCACAAATTGTGGGGCACGAGGGGCACTAGGGAGCTGCAGAAGCCACAGTGCGAGTCATGCGACGGCCCGTCTCAAACCTTCCGCTCAGCCGTATCACGCAAACTCGGTTAGAAGTGATGGAGGAACGGACACATCCATACGTCGCCCTAGAACTATGGGCGCACAGACTGTAGCCTGGAACTTCCTGATAGCCTGACTTGTCGGCGAGTATCTTTGAATGAACGTTTTGCTCGATACACTTCGTCTCAGGTTCAAAGAAGGTCGTGGGTAATTGCAGGGCGAACCCGGTAAACCCGAAGACCGAGTCTATCGAATGGAGAATACACAAGTGGCGGAAGGGCTCGAAGTAGCCTCCACGCGGCCGCCCATTCAGTTTCTGTATCGGCGACGAGGAAACGGCGGATACAGACATAGCTTGCAGCGCAGCGCTAGGCTCTTCAAAGACACGCCAAGCGAAGAGAACGCAGAATCAGCCAATCATCGCAAGGTTCGTCACAACAGCTGATCGTGATGTGAATAGGACAAGAAAGCCGAAACTCTGTGTGCTCGTACGAACCTGGAGGACTGCGGAGTGCTCATGAGTCACCATGAGCCTGGTGTATTGAGAAGTCCACTTCCTCGCAAAAATACTGCACTTAATCTGGTCGTCAATCAGGTGATGTCAACTGTAGTCAACAGATATAGCTTCGAGGTCGCTTCGTGCCCTCGCGGCGTCGAAATCCACCAGGTCTAGGACGACTGTCTGAGAACGATTGTACCCCTTCTAGTCACCAAGTCAGAAAAAGCACGAGCGCCGTTGATAGCAGATGTTGTTTCACCAGGGCATGCCCGAGTTTACGCCGTACGGGACGCGCAGCGTTCGCATGAGCGTCCCCCTGTATCGCGCTGCGCGGTAAGTGGGAAGCTATACTGTGCCTTTCCCTGTGAAGGCGGAGGGCGACGAAGATCCGACAGAACCCGACCCGGTACTATTCAAGCTGGGTGAACGGACAGCACACGTGTAGGAAAAGCGAGATAGGAAATAGACCTCGAACTGTTGTCAGTTGAGTAGGAGACACAAATAAAGTCGACCCTGCACAGAGGGGTCACGGGTGAGCTTGTAGTACGTGTAAATTCACGGGTAACCTTGAGAAAATCAAAGATGATCGCCGTTCTAATCAAGGGGGAAGACTTGCTGATCACGCAATTCGTAATAACCCCAGGATTACTTACGTGGCAAATAGCTAAAATGCACAAACCATGCCCTAGCCTCGCGTCTGAGGCTGAGTCGGATCATGGATGACCTGGCACACAACTCCATTAAGAAACGATGACTGTTCATTAGGTTCTTATGTCTCGACCTCCGTCTAAGACCGATTTGTATACTTCTCAGTCCTTTCCTTATGGAAACGCGGACAAACTTTTAGATGTGCTTCTTGAAGACACACGGCAGGGGCTCCTACGCACAAGACAACATCGTCAGATAAGCAATACAAAGGGCAAAGAGCACCTGTGACCATAAAGTGATTTCTTGCACCGACTGGAAACCAATATGAACCTCGTACAGAAAGTATTCACAGCATTTTAACGTCGAACTAGGAAAATACAAATCCAGGAAGCAAGATAGCGCAATTCAGTATTAAAGGAAACATTTGAAAATAGGAATAACTTGCAAGCCGAGGGGACTCGGACATACTGTAATGACCGGAATGCATGTACAGTGAATTATGTGAAAACGTATACTACATATTATGATTCGGCGAGAGCCGGATTACCAACTGGACACGGCCAGGGAACGTAAAACAATCTAAAAGGTGGCAGCAACGACATCGTTTGACGGACTCTTCGCCTGTAAAGTCCGGCGCCGGAGAAGGTATAAAGGTGGGAATTTTTATGACTCCACAAGAAAAGGGATGTGGATGATCAGCGGGCGAGTAATTGTGTCCGTAATAATCATCCGTTAGTGGGTGACAACGGCCTCCAAGGCCCTATGACCTCGCCACTGTCTGCGAACAGATCGTCATCGATTTTATACAAGTCTTTATCGCCGTCGAGTTGGGCTGGACCATCGTCTGTCGCAATCTGTCCCGTAAAAGCGTTGGATACAAGTGCCGAACTGTTGGCTCCGTCCTCATCTTCGCACATGGCCTCAATCCAGGCGCTTGCCTCCGGGTCGTTCAAGAAGCGGTTCAGAACCTCGACGTTCACCCGGGAAGTGCGGCTGTGCTCACGGGCGCCCAGATGAGCATTGCACGGTTCTCCATTATCCGTTCTGCCATGGTCACTTCCTTGTGCCCATTCACAGGTCTGTAACAGGACGCTCCGCTCTTCCTCGCTCCGCAGAAAACTCTCGAATTCGCCCTCACCAAAGAGTTCGTCGTCCGTAATTTCTTCGACGGATTTCTCTGCCGAGAGGAGCTGTAAACGTGTCGGGGGTTTATCGAGGGAAGGCGAGTCGGATGTGAGTAGATGAGAGGCGACATCTAGCAAAGGAATGGTATCCAAGTGGGTGTGGGATTTATGTGATGACCCTGCTTGCGACGGAGCCAAAAGGAAGCGAGAAACGTCATCGATGCAGCGCGTCTTACGACGCTTCCGAGGCCGAGCTTCGTCGTTTCTCTGAAGGTCAACTTCGCTACTGGAGTTGATCTCAGATGAACTTACAGATTCGACACCATCATCGGGTACACTCGCAGGCTCCGATGCTTCAAGCTTTGATCTCCAAGCTTTCTCTCGGAACTGCACTACATCCTTCAAACACCTCGCAACAGTGACTCTCTTCGCGACTCTCGTTGACCCTTTTTTGCCATCCGAGCTTCTTGATTCCGCGAGCCACGGAACGCTAGCAGCCCAGCCTTCTACTTGCTCATAGATAGCTTTGTATCGCCGCATGACAACTTCCTTACTAACTCCGAATCGCCTTCCCAGTGCCTTTGCTAGCTCCCCGCAGCGCGGCAGGGAACTGAGGACCTCGCCCTCCAGGGCAAGAATATAGATGGCGCACGC